>JAJOZX010003778.1:390000-479566 GCA_023014485.1 Bathynomus jamesi | reverse complement strand
GAGGATCATTCCTACCCATCTTATTTTCAGTTTTGGGTCCTTTACTGACTAGATTAATATAATGAAGAAGGTGGTTGTGATTCCCCACGAGGTGTATGCTTCATTGCAAAGTTCAAATATTCCAGACACGGCTCTAGAACCTCGTAAAAGTAGGTTGAAAGCGAGTTGCTAGCCCTATTAAACAGTGAAAAGTCACATGATGAGAAAAGGATCTTGTACCAAGAGGCTTTGCAGAAATTTCTTCATGAGTACGAAGATTATAAGAATCCGACAGAGCTCCCCGTGGTTATTAGGCACAGCGCGAGTAGTGCTGAGCATGGCGACACAGGACCTGGCCCCGACGTTAGAGATGACCAACAAAAGAACAACGGAACACAACACATCGAACATGTGCTAAAAAACAGCCCCCCACATACATTGAGGAATAAAGGCTTAAGTCTTTATATTCTATTGAGTGAGGACCCCATCATACAGTTGGCCGATACAGGCGAGGTCATTGTTGAAGGAACAAGGGTACAAGGATCCAATATCGTTGATATTGTTCATGATCTGGTGAGAAAGTGGGACAGACCCTCACCAACACGATGGAAGCATATTAAAGGAAGACTACAACAAATAAATGTCCCCAAAACATTGATAGGTAATCTGAATAGGTTAAAAGACCTGGATCAAGTCTCGCATGTGTCACAACTGTGTACGCCATCGCCCCTAGCAGCAGCGTCTCTGAAGAGAAAGAAGAGAACAAACGGCCAACCTTATCCACGTGTCTCTAAAATACGCAAATGGCTAACATATTAAGTAAACGTTATTATGACATTTCTAACCCCGCCTCCTAGGGTGGCGTTAACAGACTGTACAGAGGTGTTTACGGTGTAAGGATAAAAGATGCTGAGCGGTTTCTGCGGGAACAGGATGCTTATACACTTCATAAACCGGTGAGAAAAAGCTTTAAAACGGCCAAGACAACCGCGGATTCGATTGACTCTATTTGGCAAGCGAATTTAACAGACATGCAAAGATATTCAGTGTATAATGACGGATACCGATACATCCTATTCATAATAGATGTATTCTCTAGATATCTGTGGCTAATTTCCCTGAAAAATAAATCGCCTGAAACAGTTGCTAAAGCTACCAAAACGTTGATGTTAAAAGAAGAAAGGATTCCTGGCTATTTTTGTACGGATATGGGGAAAGAATTTATAGGTCGCGCTTTTCAGAACATGTTGACAGAGTTTAATATCATTTACTACACTAGTAGTTCTATACATAAGTCCTCTTTAGCTGAAAGAGTTCAACGTACCATAAAGGAGCGCATGCATCGCTATTCGACACATAAAAACACATACAGATATATAAACGTTCTCGGGTCATTGGCTTCATCATACAACCGTTCACACCACACTCTACACATTAAAAAAATCAATGATTATGTAAGGCTATCACGTTCGGGAAATAAATTCGCGAAGGGATTTGATCAAGGATGGACACGTGAGATTTTTAAAGTTCGTGGTATGAGACCTAAAGGTGAAATGATGGAATGTACGACAAAAACTCCACAAGAAAAAAACCCACCGACAAAACCCCCGGCGACAAAACCTCCGGCGACCAAAACCCCACCGACAAAACCCCCGAAATAGGGTAATGCGACAAAACCCCCACTCACAAAAATAAATATATAATGTGTATTTAAATTCAAGGTCAAGGTGACAGAGTCTAGGTTATAGGTTTTGAGAAATTCCAGTTTCAGTTTCTGAATAAGCTTCACTGCAGCAGTATCTCTGAAATTTTCACCGCAAATTATATTTTCTTTCCGTTTTTACCCATCATGGAAGTCATTCGGAATAATAAAGGTGGCGAAAAGCTGTTATAATGGCTATATGTATACTAAAAAATCCACTAGTTCTAATACAAAGCGGTGGGAGTGTGCTAGAAGAGCAGCGTTTGGATGTTACGGTAAAATAACAACTAATTTAGAAATAACCGATATCATTTCAAGTATAGAGCATAATCATGAGAGAGATGAAGGAACAAAATATTACGACTTAACCTAACCAATCGTCAATATAAATATATATATATATATATATAGCTGCTGTAAACCCACAAGGAAAAAGAAAAAGAAAAACGATTATAAGGCATATAGGGCTGGGGGCCCTGGTTTTGTCGCTGGGTTTTTTTTCGGTGGGTGTTTTGTCGGTGGGTGTTTTGTCGGTGGGTGTTTTGTCGCCGGGGGTTTTGTCGGTGTTTTTTTTTCGTGTGGGGGTTTTGTCGGTGGGTGTTTTGTCGCCGGGGGTTTTGTCCGTGTTTTTTTTTTTCGTGTGGGGGTTTTGTCGGATCTCCGAAATGATGATGTATACGTTGAAGATTTGAATGGGGAAGAGATCGCTGGAGAGTTTCACCGCGAGAAGTTGCAGAAAGTGACATTTAATTTAGGAAAAAGTGTGTTTAAAATTGAAAAAAAATTTAGACAGCAAAGGTTCAGGAAAGAGAAAAATTTACCTGGTGAAATGGCTGGGTTACCCAGAAAGCTTCAACACCTATATAAAAGCTGCTGCAATAATGAAACTTAATTAGTATGCAACATGGCGCCTAGCCACTTCTATGTCACACTCCCTTCCTCTTCTTCTCTGTCTGTACATCTTAACAACACCATCGCCAACTTTGTGACAGAACTCCACGGACCTATTGAATTGGAGCGTGATTCGTATGAGGTGGGCTTATGTGAACTCCAGTTAGTCTCCAAATTTTTAACTCTTGAAAATGAGCAAATCATATTTCTGATCCTCAGAAAAATCGATGAGTGCGAAAAATTAGGCATAACCTTAGACAATACTATGCGTTCAGTCCTGTTTGGTGAGGAACAGTACTATAGCACAAATGTATCGCTAGGAATCGGGCATTATGATACAGCCATGGACATTGTGACGGGGTTAAACAAGAGTCTTGAAAAGTCGTACCTGACAAACGATTTACTTTTTGAAGTCGTCGTAAACATAGACACGCCTGCATGCACATTGAAGTTAAAGTCAAGGCTTAGTAGAAATATTAAAGATAAAGAGCTGTTCACAGTTGTGGCTGAGGGCCGATATAGCGCAGCTCTCCAAAGAGATACCTTTCACGAGGCACAGCATGACTTGTCCAGCTCAATGTATCAATTGAAGATGGAGAAATTGGGTGAAAGCTCTCCGCCCCCAGACATGTGCTATATTTACAGCAATATCGTAGAGCACCAATTTGTTGGGGACACCCAGCCGCGCCTGCTGCGCATTGCACACATCCCCAGCCATAGAGGGAAAAGTTTGAGCATTACACATGACAAGTCCCATTATGTGAATGTTGCGACTAATCTATTAACCAACATCACCATTCGGTGATGGGAGCTTAACAGTGAAACTACACTTCCGCCGTTTATAATGACTCGAAGGCCATTCGCAGTCTACCGAGGGGAGAGATACCAGCGTGGGAGTGGACTTGGATCCATTTTTTCATCCATACTACGCACCGCTGTCCCACTGTTGAAGAGGGGTGCCAGGTACCTAGGCGGAAGCGTTACAAACAGGTTTTAACGCGGCAAAAGACATAATGGGCGGAACTAAGCCTAAAGAAGTTCTAAAAAACATTTAAAACGTACGCGGGACGAAATCATCAAAGCTGCAAAGAGAAAAATACGTGGTGGCGGAAAGAGATCTGCCAGGAAGAAGGGGTTACCATTACGTGGCGCTAAACGTAAAAGAAAATCAAAAAAGAAGTGCTCTAAGCGTATGAAACCTATGGCTGATCATTTTTTTAACTGATATAAGCTGAGGACACTACTCTCACGAATCATAGGCTGACTATGAGGGAGGTGGCACTATTTCTGACTCGCAGTGGCGCGTTTCATCCATCCGTGTAGTTCACAATGCTGTAAATCGGAACTGTCCCTCTTTGATATGCCCCCCACTCAGGTCTCTATTGAGCATAACGACTTTATTACAATTAACCCATTAAACACAATTAGTTCGCCAATGCCTCTATAGAATTCGTGATACCCAGCTCAGGCACTTACTCTTTTGACCCGAGCTGCATGCACATGTACGCTAAACTGCGTATAGCCTATTCTGATGGAACGGACTGCGATGATAGTTATTCTGCCTACCCTGAAACCAACTTTTTACACTCCATATTCAGCCAGTGTGAGGTGTATTTAAACCAGGTTAACATCTCGGCAGGATCGGAGTACTACCACCTACGAGCCTATCTGGAAAATGTCCTCAACTTTTCAAAAGAAGCGAAGGACACCTTTTTAACCGCCGAGGGATATTACCATACTAAAGATGAAAATGGTATAAAGGATAAATTTAAAAATTCTAAAAAAAAGATATACGAATGCTTCGGATTTCTTCACACAGATTTCACATTCCAGGAGAAACTGCTTATGAACGGGGTGGATGTGAAGTTGAAGCTTACCCGCACGATTCCTGAGCTCTGCATAAATCTGGGGTCTGATCAAGAAGAGGGCGCGAATCCTGTTGTGATTCACATCATGGAGATGTATTTGCGTATACGCCGAGTGAAATTAAGTTCGCCAAAACAAATAGAAATTGAGAAAGACTTAATACACGCCACAGTAAAATACCCAATTAACAGGGTACAGATCAAACTATACACGGTGCCCGCCGGGTTGGCCTCGAAGCAACTAGAAAACGTGGCCCTTGGAGTCCTACCGAAAAGGATATTAATTGGAATGCAGGACCACGCCTCGACGAATGGAAAATATAAAAAGAGTGCCTTTAATTTCGAGAATTTCTGCCTTAAAAATATTACTATATACGTAAATGGCACCGCTTTGGGAGGGACCATGATTACGGACTACTCATCAGACGCTGTGTTCCCGCTCTGCGGGAGAGCATATAGTAGTCTGGCTCATAATACAGGCGCCTGTGACGAACTTGGGTTTGGTGTAACGCAGAAAGAATTTGTAGAAGAATTTAACATTTATTCATTTGATATTACGCCTGACTTGTCTGTTGGCGCAAATACGCATTTAAGTCCACAGCAGATTGGGAATATTTCATTCATGTTGGAACTTGCCAAGCCTATAGATGCACCTATAAGTGTACTCGTGTACCTCGAATCACAGGCACTAATAGAAGTTGATCGTTTCAGGAACGTGGTCACAGACTTTTAAAATGGACGCGAATACACTCCAGAGAGTAATGAAAAGTGACCGTTTCACACGCTCAAAATTTATCGATGTGTTTGCGAAGAATGAAATATTGAAGTTGCCAAGTACGAGAAACTGGTACGGGATTATCGTTAACACCGACATTGTTAGGGGTGAGAGGATTCATTGGTTTGTAATCTATTTTAAAAATAGGGAAAGAATGTAGTATTTTGATTCACTCGGCTCTCAGCCCTGGAATGATCCTGTTATAGTAAAATTAATCGAGCAGATACATGTACCTGAGATTGTATGGAACCCATACCGTTTTCAAGGATATTATAGCGAAACGTGCAGGATGTATTGCCTTTCATTTCTCCTGCACATGTCACATGGGAAGGGATTTATAAATTTTTAAAAATTATTCGATTTGTGCGACACAGAGATGAATGTTAAAAGTGTATGCAGACAGATAAAAAAAATGTTCCCATATGTTAGCACCCACTGTATTGTGTAAAGGTGTATATCTATATTGTGTAAAGCTGTATATACATTTGTAATTGTAAAACGTAGCCATTAAGACTTATTTAACGGACACTGGTTCCGCTTTGTACATGTTTTCTGACATTTAATAAATGAAAATGCAATGTGTTTTGTTCTTAACCTCAGAAATACTTACATTAGTTCCTCGATGACCTGGCACTCGCTGGACCGGATGTGAGCCAATACCTCGACTTCTGTATTCAGGTCACTGGGTTGGCTGTGCGGAGAAGCATCCATATCATTTATTTCCCTTTCATCAAAAGTAGCTATAACACGATCAAGTTCCGCATTGTTCCTATAAGGTTAAGTAAAATTAAGAGCCAAAATAAGAGAAAATGCCACGAACTTAAAAAATTATAATAAAAAAGCAGATAATTCTTAAAAGTTTTGGTAATTTAAAAATCCTACTGCGGTGCTGAATTATCGAGAAAAATATTATTAAAGCTCCATCATATATATATATATATATATATATATATATATATATATATATATATATATATATATATATGTCGAAATAATCACGATGGAAACAGACAATAATTAAAAACAATGGGATTAATTTTTACGTTGTAGAAAAATTCAGAATAAAAGGAAATTAGATTACTAATTATAAACGAGAAAGAATACATCTTTAAATTATCGAGTAATGTATTATTAAAGCTCCACTATATATATATATATATATATATATTATATATATGATACACACAGACCGTGCATGGAACAAGGAACTCTTCTAGGATAATTAAATCCACTATAGTCCGAATAAGTAATGGTAAATGACAAATACTATAGTTTTTCTTTTTCTGACGTGGGCAACAGGTCACTCGCAAAGAGGTCCCAGAAATATAGCTTCCATCACCAGCTATCTGCAAAGCAGATGGGATTCAGCTTTGGGACAGGATCATAAAAAACCCTCAGGGAACGATTCTGAGTTCATTCCCATATATATATATATATATATGTATATATATATATATATATATATATATATATCCGAAATAACCCGAAAGAAACAGAGGATAATTAAAAATATTTTTCAAAACGTGTTTATTGCGGCCTTTTATAAGTTAACACCGGTTGAAACATTATATATAGACCGAGAATAAACGCAAACTATTTTTCAAAACAATTATTATGGCACTTATAAGTTAACACTGAATGAACCGCAGAATATAATCACTTACATTTTAATATCGTCTTCATTGAACGGTTCTTGCATTTCGTCACAATTTTCCGTAACAATCTGCGTAGATAAAAGTTCATTCCGATCTGCAGTGGTGAAAAGGTGGAGCGCAGCTGATGGGTAGAAATCTTGATCTTCAAACAAATCAGGAGAATTGTAGAGCGATAACTGACTCATAGTGTATATCTGAAAAGCATTAACCCTTTAACGCCGGAATTGTTTGTCGGGTTGTTATGAATGCGTGTATTTGAAAGGTTACCAATATGTAGCGGTCGTCCTTTTAAGGTTAAGCGAAAAAACATACGAACTGAGGCTCTGAGATGAACTGCTCCCTTTTATAAAGGGGGCTTGTGACCAACCCACAACACCAGAAACGCTAGCTTCCTATTGGCTGTCCGTGAATTTTGGGCAGGGCTTGACGCGTAGGCCTGCATAGCGGCCAAACAGAGGTCCTGGGCTCCGCCCAAAGGGCTGTGATTGGTTGCCCCTTGAAATCTGGGGCGTGTGGATAGAATCCAATCTTCTACGTTTTTAAATGTTTTTGTAACAATACGCTGTATTAGAATTCGAATCCTCAAGGCCGTGTTTAATTCGTGAATTGCACTGAAGAAAATTTAATTTAATATGTCCCAAAAGCTGGTTCAAAATTACAATAAATATAATGTAGTAAATCATGTTAAATCTAATTATTGAATTGTAGAAGGTGCAATTATATGAGTTATGCCATAAATTTCATTTTTTTATAAATACGTTTAGAAAACGATATTTATTGGGGTAAGCGAGCTAAAACTTAAAATCTATTTATATTATTGTTTTTTTTGCATCAAAGTTTAAGATACTTCGAACAGTCTATACCAGCGGTTCTGAACCTTTTTCGTGTAATTTACCCTTTCGACCAGTTCACTCGGCCAGATTTCCCACCCCCCCTTAAATAGGTTAAGCGTTAAGACGGTTCAGTAAACAAACTAGACTCGATGACAAACTTTATTATCATTAGGTAATAATAATCAGTGTAATGGCTGAAATTGCTTTTTGCAAACCAGCTCGTCAATGTCAGGGGAATTAGAAGAGAGCGCGCAACGCAGGTCACACTCCACATTAAGCCGGTTTCGCATTGATATATGGTAAACAATATTTTGTTTATGTCTGATTTAACCTTACGTCTCAAAAAGCGTGATATTTTCCCGCGGTTCCAAAATTTACCCCCTACAACCAAGAAATTTACCTCCTGGGGTAAATTTACCCCAGGTTAAGAAGTACTGGTATACCTTTTAAAATAATTTTGCATCATTATTTCAGGATACCTTCAACAGTAAGATTTAATATGATTGTGAATGCTGGTTTTAATTATATTAAAAAATAATGCAGCAGTGTCGCGACAGGGCTGCAAGTAAATGAGGAGATATGAATAAGCTACCCCGAGACAGAATCTATTTTGTTTTTAAAATCGTATTCATATTTTTGTAATAAGGCTTAAAATATATTGGTATCTTAAAGATAAATTTATATTGAAACAAAATAATTGACCAAAAGAGGAAAAATGAATAAGTTACCCCTAATTTAATTTCTATTTTGTTTTAAAATCATATTAATGCTTTTTATGTTATAGTTTAAGGATAAAATTGTGTATTAAAGATAAATTTATATTGAAACAAAATAATTGGCCAAAAGAGGAAAAATTAATAAGTTACCCCCTAATTTAATTTCTATTTTATTTTTAAAATCATATTAATGCTCTTCATGTTATAGTTTAAGGATAAAATTGCGTATTATGATGAAAATTTGTGTTTGTATTAAACTTAGTTTATCTTATTTGATATTTTGTTTAAAAGATCGCCCTACCAAATGTCAAATAGGCCTCTTTAAACCACGAGATGCTCAATAGAAAAACTATCGGCGTTGCCTTTTTTAGATTTGGCTCCATAAACGTATTTGTTTATGTTTAATAGCTCTGTCTATTGGGTCGTATTTAGAGACCTTGTCGGTCTACCAGGAGTTGGTAAGTAAGACGGTGGTTGGTGGGTTGCTGTGTAATAGTCTCACTACCATTCGTCTAAGTTTGGACGCTTGGTTGTATCCCTCATATCGGTTACGTGGTGTTGATGGGATGAGGTCCTAAAAGTCTATATTTAGACGATTGTTGGTGATGTGATGCTTTTTTTGTGAGGAGCTGGTAAGTAAAACGGTGGTTGTGGTGCTTCACCACCAATCGTCTAAGTTTCGACGCTTGGTTGTACCCGTCATATCGGTTACGTGGTGTTGATGGGATGAGCTCCTGAAAGTCGTAGCCCTCATCTCACCATGTGCTGTTGATGGGATGAGCTCCTAAAAGTCTATACTTAGACGATTGTTGGTGATGTGATGCTTTTTTATATATGTGATGCTTTTATATATATATATATATATATATATATATATATATATATATATATATTATATATATATATATATGTGATAATAGGGGATTTATGGGCGTACAGTCGGTGAGTGTTTGTGCGTTTGTGTGCCCTTTTAATTCGTTCGAAGGTTATTAATATATACAGGCCATTTATGCCTTCTAAGAAGCCTTCTAAGCCAACTGGTGGATTAAGCCAGAATATATGCTTTAATTAACTAAATAGCGCAAACTGGCAACTCAGCCTTCTAAGCCAAGTGGCTGAGTAAGCTAGAATATATGCTTTAATTAAATAAATAGCGCAATCTGGCAACTCTGCCAGATAAGCCAACTGGCTGATTAGGAACGTATTAAGACAACGGTCGCTCGGCTGAAATCTTAATATGCGCTTGGCTCCTGCCAGGCGAACACCTCTCCTCCTCTCTCTTTTTCTCTTGGGGGATAACTCGCCTCCAAGTTGCATAACCCCTTGTTGCTCTTGCAACATTCCCCCTCCCATTTGTTGCATAACATCTTGCAACATTTCCCTCCACTTGTTGCACAACAACTTGCAACATCCCCTTGTTGCATGACAACTTGCAATATTCCCCATCCCCATCTTGCATAGCTCATGCAACATTTCCTTTGCAACAATGATCAACATTTGCAAGGTCGAGTCAATTGGCCCACCTCTACCACAACTTTTTTTTTGAAGAACCAACAGTCAATGGCGAATGCTACCTTGCAGTGTTGCAGAATTTCTTTATCCCTAAACTAACACGACTAACTCTTTCAGATGGCACCTTCTTTCAGCAAGACAGTGCTCCTTGCTACTATATTTTGAATGTGTGACATTTCTTGAATGAAGCGTTCCCAGCCAAGTGGATCGGTAGTGGTGAACCAATTGCTTGATCACTTCAGTACTTTTTTTTATATGCAGAAGGAGGGGGGGGCCAAGGGCAAGTGCCCACAAAAGTGACCCCTCCACTGAAGACGGAAATCACCAAAAACAAGGTCTCCAAGGCTCAATGATGCCATTGTTCTCTTTTTTTTTTAATATAAATTTTGAAAAGGTTGTGTAGTGTGCAAGATGCATGTCTATGTAGTGAGGAACAGTGGGAGAAGTGTGTGTTTGAGAGCATGCTGGATTGCTGATAGGGTAGATGAGACATGGAAAAAGTTCAGCTAAGGAGAACAGTGACAGGAGAAACGGGAGATCCAGCATTCCATGTCTTCTGCCTAACATCCACCCCGGAGTACTTCCCTGGTCGATTGGTGTCTACAATCTCTTCCTATATTGTTAACCCTTTGCTAATCCCTCTTATCTCTTTGGTCTGCACTGTACTTCTGTCTGTCTCTTCCCCTCTCTCTTCACTCCCTGACGAGGTGTACTGTTGAGTAGCTACACCAAAGGATTTGGAATCAGCCTTTATTTTCCCTGTGGGTATGCACCATTTATTATTTTCACGTGTTTAATTGTGAAATTCATCCATATTATATATATACGCACACACACACACACACACACACACACACACACATATATATATATATATATATACAGGGTGGTGCAAAAGTCTGGACCCATAGGCAATTTACTATATAAAAAATATCTTTCGATTTTTATAATAGTTTTTATAATTTAATTTTTGTTTATAATTTTACTAAATATTTTTCAGATTGTTACCCTATGGCAGAGAAGTTAACAATAGCAGAAAGAATAGAGCTTGTGCTTTTGTACGCAAAAGAAGGAGCCACCTCACGTTCAGTCGCAGATAGTTTTAATGCTAAGCACCCCGATAGGCGACCAATTCAACAAAGAACTGTCAGCAAGACTTTCGCTCGTTTCAAAGAAACGGGAAGCATCTGCGATCGAACACGTAGTGGACGAAGAAGAAGTTCAACTGATCCCGAAACATCTACACGGGTATGCAGGCATGTGGAAGGGAGCCCACGTAAGTCATTAAGGAAAGTATCGCAGGAAACAGGTGTATCAAAGCGTTCTATTGGTCGTATTCTCTCTAACAATCATTTTCATCCTTACAAAGTACGATTAGTCCAGGAACTACATGGGGATGACCGAGATCGTCGTATGGAGTACTGTCAGTGGTTTATGCAGCATAGACAGTTGGAAAAGCATATCATATTCAGTGACGAAGCAATTTTTTACTTAAACGGTTCGGTTAACAGACATAATGCACGTTTTTGGGCAACTGAAAATCCACATTGGGTTGAGGAAGGACACGTGCAATACAGGCCAATAGTTATGGTATGGGCTGCTATGTGGGGAGGTACGATAATTGGTCCATATTTCTTCCCAGACACTGTAACGGGTGAATCATACCTTAACTTGTTAACAAATTTCCTTATGCCTCGATTATACGAAATACCATTACAAAATCGGAGAGTTATGTGGTTTCAGCAGGATGGGGCTCCGCCACATTTCGCAAAGGTCGTTCGCAAATTTTTAGATGAAACATTTCCAGGGAAATGGATTGGACGACGTGGGCCAATTGAATGGCCACCCAGATCTCTAGACTTGACTCCTTTGGATTATTTCTTATGGGGACACCTTAAATCAGTGGTTTACGTTAACAAACCAAGAACAATACAAGCGCTAAAGGATAACATCACAACAGAAATTGAAGCCATAAGAACGAATATTACTATGCTTACAAATGTGCAAAGGTCTTGTGTCAACCGAGTAGAAAAGTGTTTGGAAGAAGATGGACATCAATTCGAACACTTATTGTAAATTCTGAACTAGAACGTTAAATTTAACATAATTTAGTCACTGGTGTATGGTTAATTAAATTTCATTTCATAATAAACTTCCTGCAGGCCACACTTTTTTTCCATATAAAACGCCTATGGGTCCAGACTTTTGCAACACCCTGTATATATATAAAATATATATATATATACTTTATAAGCACATCGTTTATTATGCGCGGGAAGGGGCAGGATTTCAGCTGTTATATGCAACTACATTCATGATTGATAAATGTGTTGTCGGATGGCCGTAGGAAGAGAATTGAAAATAAAATTATCAGATCGGTTCGCGACCCCCAAATATGATTTTCGCGACCCCAAGATTGGGAAGCTCTGATCTATGGGCTCTTGTTAATACAATCATGCGATCCTCCATATTGCATAATCACAAAAATCGCATAGCTTCTTTTCATATATCTTTTCGCATATCTACTGAACAAATTCTATTTCATGATCAAATTATAATTTATATAAACTTCTCTAATAATTGACATAACGTTATAAAATTTATATTAAGAGATTCCTGAAAGTGTAACACGCCCTCCTGTATAAATTCATCATATGCCTTGGTTGTTAAGAGATTTACAGGATTCATTTTTCACTTCCTTTATAAGCTTTTCCTCAGTGGCGCCGAAATCTTCACTACTCGTATTTCCAGAGGCAGCTAATTCAAAATTCTTTTCCTTCCTTCAACGTCTCCACTTTTTCCTCGATCTTCCTTTCAAGTTATTCACAGGAACCAACGCCCGAATCTATCACCCATCAAAACTACAGATGCCCTCATGCGTTCGATGGCGTATCCCATCGAGGACATAAAAGCACCGACATGAGATCGCTCTGAGAATAGAATTGTAAAACTTCCTCTCCGCCACGACAGATTCCTGATTCATTTGGGGCTTTTATTCTCCTCTTTTCTTTCTATTTCTGACTTTATTCTTCCCACTTACCCTGTCATCTTTCTCCATTGTTGTTCATTGACGCTGGGATCCTCGATTTCTGTCAGCTGTCGCGTGAAGTGGGCACACGAACATTATTTTCATCGATCAAATTAAGATTATTTGACCCCATTCATTTTATTTCAATCCACAAATATTCATTGCTTATTGTAAAATTCTATTTAAGGGCAAACATAAACGAAGTTCCTTTAAAGTTCTCACTGTATATCTCTAAACTTTTCTGTGTCAGCACACTCTAAATAGAAGTAGACGTTTCGTTCGACGTTTCATTGTCCCAATTTTTTAAACAGCTGAAAAGACTGAAATGTCTAATGAAATGTTTAATGAACTCTCTAACTCTTTCAGGAGTTTAAATTTAAATATAAAATTAAGCTTATATGAAAAAATTTGCTCAACAGCATTTCTCTTAAAAACGTTTAACTTTCAATTTATGCGATATACTGTACATTTCTTCTTTTAATTGACTCTGTATCCCTATCATATAACTTCCTGTAACTTATATTATCAAAGCCATTTATCAGTTTTGAATTCTCCTATTAGTCGACACATTTCAAGTGAATACAAAGTCATAGTTAAGTTAATCTTTTCTCAAATGCTTTATTTCTCAGTTCTGGACTCGCTTTGGTTCCTCCAACCTGAATCCCTTCTAACGTATCAGTGTCTTTTTTTCAAGTGTAGGCTGTCTAACTTGAAATTGAACTTAGGGTAGGCCTACTGTATATCAAGAGGCCTAGGTTTAAGGCTAGGCTCACGATCACAGGCTGGTTCTTAATCTTGAAAGATTTTACTAGCCTAGGCTTAGCCATATAAATTAAATTAATAAATGCACGAGATCCAAGACCTAAACCTACACATTAATAAATAATGTGCACAAATATAATAGTTTTTCCTCTTTGCGAGATAGCCAAAAACATGAACACATAAATAGACTGAGTCACAATTTCAAAATATTTTTAAACTCACTGCTCTGCGCATGCGTCTAGGAGCAAACAATAGAGGATTAGTTTATTATACAAATGAAATGTTTAATTTCTACACTTTTGTATTATCAAATATTTAAATACCGTTTTCACATGTTTAAAATACCTAGTAAACATTTCAGAATAGCTATTATTCATTTCGGAAAGCTACTTTCATTATGAAATGTTTAATAGACGTTTTATACGAGTATATAAAACGAAACGTCTACTGCCATTTAGAGTGTAAATGTGAAAAATGTCGCACCTATTTATAAAATTCGTCCCTTCGGTGAAATTATGCATTTCATAGCTTAATGAGTAACGTTGAAATCACACTTCAAATGACATCATTAAAACTAAAAAACACTTGAATGTGAATAGGCTTATCTAAAATCGATTTGCTAATTTGGAAATTTCGAGTTTAATGAAGTTATAAATACATTTTTGAGGGTAAAGTTGCAGTATTGTAACTATATTGTACAACGTATCATCGTTCTAAGATATCTGCCCTTCAACCATAGTCAGATGCGTGGGAACTATAGTGGATGCTTGAACATCGAAAAAGCACTCCAAATATTCCTAATAAACACACACACACACACACACACACACATACATGTGTTCATCTCCGCATAAGCGAGATTACTGGCTTTTTACAATCCATAAATCTAAAAAACTAATCAACCAATCTTAATTTAACCTAATCTAACCTTAGTGCCATTGAACCGAGAAGGGCGAGATAAGTGTTTCGGGCGGAATTGAAGGTTCGAAGGATATTATCTGTTAAGTCATTAAACAGTGAAGTGCTTGCTAATCTAACCTAACCTAACCTAACGTAACCAAACTTTAAATAACCAAAACTAATCAGGACCAATATATCTTTTAAGAAAAAATTACACCACTACATACATCTGTGAATCATTACACATTCGCGAGCGCACGCATGTGCACACACACACACACACACACGCGCGCGCATATATATATATATATATATATATATATATATATAAACTTGCGCCTACAATTGAGGAAAGTATTTTTCGAAAAAATAAAATTTTAAAACCAAAATCCAAAATAGCAACATTAGTAAATATAAAATAAAATAAAATAAAATAAAATAGCGCTTCGTTTATTACGATTGGTTACCAAATATACTGATTCTACGAGACACGCCCTCCCTTTCCAAACAAAACGAATGAAATTGAAACTAGAAAAAACAATCACAATTTCCTATTGCTTCTATATTTGACCCTACAGATGACGTAGGAAGTAGGGTTTCTCGTTTTTAAGGGTTTTCACTATCCCGGTTTTCGGGGACAAAATCGGCCATCGTCCGCCGATCCCGGGATTTCCCGGTTTACAAAAAATAATAATAAAATCTTAAAATGTTTAAGCATTAGATAAATCAAGATTAGTTAGTTAATATTAAATGTAAATATATAAATATTTTAACACAATAATGATAAATATAATAAGGGATAGAGCCTTGGCCGAGTTTCAAATACTGCAGAAACATAAATACGATATATAGCCTACGTGTGCGGAAATTTGTATGTCGACATTTGTACGACGGAAATTTATACGCCAGCATTTGTACGCCAGAACATTTATACGACTGGAAATTTATACGACTGACATTTGTACGACGGTAATTTAAGTATGCGCTCTATCAGACTTTTTTGACTTAAGTATGCGATCTACCCATGATAATAACCGTGACTTTATTTTTTTATATAAACATAAGCACCGGTGCAAAAAAATAAAAATAAATAAACGTAAACATTATTTAAATATTTTGAAAATAATTTCAATTTGAAGAATTTTAAATTTTATCATGTATCACAGCGCATTAAAGGATTAACAGGTAGGTAAATGGTTATTGAATAGGTACAGGTGGTTAGGTTAGGTTAGGTTAGGTTAGGTTAGGTCTGGAGATTAATGAGAAAAACTCGCAAGATTTGTTCTCCGATTTTTTAAATGACATTCGTTAGGTTAGATTAGGTTAGGTTAGGTTAGGTTAGGTCTGGAGATTAATGAGAAAAAACTCGCAAGATTTGTTCTCCGATTTTTTAAATGACATTCGTTCTGTATATCGCTAGTTACATTTTCTCTTAAATTGATAAGCTGAAATCTAGTTTCAATTATGCATTTAATTATTGTAATATGTAATTTCATAATTTGTGATAATTTGTATTTTAACTTACCTAGTTTCAAATTCAATTTTATTAACTGATCATGAATTTCTTGCGTATAACGTATAAATTACCGTCGTACAAATGCTTGGCGTATAAATTTCCAGTCGTATAAATGTTCTGGCGTACAAATGCTGGCGTATAAATTTCCGTCGTACAAATGTTGGCGTACAAATTTCCGGGTTTCATATAGCCTAGGCAGCTATGCCCACAATGCTAATTTGTAGCTTTGTACTTCAACAAAAATAAATTATATTATAGTGTAATTTATACGAACACAACACTTCTAACTAATTTTCAGTGAAAAAAATATGAACAGCAAAAGGTGTGCCACTAACTGAAAATAACCGAAATTAAAATCCACTAAAACACAAAATGTTCGATTCAGGGAAATCAAATGACTGGTTTTCAGTCCGAGTCAATCATCAAAAATACCAGTCATATTACAAATGCACAACATCATACAGGGCATATTACAGGCACTATTTGAGTTGTACAACGCAACTGATTCGTGCTCTTATAAATTTGTCATCATAGTCTTAAAGTTTGTATTTTCTAGATACAGTGCTAAATTAACGTAAAACTATTTGAAATAATATAACGTTTTCACAATACTTCGTAAAACCCGTGAAATCTGGAGATTTGCTGCGCTTGTCCCGGGATTTAAGGTTATCATTTTCTGGCCAGAATTCCGGGATCCCGGTTGAGAAACCCTAGTAGGAAGGGAGGAAATATCAACTGAAATTTAAATTTAAAACATTTGAAGCATTATTGTATCAGCGAAATAAATCTGAAAATATGCTTTAGCCTTCTGAAAAAATGAACCCTTGATTTCGTGCTTGCTTTTAATTATAAAAGATATATAATTCATATTTTATATTCACAGTATGCTCTTCATCCCAATTCCCCCATTCAGAATTAGAAATTATCTGGAGAAATCCATGCATTTATAATATTTACATTATTTATAGAGAGAGTTATTTACTAGTAAATATCTATTACCATGATTAGCTTTATCATCTTTAAGCATCTTAGAAAGTGTGGTTACTATAGTAAAAACATTTATAGGCTTTTAAAAGAAGTAAGGATTGTCAAACACTTCTAAGACTTTGCCGACTTTGAACGGTCTCTTTAAAGAATTAAGGAGTCAAGGTAGGAGCTTCCAATACCTCGCGACAGGAGTCTGAACCCTACTAGTTCCTAGTTTCATAATAAATTGCATTTTCAAATTTCCCATTTAACAAGATGTGGTTATTGCACTAAAAGCATTTATAAGAATATATATATATATATACACACCCGGTTGAGCTCAGTATTCAGTACCTATGCTTGCATGCTATCTTATAAAACGAAGCCAATTACCTCAAAAAAACATTGATTTAAGTAAAAGATTATTTTTTCATAAGTTTATTCTTTCTTTATTGATTTTTCTTATTCTTCCAATCAAACTGAGATGTAGCATTTGTGTTATTGCAGTACATAAACAATAAGATTTCAAGAAAACAAACCGACAGAAGGAAACATTTAATTAAAAAAATTTTCACATTTCCTTTTTATTTTATGTATTTACGAACGTTTTTCCCTCAAGTTTGCATACAAAGGGTGTTCCAGAAGTCATCACCCCATCTGAAGTAGCTGTAACCTTAATTTAATTATTGTTTTTTTTTTTTTTTTCCAGATTGTAGAAGATCAACCTCAATAATTTGAAGATGGAACACTACACACTACACACCACAACATAATTCGAACATAATTCTAAATAAAATAAATTATTTCCACTTTTTACAGTATTTGTTGTTTTATTGGTTCAAAAGTTATAAGCAAAACAAATGGGGTGATGACTTTTGGAACACCCTGTACCAAACCTTTGTATTTTGGAAACCCATCTTCCATCATCTGCGGCCAGAATACAAATACTTTTACATGAAAATAACTGATAAAAATTACGAGTATAAAAGCACTATATATTATTATTATCATTATTATTATTATTATAATTATTATTATTATCATTATTGTAAACACTAAATTATATTATAAAAATTGTAAAGGCATTATTTGAGTTAAAAATGATACAATACAATACAGTTTTAATGGGGTTACCAGAAATACAGTATTTCAGATGTAGAAATAAAATATAATTATGGCTGGTTTAACCTCCTTCATAACATCTAAGGTCAAATGACGAAGGGGACCTACAATTTTACGTGTGATCCAAACCACGGTCGTTACATAACCTGAACATAAAGGACGGTCTCCCATCCAACTACTTATCAGACCCAATGTCGCTCAACTTCGTTGATCGACGGGAAGCAGTGTTACGACATTGGCCACGACGTAGCCCATATCATACATAAGTATTTTTAATACAATGACGAGTCAGAAATAGATGACTATAATTAATCAGGATTACGACATCTGATCGACTCTTCATTTTATCGACAACTCTATTGTAGATTAGATTAAGGTAGGTTAAGTTAAGTTAAGTTACATTTTATTGTGTCAATGTTATGATTTTATCAATCCGATGGGTAGGAGGGTTGTAGGAATAAATAAGAGTTGGTTTTCATTGCCACTTAAAACGGTGTGTAGTTTTATTGAGGAAGATTGTTCACTGAGTTATAGCTTTAAAAATGGTGTTTTTAGGTGTTTTTGTTACCCGTACTACTGATTGCTTCACTGCTTCGGTTATCTAGATAAAGACTACGACTTTCTTCGGCATAAGTCATTTTAGTTTCATACCAAATCAATTTAAACTTTTTAGTAGCAAATTGAGAGTCTTACGTGCCTCCGATGTCTTCAAATTGTTTATCTTTTAATTAACCAAGGAATTGTTATGTGTGACTGAGTCCTACTTTTCGTGGTTAGATTACAGGAGGAAATGTCCTCATTTAACTTTATAACAATCTCTTTTATTATTTAATTTTGCTTTTTACGTGCAATATAGAAAATTTCAAGAAATATGAACATACTGTAATATACTTCTGACAATAGAATTAATTTTGTTTCAAACAAACTTTACATTCTTTGTACAACGTATGTAAAGATTTCAATTGATTTCAGTTTTCAGATACATACTCCAAAATTTTATACTGTTAATCCTCTCGATTTACTTTTCACAGTGACATTTGAGATTGGCACTCGGTAAATATTCATAATTTTTGTTTCCAGGCTGGTTCTAATATTTCATATTTTCAGAACCAAAGTTCATAGGAGTTACAATTCTTTTAAGTCCGTCATATCGTTGAAGGGGAAGTTTAATCTGTACTGGCGTCATTTGAAAGTCACTGGGTTAATCTCTTTGGCGTCGCAACATTGAAGTAATTGTTTTCGGTGTTAGTGGAAAAACGTATATTAATTACTAGTCCTATAATGCTTTAGAACAAATTAATTTTTTAGGCATAACGCGTCATTGTATTATACGTCTAAAGAACAAAACATTTTCAGGTTTTATTTTTATTTTTGAAGAATTAATTACTAATTTGAATGGCGTCATCAGCTTCATCTCTTGTCTCTCATCTCTTCTTTACTTTATGCCTTGTTATCTCCAATCAGCTCTGTTTTCGCTAAAAAACAATCCTTCGATCACCATACATCCTTCAAACTGACAAAGTTCTTTGTCCTCAACAAAGATTACTGTCTTCAAAAAGCCAGTCTCTTCCTCTTGGATTCTAGTACATAACCAGAAGTACGTGCCACACTAAAAAAAACTAGCCTCCATATACACTGATCCAAATATCTTCAAAATCTCTTATCACTATATTTTTATGATTTGCAAAAATTCCACAAACCGAAGGTCCTTCTCAGACCATAATTTTTTTCTCAGGTTTCAATGCTTCAACTCTTGCTGAGTGGTTCGCCAAAATTTTTAACCTAATCCTCCCACGATATCCCTTTCTACACACAGTCTCGATCTAAAGCCAATGCTCGAAGCAGTAAGCGTAAAACTTGTTAATCGTCAAACTAACTCTCTCCGAAGCTCTCTAGTCAAAACTAAACCCCCTCGTTCACAGAACAACTACTCCGGTACGTATATTCTCCCTTTCATAAGTTCACACAGGTGAAACAGGTAGAAATTTATTCACAATAATCTCCGAGCATGAACTGTTAATGAAAATAATATTCCAACACTCCAGCACTCTCAAGCATCCAATAGATAGAATGTTTTTCCTTTCCATTGATGAGCTTTGCCATTTGTTCTTGAGAACAATCATTGTGGTGTTTATTTTTTTATTTTTTATGCAGGAAGGAGGGGACAAGGGCGAATGCCCTAAAACGCGCCCCCCCCCCCAAGCGAAGAAGAAGAAGAAAGCCTAAATCAAGGTCCAGGGTTTTCAAGATGCCTAGACACACTGAGTTTGAAAGATTGGAGGTCATAGAAAAGGGGAGAAAGATGAATTGAGGAAGATTATTCCAGATTTCAACGGTTGAGTAGATGAAAGATTGAAAATACCGATTAGTTCTTGCGTTAGAGAGTTGGACAGAAAAGGAATGAAAAAGTGAAGAAAGTCTGGTGCTGCGTGCTTTCCTCAAAGGAGGAGGCATGTAGTTAGAGAGTTCAGAAGAACGATGTCCGTTATAATAGCGATAGTAAAGAGAGAGTGAGGCAACATTGCGGTGAAGAGAAAGCGATTGAAGAGAGTCAGTAAGACGCGGAGAATTGTTGAGACGAAAAACCTGTGAGTCTACACGGTCAAGTACGGCTGTGTGGTTTGAACCTCCCGATACATGAGAAGCATACTCCATACAGAGGCGGACGAGACCCCTGTACAGAGACAGCAACTGAATGGGAGTGAAGAAACTGAGGAGGAAGTGCAGCACACCTAACCTCCTAGAAACTGTTTTGGAAAGAGAGTATATGTGATCTTTGCAGGAAAGATCACGAGAAAAGGAAACGCCAACAATGTTAAGAGAAGAGGAAGGACTGAGTTGCGTGTTGTTGAAGGTAAGGGGATAGTCGTGTGGAAGATTGTGACGAGTAGACAGATGGAGGAACTGAGTTTTTGAGGCATTGAAAGCCACAAGGTTTTCTCTGCCCCAGTCAGAGATAGCAGAAAGAATAGAGGTCAGGTGCTTCATATCCGTCCTACGCGAAGCATAGATTGACTGTTGAGAGGGACGCTTTGGGAAGCGGGTGGAGAAGTGAAGAGTGGAATCATCGGCATAGGAGTGGATAGAACAGGAAGTGCAAATTAAAATATTATTAATAAATCAAAAGAAAAGTGGGTGACAGGACAGAACCCTGAGGAACACCACTGTTGATAGCTTTAGGAGAAGAACCGTGGCCAGTTACAACTGCAGCTATAGATCGGACAGAAAGGAAATTAGAGATGAAGGCACAGATTGAAGAATAAAAACCGAAGGAGAGCAGTTTCGAAATTAAAGATTTATGCCACACTCTATCAAACGCTTGAGAAATGTCTAGCGCAATAGCAAAAGTTTCACCGAAATCTCGAAAAGAGGATGACCAAGAGTCAGAGAGATATTCAAGAAGGTCGCCAGCAGAGCGTCCCTTGCGGTACCCAAACTGACCACCTGAAAGAAGATTGTGAGAAGAGAGATGTTTAAGAATCTTACTATTAAGGATAGATTAAAAAACTTTAGAAAGGCAAGAAATTAAAACAAATGGACGGCAGTTGGAGGTTAAGAGTGGTTACCCTTCTTTGGGACAGGCTGAATGAAAGTGAACTTCCAGCAGGAAGAAAAAGTACCAGATGAGAGACAAAGTCGAAAGAGTTTGCCTGGGCAGGGTGTCAGCACAAAAGCACAGTTCTTAAGAACAACAAGAGGAACACCATCAGGACCGTACGCCTTTCTAGAGTTGAGCCCAGATAGGGCAGAAAAAAACAGCTTTGGAAGAGATTCTAATTTCACTCATAATAAAGTTAGAGGGAGGAGGAGATGGAGGAACGGCACCAGAATCGTCCAAGGGTGAGTTGGAGGCGAAAGTTTGAGCGAAGAGTTCAGCTTTATCAGGAGAGAGGGCAACTGAGCCGTCGGAATGAAAAAGAGGAGGGAAAGAAGGGGAAGTAAAGTTGTTGAAGAGGTTCTTAGCTAGATGCCAGAAAGAGCGAGAAGAATTAGAATTGGATAGGTTTTCACATTTTTGTTTGATGAAGGAATTTTTGGCGAGTCGAAGAACAGATTTTGCACGATTTCTGGCAAAAATATAAGCTGAGTGAGAATCAGGAATTGGATGACTACGGTACCTTCTGAAAGACTCCTCTCTGTTGCGGATAGCATTAGAACAAGTAAAGTTTACTTTTGTCAATCCTTTGTATTGCTGTTTACGAAGCTAAGCGATTACTGTATATTTGCGAGGCTAATTGATGACTGACTTCCTCTGTCATGTTCATTAGTAAACCCTCTTGTGTTGTTTTGTTTGCCGGAAGATCATTTCCTCCGGCCTTGCGATGTTATCGTTCACTGAGATTTTATGGCTGCGCACCTAAAAACGCTTGTTGGTTAAATTGGTTCTTTCCTGCTTTCCGGCGGAAATCACAATTCTTGACCGTGAAAACTCTCCCTGCAGCGGGTTATATATATATATATATATATATAACCCCGCAAGGAAAATGAAAGCGATTTGGTTGCGAGTTATTCACGTGAAAATTGCAAATTATTTCCAATCTCTACACACACACACACACACACACACACACACACACACACACACACACACACACACACACATTATTTTTATATTTTGCTGAACACTTCTCACCCTTTCTGACCTTTCTCCACTTGTTTACCTTCCCACCTTCTTCCTCTTGATATATAGGGTGAACCAAATGTAGGTGGACAGTAAATGATAACGTTTATTTGAGAATACATATTTAATTTTTTTGTATACTATAATACAAAATAAAATTTAAATAAATTTAGTTATAATATTTAATATAATAAAACACAAACACCATAGTTATAATGAACACCATAGTTATAATATAATATAACACAAACCGTATTCAACCTACTGTCCACCTACTTTTGGTTCACCGTGTATATATAAAATATAGTTACAAGTCCATACAGTTATGTGGAGCTCTTCCAATTGTTTACTTTCCCACCTTCTTCCTCTTGATATATATATATATATATATAGGTACAACTCCATAGAGAGCTATGTGGAGCTCTTCGCAGTACAGTAAAATTTGAAGAACTTACCGTGATGCTAATAGTCATCTATAGACCTCCGAACACTCCAACTGCAAAATTCTTTGAAGCCATTGCCGACATCAGAAACCTAGTAAAGTCCTTAAACACCCCATCCCTGAATATAATACTCTGCGGTGATTTTAATTTCCCATTTATTAAATACAAAAGAATGGGAAGATATATATATATATATATTATATATATATATATATATATATATATATATATATATATATATATATATATATATATATATATATATACATATATATATATATATATACATATACACATATATACACCAGGACGAGGGGGGGGGCACAAGAGAAGACATTGAGCAAACAAAAATGTTGATAGCTCTAACAAATGAATTTATGTTAACACAGGAAATAACATAACACCAGAAAAATAACTGCTTCGATTTGGTGTTCATGAATAACACCACCTTACAGTAATCAATTATATAAAAATAACACCAACAAATATCTCGGACCACAACATGATCGAAGTATCCACCAATATAGCGAGAAAACCAATGGAAAGTACTCATACTGAAGAAAGAAGCAAACTTGAAATTTTAATCTAAACTCTGAGACAATAAATTGGGAAGGAATCAGATCCCATATGGCAAAAATAGAGTGGAAAACAGTTTTAGAGGAAAAAACAATCGAAGAAATGCAAATAATCTTGGGAAAAAAAAGACGCTGCAAATCTTACAAAAATATGTTCCGAAAGTACAGCCAAAGGGAAAGAGGAACTATTTCGAGAGGCAAAAGCGAACACTGTTCCGGAATAGAGGGAGGTAGCCACGAAGTTAATTAATTGCACAGAGAACAACACAAAAATGTGATACAAGTAAAATTGGAAAGTATAGACAGGGACATACAAGCCTTAATAGGGCAATTCAGAGAGAGAGAAGAGGAAGATGTGGTGAAACTAGCAAAAGATAACCCAAAATATTTCTATAGTTTCGCCAAAAAAAGAACAAAAACGCGAACCGCTATCGCACCCTGAAAGAAAGAAAATAATGAGTTAACCGATAATTATCGGTTAACTCAGATATTTCTTTTAAATTATAATTTAAAAGAAATATCTGAAATATTGAGAGGCCAATATGAATCAGGTTTCAGTACTCCAAATAAAGACAAGGCAGTACCTGACAGAAATACATTTTTTGAAGAGGAATTAAATGAAGAATGTCTAACTAATTTTGCAATTACCGCAGAAGATATAGCGAAAGCTAAAGGACAAATGAAATCAAATTCAGCTGCAGGCCCGGACAAACGGAATGCTTTGTTGATTAAAAACTGTAAGAACGAAATAGCTTCACTACTTTACTGGATATAGAGAAGATTCCTGGACACGGGGGAAGTACCGAGGATACTAAAAAGCGCAAATATTGTCCCTACATTTAAAGGGGGGGAGGGGATAAGTCACAAGCAAAGAACTATAGACCAGTGTCACTGACATCACATCTCACCAAAATATTTGAGAGAATAGTTAGGAAGAAAATGTGACTTTTGGAGACACAGGAAAGTTTCAATGAGAACCAGCACTGATTCTGATCAGGAAGATCGTGCCTATCTCAACTAGTATAGCACTATAACAATATCATAAACGCACTTGAGAGCAATGATAACTACGATGTAATATACATGGATTTTGCTAAAGCTTTCGATAACTGCACATAAACTTAAACACATGGGAATAAAAGGTAAAGTGGGCAAATGGATCCACAACTTCCTCAGGGAACGGCAGGAAGCCGTAAAAACCCAAGGTACAAGTATATCATCATCAGAATCGGAAGTACGCAACTCAGTTCCACAAGGAACAGTATTAGCCCCGCTCCTATTTATTATCATGCTGACAGACATAGACAATGAAGTAGACGGCAACAATATAGTAACATCCTTTGCTGACGATACAAAAGTCAGCAGAAAAATCAGCAATGCAGAAGAGGTTCAAGCCCTGCAGAAGAACACAAACAGAATATACTGGCCAGAAGACAAAAAACATAAATTTTAACACCGAGAAATTTCAGCTCTTGAGATATGGAAGGAATGAAGAACTTAAACAGACAGTATACTCGTACTATGCCCAAGATAGACAGGAAATTAGAAAGACAAAATAATTAGGGGTAATAATGACTGATGGTGCAAAATTCAAAACACAGACTCCGACAGCCATAAACAAAGCAAAAAGAGTTACGGGACAGCTGCTGAGAACTTTCGAAAGAAGGAACGAGAAGGTAATGGTTCCCCTGCTGAAAACACTGATCATACCAAAACTTGAATACTGCTAATTCTTGACGTCCCAATACAAACACGAAAAAATTAATAAACTGGAAGAAGTCCAGAGGAATTTCACAGCCAAGATTGATGGCTATAAAGAACTCAACTACTGAGAAAGACTAGGTAAATTAAATCTGTATTCATTCAAAAGAAGAAGAGAGAGATACATCATAATTTATATATGGAAAATTATCGAAAAACTAGTACCAAACACAATTATCATCCAAATAACACTGAAAAATAGGAAAGGTAGAACGTGTAAGTGTTCCCAAACTAAAGGGTCACCCTCAACACTGAAGGAAAATAGCTTGGTTGTCAGAGGGCCAGTACTTTTTAGCGAGCCTCCAAAGCACCTCAGGAACGTCACAGGGGTCAGAGTCGAAATTTTCAAAAGAAAACTAGATGCCTGGCTCAGGACGGTACCAGGTGAGCCGGGTGTGCCTGCTATATGCGATGGAGATCGCAAGAAAGCATCTTGCTCCTGCATCAGGCCAAGCCTAGAGGTGGGGTTACCAGCTTGACCTTCTTGTGAAAAGGAACCGACGCACGAAACTTTTGTCAGGTTTACCAGGTTTATATATTATATATATATATATATATATATATATATGAAAATTATTTCACGAAGGTAACACGTGAAAAATATTTATGATGAATAAAACCACGAAGGAAAGGAAACACAAAATGGTGCTCAAGCGCTTTCGTCTAATGACATCCTCAGGAACACTGAAGTACATAAAAAGGGTTAAGCCTATATATAGGTTACAGAAAGAAAAAAAGAAGAAAAAATAAATAACATACATACACACACACACACACATATATATATACATACATACATATCTATATATACAAATACATACATACATACATACATACATATATATACAATAAACAGAGAAGTAAAAATAATAAAAAAAAATTAAAAATTAAAACCTTAAAGGATTACCAGTGAGGCGTACAAATTTGTAAGGAAAAATATCGATTTTTAGCACAAGATCAAATGGATTATAAAGATACAAATTTATACTGGAACTCTGCCGGGTTTTAACACAATGCTGCCTATGGTCGGGTTTCGATATATATAAAAAAAATAAAATGCAAATTAAAAGTTAATCGATTTTTAGCACAAGATCAAATGGATTATAAAAATACAAATTTATACTGGAACTCTGTCCGGGTTTTAACACAATGCTGCCTATGGTCAGGTTTCGATATATATAAAAAAATAAAATGCAAATTAAAAGTTAATAAAGTAGAAGACAAGTTTACCAAAGATTTAATGTTTTACCCTTCTTATCTAAATCTTTTTTAAAGGAATTCAACATAACAGGATCGAGTTGAAAAAGACCTTTGCTTATGTTGAAGTTATTTGAAAGTTGGATAATGGCAGACTCAAGAATATTTCTATTAACAATGTTGCTTGAATGGAATAAAACTGAAGCATTATTCCAATCAATACAGTGGGCTAACTCTGGCAAATGGACAAAAAGGGCACTGGACAACTGTCCTGTTCTAACGGAATATTGATGCTGTTTTATACGTGTGTGCAAATCCTTTCCCGTCTGACCTATGTAAAAGGAATCACATTGTTTACAACCAATTTTATAGATAATGCCTGAATTATTAGCTCGGTGGGCTCTATTACTTATAAACTCTCCAAATGGCTTGTCAAAGTCTTGTCCCCCATTCTCGGAACTATCTCTGATTCACATGTAAAAAATTCCATGGATCTTACGGAAAAATTGAATAATGCACGTACTGAAACTAACGATAAATTGATTAGTTTTGATGTTTGTTCATTGTTTACAAAAGTGCCGATTGACGATATGCTTGACTTTCTCTCCCAAGAATTACATAAGTATGACCTGCCACTACCTTCACACATTGTTTTGGAACTCATTAAGCTTTGCATCAAAGACTGTAAATTCACTTTCAATAACGAGTATTATCAACAAGTTTTTGGGATGGCTATGGGCAACCCCTTATCGCCCCTCCTCTCCAATATTTATATGGAGTTTTTCGAAATTACCTATATTCCGAGAATCCTGGGGGTTGGCATCCCTTGGTTGCGGTACGTCGACGATATTTTGTGTATCTGGCCCATGAATCGTGACCTGGATAGCTTCCTCCTTCAGTTAAATGATCAAGTCCCCTCCATTAAGTTTACTTTAGAAGTTGAGCAAGACAATTCAATCCCATTTTTGGATGTGCGTGTACATAGGGAAAGCCCAGGTTTTAAGTTTAGTATCTATCGGAAAACGACAAACAATTTGTCCTACGTACACTTTTACTCGGGACATGATACCCCCACTAAGAAGGCCATATTTTCATCAATGTTTCTCCGCGCCCTTAGGATCGCCAGTCCGGAATACATCGATGCCGAATTGGAAAAAATCAACGGTATTGGAAGTGATTTGTGTTATCCATCTGCGTTTATGGAATCTTGTCTCAACAAGGCAAAACGAACTTTCTATCGTGTCAATATTAACACTCGTACTTTGTCAAAAAATATTTTAGTACTTCCATTTTTCCCGGGCTTTTTAGGCATTGCTAATGTACTTAAACTTTTGGATATTAATGTAGTATTTTCATATAACAATATTGTGAAAAATATCATAGTAAAAAATAGCCCTACCAATAATTCAGGCATTATCTATAAAATTGGTTGTAAACAATGTGATTCCTTTTACATAGGTCAGACGGGAAAGGATTTGCACACACGTATAAAACAGCATCAATATTCCGTTAGAACAGGACAGTTGTCCAGTGCCCTTTTTGTCCATTTGTCAGAGTTAGCCCACTGTATTGATTGGAATAATGCTTCAGTTTTATTCCATTCAAGCAACATTGTTAATAGAAATATTCTTGAGTCTGCCATTATCCAACTTTCAAATAACTTCAACATAAGCAAAGGTCTTTTTCAACTCGATCCTGTTATGTTGAATTCCTTTAAAACAGATTTAGATAAGAAGGGTAAAACATTAAATCTTTGGTAAACTTGTCTTCTACTTTATTAACTTTTAATTTGCATTTTATTTTTTTATATATATCGAAACCTGACCATAGGCAGCATGTGTTAAAACCCGGACAGAGTTCCAGTATAAATTTGTATTTTTATAATCCATTTGATCTTGTGCTAAAAATCGATTAACTTTTAATTTGCATTTTATTTTTTTTTATATATATCGAAACCTGACCATAGGCAGCATTGTGTTAAAACCCGGCAGAGTTCCAGTATAAATTTGTATTTTTATAATCCATTTGATCTTGTGCTAAAAATCGATATTTTTCCTTACAAATCTGTACGCCTCACTGGTAATCCTTTAAGGTTTTAATTTTTAATTTTTTATTATTTTTACTTCTCTGTTTATTGTATATATATGTATGTATGTATGTATGTATGTATTTGTATATATAGATATGTATGTATATATATATATATATATGTGTGTGTGTGTATGTATGTTATTTATTTTTTCTTTTTTTCTTTCTGTAACCTATATATAGGCTTAACCTTTTTATGTACTTCAGTGTTCCTGAGGATGTCATTAGACGAAAGCGCTTGAGCACCATTTTGTGTTTCCTTTCCTTCGTGGTTTTATTCATCATAAATATTTTTCACGTGTTACCTTCGTGAAATAATTTTCATATAATGCTCACCACGCGTTCCTTCGGCTTGCTGTTCCCTCTCTTGTCTCCGTTTGTGTCCGTGTTTTCTTCTACATTAATGAAGGGGCATGCAATTCGTATCCGACGGAAGTTTCTTACTAAGTGTCTGGAGGAGCAAGTTCTTCCCAAATCCCTGCTTCCGATTCGCCTCAGACAAATTGACGACCATCCGTTCAACAACTTCAGCAGATTAATTTTAAAGAAACATATTGAAGTCACCAGACAAAATGAGTGGTCCGCCTTCAAAAATTTAAACATCGCCAAACATAATTTTGTAACCGTTATTCCCCAACCGTGGATCCAACCTTTGTTTGATGAAATTTACAACGAGTTGCGTCGGAGAACTACTTCACTTCGTAACATTTTGGATCGAAAAATTAAAAGTCTCATTCGAGATAGTCAGTGGAGTAAAAAAGCAAGCTCAAAGTGTGTTTTGAACCTTTCTTCGAAAAACATTAGTGACGATGCAAAAAGTGCCCTTGGATATGGTATGTCCTTTTTTATTGTTAAAAAACCTTCGGCTTTACAAATTTGTTACAGTCTCGCGTGTTTTGAAAAACAGTGTAATCTCCCTCAGTATTTGTTTAACATAGTTAAAGGCCTCGTTTATAGTGCGGCGAATGGTAATTACGAAGATAACTTTCCTAAACGTTTTCGCAATAGCCTCTCACAATTAAAAAAAGATGGGGAGCTCCATATTACTAAAGCAGACAAGGCTAACACCATAGTTATTATGGACAAAGTGGACTACATCGGAAAGATGAACGAGCTTCTCCAGGACCCCGCCACATACACCAAACTTAGGAAGAACCCGCAGGATGACGTCATCAAATCATTTAATAGTGGCTTGAAACGCCTTCTCAAAGATCATAAGAACTTAATTCCGCTTTTCATGTCCACTTCACCTGCTCTGCCCTACCTTTACGGTCTTATTAAAACCCACAAACCTGGTAACCCTATGCGCCCTATTATTAGCTCGGTGGGCTCTATTACTTATAAACTCTCCAAATGGCTTGTCAAAGTCTTGTCCCCCATTCTCGGAACTATCTCTGATTCACATGTAAAAAATTCCATGGATCTTACGGAAAAATTGAATAATGCACGTACTGAAACTAACGATAAATTGATTAGTTTTGATGTTTGTTCATTGTTTACAAAAGTGCCGATTGACGATATGCTTGACTTTCTCTCCCAAGAATTACATAAGTATGACCTGCCACTACCTTCACACATTGTTTTGGAACTCATTAAGCTTTGCATCAAAGACTGTAAATTCACTTTCAATAACGAGTATTATCAACAAGTTTTTGGGATGGCTATGGGCAACCCCTTATCGCCCCTCCTCTCCAATATTTATATGGAGTTTTTCGAAATTACCTATATTCCGAGAATCCTGGGGGTTGGCATCCCTTGGTTGCGGTACGTCGACGATATTTTGTGTATCTGGCCCATGAATCGTGACCTGGATAGCTTCCTCCTTCAGTTAAATGATCAAGTCCCCTCCATTAAGTTTACTTTAGAAGTTGAGCAAGACAATTCAATCCCATTTTTGGATGTGCGTGTACATAGGGAAAGCCCAGGTTTTAAGTTTAGTATCTATCGGAAAACGACAAACAATTTGTCCTACGTACACTTTTACTCGGGACATGATACCCCCACTAAGAAGGCCATATTTTCATCAATGTTTCTCCGCGCCCTTAGGATCGCCAGTCCGGAATACATCGATGCCGAATTGGAAAAAATCAACGGTATTGGAAGTGATTTGTGTTATCCATCTGCGTTTATGGAATCTTGTCTCAACAAGGCAAAACGAACTTTCTATCGTGTCAATATTAACACTCGTACTTTGTCAAAAAATATTTTAGTACTTCCATTTTTCCCGGGCTTTTTAGGCATTGCTAATGTACTTAAACTTTTGGATATTAATGTAGTATTTTCATATAACAATATTGTGAAAAATATCATAGTAAAAAATAGCCCTACCAATAATTCAGGCATTATCTATAAAATTGGTTGTAAACAATGTGATTCCTTTTACATAGGTCAGACGGGAAAGGATTTGCACACACGTATAAAACAGCATCAATATTCCGTTAGAACAGGACAGTTGTCCAGTGCCCTTTTTGTCCATTTGTCAGAGTTAGCCCACTGTATTGATTGGAATAATGCTTCAGTTTTATTCCATTCAAGCAACATTGTTAATAGAAATATTCTTGAGTCTGCCATTATCCAACTTTCAAATAACTTCAACATAAGCAAAGGTCTTTTTCAACTCGATCCTGTTATGTTGAATTCCTTTAAAAAGATTTAGATAAGAAGGGTAAAACATTAAATCTTTGGTAAACTTGTCTTCTACTTTATTAACTTTTAATTTGCATTTTATTTTTTTATATATATCGAAACCTGACCATAGGCAGCATGTGTTAAAACCCGGACAGAGTTCCAGTATAAATTTGTATTTTTATAATCCATTTGATCTTGTGCTAAAAATCGATTAACTTTTAATTTGCATTTTATTTTTTTTTATATATATCGAAACCTGACCATAGGCAGCATTGTGTTAAAACCCGGCAGAGTTCCAGTATAAATTTGTATTTTTATAATCCATTTGATCTTGTGCTAAAAATCGATATTTTTCCTTACAAATCTGTACGCCTCACTGGTAATCCTTTAAGGTTTTAATTTTTAATTTTTTATTATTTTTACTTCTCTGTTTATTGTATATATATGTATGTATGTATGTATGTATGTATTTGTATATATAGATATGTATGTATATATATATATATATGTGTGTGTGTGTGTATGTATGTTATTTATTTTTTTCTTTTTTTCTTTCTGTAACCTATATATAGGCTTAACCTTTTTATGTACTTCAGTGTTCCTGAGGATGTCATTAGACGAAAGCGCTTGAGCACCATTTTGTGTTTCCTTTCCTTCGTGGTTTTATTCATCATATATATATATATATATATATATATATATATAATATGGGAATGAACTCAGAATGGTCCCCTGAGTTTTTTATGATACACACAGACAGTGCATGGAACAAGGAACTCTTCTGGGATAATTAAATCCACTATAGTCCGAATAAGTAATGGTAAATGACAAATACCATATTTTTCTTTTTCATGATGCTAGCCCGACGCGGGCAACGGGTCACTCGCAAAGAGGTCCCATAAATATAGCTTCCCTCACCAGCTATCTGCAAAGCAGACAGGATCCAGCTTTGGGACATGGATCTAGGGTTTAAAGCAGCCTAGCCCTGCTACATTTAGAACCTCAATATAAGCAAAAGACTCGCTGCCTTCACGTCAGATTGAATACATAAAAGAAAAAGGGGTAACTATTATATTTTTAGCCAAAAACCAAAACTTAAACCTCAACTGGTAGAATTGAGCGTCCACTTTTCAAGGCACATAACATGTCCGTTTCAAGATGGGAATGAACTCAGAATGGTCCCCTGAGTTTTTTATGATACACACAGACAGTGCATGGAACAAGAACTCTTCTGGGATAATTAAATCCACTATAGTCCGAATAAGTAATGGTAAATGACAAATACCATAGTTTTTCTTTTTCATGATGCTAGCCCGACGCGGCAACGGGTCACTCGCAAAGAGGTCCCATAAATATAGCTCTCCCTCACCAGCTATCTGCAAAGCAGACAGGATCCAGCTTTGGGACATGGATCTAGGGTTTAAAGCAGCCTAGCCCTGCTACATTTAGAACCTCAAATAAGCAAAAGACTCGCTGCCTTCACGTCAGATTGAATACATAAAAGAAAAAAGGGGTAACTATTATATTTTAGCCAAAAACCAAAACTTAAACCTCAACTGGTAGAATTGAGCGTCCACTTTTCAAGGCACATAACATGTCCGTTTCAAGATGGGAATGAGGGAAGCTATATTTATGGGACCTCTTTGCGAGTGACCCGTTGCCCGCGTCGGGCTAGCATCATGAAAAAGAAAAAACTATGGTATTTGTCATTTACCATTACTTATTCGGACTATAGTGGATTTAATTATCCCAGAAGAGTTCCTTGTTCCATGCACTGTCTGTGTGTATCATAAAAAACTCAGGGGACTATTCTGAGTTCATTCCCATCTTGAAACGGACATGTTATGTGCCTTGAAAAGTGGACGCTCAATTCTACCAGTTGAGGTTTAAGTTTTGGTTTTTGGCTAAAAATATAATAGTTACCCCTTTTTCTTTTATGTATTCAATCTGACGTGAAGGCAGCGAGTCTTTTGCTTATATTGAGATTCTAAATGTAGCAGGGCTAGGCTGCTAGCTTATCAACCCTAGATCCATGTCCCAAAGCTGGATCCTATCTGCTTTGCAGATAGCTGGTGTTGGAAGCTATATTTATGGGACCTCTTTGCGAGTGACCCGTTGCCCGCGTCGGGCTAGCATCATGAAAAAGAAAAACTATGGTATTTGTCATTTACCATTACTTATTCGGACTATAGTGGATTTAATTATCCCAGAAGAGTTCCTTGTTCCATGCACTGTCTGTGTGTATCATATATATATATATATATATATATATATATTATATATACATATATATATATATACATATATATATATACATATATATATCTGTGTGGGTGGGTGTGTCCTCTATTGTTCTTTGCAAACATACGAGTATACAGAGTGTCCACAAAGTCCCTTTGCAGTGAAATTATAGCATATCTGTATGTTGCCCTTGTTTTTCATGCAAAGGGACTTTGTGGCCAACCTGTACAAGAAAAATAACCAAAAATTGTACTTAATTCATTACAAATTCGTTTTTTAATTTCATATACATATAGAGAAAAGACATGCCATCTGCAAGGAAGCTTTACCGGCAGTTATGATTATTGAAGTACAGTATACAGTATTTTAATTATACAGAATTTGCTTGTTTCATGAGTTTGGTAAACAGACATTATTACTTAAAAACAGAGTGTGTTATAAATACTGACATGAATTATCCTAATATGGCTTAAACAGAAGTCATAACTTGATTTAATATTAAAGCACATATAAAATTTGAAATGAGGTACGCATCAATTGTAATGAGTGGAGATGTTTAACCTCTTTCGTCACAGCTAACGTCAAAGGTACGCATTGACGATATACAGAGAAGAAGGCTGTAGTGGAGAAAGAGAAAGGAAAGACTTAAGTCTCTTAAGATTGAATAAATTTAACTTAACTTTTGAAAAAAATATTTTTAATGAGCTTGGCTCTTTGATTTCCTGTTCGAGGCTGTTTAAAAAGTCGAGGCGTCTGCGTCTGCAGCAAAATTTAATTCATTGTACACTAATTTTGTTGAAAATGTTTGTACAAAGTTTTAATTTGCTGAATTTGTTGAATTTTTAATTAAGAGCCCAGTAAAATCTAAAGCTTAAAGGCCAAATTAAATAAAAAAAAAATAGTTCAGTTTCACAATTACTTATGTTAAAACAAAAACAAAAATTGTAAAACTATTTATTTTATCAATAAAGGTTATTCAGTTCATTTAAAAAACCTTTTTAATTTCTATTTTTTAATTTTATAAAATTTTCCTTAAATTACACATTTTTACATGAATAAGTAAGTAAATAGGAAGGTTTAATTGTCTATTTAAATAGTTTAGTCTTTGGAAATTATAATTAATGATTTAAATTACCGAACTGTTGTAATTTAACTTTTATGTGGCAAATTCAGCATTAGAGATTTTTATTCATTTCTATATAAAAGGATTGAAGCGTGACTATAGAGCAATAAACAAAGAAAACTATAAATTACCAACGTATTCTAAAGTATACATTCACGAATTAATAGCCTAATTAGACCTACGCACGAAAAGTCTAACCTGATGAGAAATCCAACTTCCAGGATTAACTTTTTTTTTATTCATAACGAGGAAACCATATCCGACTCAAGTTTCATGGGCGACGTTTAATAAACAAAGTTGAAGACTTGTTGGCTGCTGGTTCAGTTTAACTTTCAACCACGGTTGCTTTACAAGTATGAGAGTCTTTATTACACACACACACGTCTCAATACCTTTAGTTGGACGTAGACGTAAAACCAGCTCAGCCAACCATACACACAAAGACACTTTTTGTTCAATCGCAATAGACATATATACACCTTGAAGACAAGTATCACATACAGTAAATAATATTTCTTCATTGCGCCTCGGTGGTGTAGTGGTTAGAATAGCTGACTACGAATCCACCGGCCACGGGTTCCATACCCGGTGACGGCAGTCGGCGCGCAGCAAACCCAGTTGTTCATCCTTCCATACAATAAAATTGGTAGCCTAGTGGTTAAGACGCTGGGCTGCTGCTGATTGGGAGGTCGTGAGATCAAGTCTGGGGGAGGACTTTGTAATTTCTGACCCCCCTTGGTGGGTCGTGGTTCGGATTCCACATTAAGCTGTAGGTTTAGGGTGGAGCAACAAACTTGAGCTTCGTGAGCATGAACAATTCGGGCGGAAGCTAAACCAAGATTAACCACTATTACAATTTTCAACAGATTAATTTGTCCTCAAAATGATTCAGTATCTGAATTTTGTTCAATTGGAGTTTTTCGCATTTTAAACAAAAAAATTCTATGATTTCAAATGAAAATTGGGATCATCTGAAGATCAGGGCCCCCAGCCTTCTTTAGTTAGCTTTATAAGGCTAACTAACGCAAATATTACGACCTAACCTAACCAATCGTCAAGGGCGTACAGTTGACCTAACGATTGGTTAGGTTAGGTCGTGATATTTTCGTTAGTTAGCCTTATAAGGCTAACTAAAGAAGGCTGGGGGCCCTGATCTTCAGGTGATCCGAAAATTGCCTTTAGAGCAAAAACAAGCAAGTTAAAATTGGAAACCAGCCAGACTACATTCATGTCTAAATTCTATTAGTTTTACAACTCCGGACCAAAAAAATAGAATACTGTCTCAAATGCGCTCATGACATTGATAATACCTTCAAGTTATACACCTTTATGAGGAATATCGAGTATCTGCGACGTCATTATGATAAAAAGACACCTTTGTGTGCCAGTTTTGAAAAGAAAATTAAAATCTAGCAAAAACTTTATTAAATAGTGAAAAGTTAATGCATAGCGACATACCAAAATATTAAAATACCTTGTCAGGTGCTACAAAAAAATAAAATAAATTAATTTTGTTTATTGAGTACTGCCCATATTTAAACCTTTATCAAAGACTTTTTAACTCTGCATCTTAATATTTAGTTGGTCCACCCTTAGCCCTGATTACGGCATCCAATCGATGTGGCATCGAGTCGAGTCGAGTCGAGTCAAGTCTTCCATAGTTATAGGTTGTAATCAAACACCTCTTCAGTTCAATAAGTGTTCCTGGTTTACGCTTTTGGACCTTTTACTCAGCAATATTCCAAATATTTTCTATCGGATTAAAATCGGGAGAATTAGTTGGCCATGGTAGTACTTCAATTTCATGAGCATCAAACCGCGCAGATGTTGAACTAGCCGGATGAACTGGAGCCAGATCATGTTGAAAGATAAATGGTTCGTCTCCAAACAATTGTTCTGCACACTCCAGCATGAAGTATTCCAAAATTTCTCGATAAAGGTGATTATTGACAATTCTATTTACAAATACTAAGACACAGAGTTAAAAAGTCTTCTTAACGGTACTATCAAGATCATAAGCGCATTTGAGACAGTATTCTAATTTTTTGGTCTGGAGTTGTATAGCAAACATCAACATCAACTGTTGAAAGTAAAAATCATTTCATTCATACGCTCACTTATACGAGTTAAAAGAATGTATATGTTACGCCCAAACATCGAAATCGCTCAGTGAGCGAAAAAAACAGCCGCAACGCGTTGTGGATGCACCTAAGTGACCACACACCAATGTTAGATATTTTTTCACTTCATGGCCGTTCTCAAACAACCGCAACGCGTTGTGGACGATTCGGATGTGACCACGACGCGTTGTGGACGATTCGGATGTGACTACAACGCGTTGTGGACGATTTGAAACGACTACACACCGGTCTTTCATCACACTCTATTTAAACACGACGTATATTTATCGACGTATTCACCAATTAAAAAGCAAAGTTAAGCAGATATGCTAGAAAAAAGATAAAGTCCTTTAAAAAATGATTGTCAATAATTTTCCCGTAGGTTTCGATTAATTTTAAGCAACTTTAGAATGAGACGTAAATGTAAAAATTAACCAACTGGTTAGGTTAATTGAATGCCCGGTTAGGTCAACTGAGTACTCCGTTAGGTCAACTGAGTGCCCGTTTAGGTTAACTGAATGCCCGGTTAGGTTAATTGTACGCCCTTGACGATTGGTTAGGTTAAGCCGTGATATTTTCGTCAGTTTTAACGAAAATATTACGACTTAATCTAACCAATCGTCAAGGGCGTACAGTTGACCTAACCGGGCATTCAATTAACTTAACCGGGCATTCAATTAACTTAACCGGGCATTCAATAATTTTCAAATCGTTCACAACGCGTTGTGGTCATATCCGAATCGTTCACAACGCGTTGTGGTTGTTTGAGAACGGCCATGAAGCGAAGAAATATCTAACATCGGTGTGTGGTCACTTAGGTGCATCCACAACGCGTTGTGGCTGTTTTTTTTCGCTCACTGAGCGATTTTGATGTTTGAGCGTAACATACAGGGTGTCCGAGAATTATCTGTACAATTTTTGGCTGTTATTAAAAGTCAACCATGCAGTGTAGAAATTCCAGTTTGTCCCATTTTACAGAGAATCTCATTAAGTTTTTTCTGATACCAAGTTTTGACAAGTTTTTAGAAATTCCAGTGTGTCCGAAAATTATTTGTACAATTTCATCTTTTAATAAAACTGTTGATAACACACGTAAAATTCTTAAACAAGATTATTTAGAATCTGTATTTGCAAAAGTTTTTTATTAAAGTAACGTTGTTACAAACATTCGATATGTGCACCATCAGTGATTCGCAAAACATCCAATCGATAATCCAAATGTTGCCATGTACGCTGCAGCATATCCACATCAATTCGCTCAATAGCAGCTGTGATTCTTGCTTTTAAATCATCAATGTCTGTCACCCGCGTACAAAAAAGAAAAAACTTGTCAAAACTTGTTATCAGAAAAAACTTAATGAGTTTCTCTGTAAAATGGGATAAGACTGGAATTTCTACACTTCATGGTTGACTTTTAATAACAGCCAAAAATTGTACAGATAATTCTCGGACACCCGGTATATAAAAGACCTAAAAATCCTCTTTTTTTTACGAAATTGGAAAAATTTGAAAATTTGAAAATACTTGCGCATAGTAATGATTTTATTGTGAACATTCTGAAGTTGCTATAACAGAATTTGGCATTACCATGAAGATATAAGATTTTGTTGGCATGCGTAGATTACATTTTAATGCTTGAATACCGTTTCTTTTCGTAATTTATTATTTTCTGTTGTATTGTTGATATCTTATTTTAGCTATTTTCCTTTTACTCTAATAGCGTTCTTGTACGAGACAATTTCTTCTGTCCTTTGTATGTTAATTGTGAAGTTCTACGCCTTTAATTAAAGTTTATGGTTATTTTAAACTGATCATTACCAGGACATCCACGGGTCTGACTTTACAATCTTACACATTTTCACTCTACTTCACTTTTTACGAGGCAGTTTTTATGATTATAAAGCCGCTATAATATAATTGCGCGTGAGCACAAATATCAGTCGAAGTTTTTAAGGAAATGTAGAAATTAGATTTTTGTTCCAAAGTTATAGGTACACCTTCTGTTTGAGAAATACGTACTATGTATAGTTTAAATATCTTTTACCCTGAAGTTGGATTGCATAACAGGCTTCTTAAAAAGTCATGAAGAATATAGTACAATGTATTGCTCGTAAATTTTCATAGTCTTAAAAATTTTTATTGGATAATATTACTGACAAATTAGCTATAATAACTTTTGCAGAGTTGCTTCAGAAGGCTTATAGGTAGGCTGACCATATTTCCTCGAGACAAAAACGGGACATTGGGATGGCAAAAAAGGGACGGGGGTTATGTAATATTCTGTATTCATGAAAAAGTAAGTACATAAACATATTGAGCTTACAATTATTCTTCAGTGACAGAACCCATACAAAAACCCATACAAAACGGTACGTATGGTCAGCCTACTTTATAGGCTAGACTCTAGAGGAAAATGGAGATCCTCTTTTTCAAAGCCGAAGGGGAAAATATGGTTTCTTGTAATGAACTGTACCGATAATCTGAGTAATATTATTATAGTTCTATAAGATTAAAGAAGAATGCCTAAAAACCTTAACTTGTGTTTCTCATTAAAGTTAGTCTGAGAAACTTAACAAAACGCTTTACAGTATTTTTGTTTAATTCTCACCTTATTTATGGTCTGCTTAAATGAAAATAAAATAAATTTCGATCAAATTAATTTATTTCTATGCAATTCATGCATCTATATACAATAGATTGCTCGACTTTACAGTCCGTGCATTTTTTATTACTATAATTTTGTCTTTCAGACAACTTTTAAGGAAAATTAAGTTGACAATATTATTGTAATTCATGATTTTATAATGATACCCAGAAATCTCTGACTCTTCGTTTTGTCTTTTCGTAATGCTTACAGATCACAGGAGCTGATCGTCGAAGTGGAAATGCAATAACCCGATCCTAAAGTGTCATGATTACATTCTGTTTCAGTGCGTGGGTACCTGCGCTAAGTTAAGTTAGTCGAATCTACAGACGCCCCAAATGAAATCAGCATCCCATTTTGGGGACGTACGACGGCGTCATCCCGCCGAGCAACGTGGGGAGGGTACATATTACAGAGTGGCCACAAAGTCCCTTTGCAGTGAAATTACAGCCTATCTGTACGTTTCCCTCCGTTCATGCAAAGGGACTTTGTGGCCACTCTGTACTTACCTTCTCCGCAATGTTCGCTGTAGGTGCTTAATAACTTCGTACCCTGGGTTTTTAAGTTTTTAAGGTGGATGGCATCCTTCTTCTATTACAGTACCCTTTAGTCTTCAGTTTTTAACTCTTCATCAGGCACCAATATTTTTTTTAGGTAGATTGTAAAAAAAAAAAAAAAAAGAGTCCCTCACGAGTTAGGTTATACTCCTCTTCAGTTTCATAATTTCGATTTTCACTTCCTGGTTTCGTTCTTCTGATATTTTATCCTTAAATTTTCTCACGTTCGATGTCAATGACCCCAATAAATTAAGCTAAGACCCGAAAAACGCGACACTTCCAATGAAATGCATTTGTATGGTAACTTAAGGTACGGAAGATTATTGATTAAATTAGATTCGAATGTTTATTAATAAGGAAAACGCTTCTGGAGGCGAAGTTAGTCATAAATAAATATCGCTACAGCATAAAAAAATTAAATAACCAATGCCGCAAACAAGTTTCATGATTTTGAGTTTGTCAGTTCCAGGGAACTCGATAAGAGGGTTATAGTACCTTAAATTGCAGAACTAACACATTTTGTTGTGGTCATTATTTAGATTCAAGTGTCATACATGTTCTTTGTTTCTCATACGAGAATATATAAAATGTTGGTGGTTTTGAACAAATTAATTATAACTATAGAAAGTTCATTGATAAAAAATTAATTGATCCACACACACACACACACACACACACACACACACACACACACACATACGACATAAAATATATATAATATATATATATATATATATATATATATATATTATTATGTCTTCCCTTTCTTAGGATTCTGATCCAATATCCAAACCAAAATGTTTATTTTTATTAAATTTTCCCTAAAATCCAAAATGGAGATGAAGGTAAATGAGAAGTGTTCTATCATTGTAGTCGAAATTTACTCGCAATCTATGGATCCCAATTGACAAAATTGGATCTTTAATTCGATAATTCATTTAATCATGGAAATTGAATAAACAGTTTAAATTTTTCACACAACGAAGTTCATCGCTGTCTTTAAATTTTACTCTTTGTTCAATTTTGAAAAAAAAATTTGTGAAAATTTATGCAATATTTTTATTTTTATTTTATTCCAGTTTATTTTTACAAAACGGTCTCTAAAGAGATATTTTATTAAAGGTATTTAGTTTGAATTTATTATAAAAATTTATACAAATTAAAAAAAAAAAAAAAAAAAAAAAAAAATATATTAATATATATATATATATATATATATATATATATATATATATATATATATATATAATATTAAATGTGGATTTATATAAATTTCTTTTATTTAAGTATACTGATTGGTTATAGAGTTTTATATCATTTTAAAAAATTTGCTGTCACATAAAATATAAATTTATTTATCACTTTTAAGAGCACAGTTTAAATTAGAACTGAAATAATGTTGCAAATCTCTTACAAGTTTCAGTGATTATGTGCAACGTATCGTCTGATCTCAGATTTATGGAAGTGATCCGTTTTCCAGTAACCGAGTTTGGGCGAAATTTATTTTATTTTTATTACAATTAAATTACTCGTCCTTTTGTGGGATAAATAGACGTCATTTTATTCTTTCATTCCATCTACTTAGCCGCCTCAAGGCCCATTGAACTCTATAATAATAGTTCGCTCACATCTGATACAAAGTAGATTGGATTAAATTCTTCGAGGTCTCGACATAAAAGGAAAAGCGAGGTCGCTATGATGACGGCTGTTTGACTGATTAAAATTAAAACGAGAAGATAAAAATGTAAAGGAACAACGGTGTGTAAGTTGTGATGTAATGACAAAGGAAAACGAGATTTGAAAGTGTCACTGTTGAGAACACCATTATTACTTATATATAATAATAAAAGGCTTACGCGTATAAAATGTTTAAGTCCAAAAAATTTATAGATATTCGAAATGGTGAAAAAGTACAAAGTATCGTGTGTTTGTGAAAAAAAATAACTATAAAGAAATTAAGGTAGCTATACATTGTAAAAAACAGGTAAAAGAAGCAAAGTCAAGGAGTTAATGAGACATACGTCCAAATTATGGAAATTGAAAAGTGAAAAAAAATCATCCATTGGTATAAATGGCAACAAATATGCAAAAATTAATTTTCGCCATTCGATGGAAGAAAGAAAGAAAGAAAAAAATTAGCACAATGAAACAAACAAACAAACAAACACCTTTATTCCTCTACAATAAAAAGGTATTATTAGTGTTTGGTACCCGGAACGGGAATTCGCAGGATCCCGGGAAATGAAATTTAGATTTTGATTGATACAAACTCGTCAATAAATAATTCCACTTTGATGTATAAAAAATTGGATTCGAAAAATAACCTTCTTGAATCCTCATCTATCAATGTCATGCACTAAACAAAATATTCATAGTCAGCAAAGGGTAACTTAATTGTTCTTGGGTTATATAAAGCTAATATTTCTTTGTCGAATCTTATACAAAATGACTCAGTAAAGAACAGTTCTCATTACTTTAATTTAATTTAGCCCTTTATTAATTGCCTTAGCAGTTTCGAGGGATCTCAGGAATTCCCGGGAAATGCAATTAAACAGTACACGAGATGATCATGAAAGAATGAAATTAAACAGGATAAAGTAATAAATTCATAAGAAAATAAAAGATAGACAAAAGTTATTCCGAATAAACATTGTATAAAAATTGTATTAGAATTTGTAGAAAAACATTAAGTGAATGAAAATCTTACAAATTTAGTATAAAATTAACCGAATATTACGCAAGTTTCGGTTTAAAATGAAGTAATAATAATGAAAATAATAATACTAACAATACAAAAAGGAAAATCAAAACGAAAAGGAAAGACAAATTCTTAACAAAAACTATAAATACAAGATTCCTTTTATTATTCTGTGATGTGGATGTGGGTATATATATATGAACGATGTACGTTTACTTTAAACTTTATGATTTTATCTATTGTACTCGTAAATCAGGTGAAGTCGGCGAATCTACCATAAAGAAAAAGAACATTCTCTTCTAAATCTGAAAAAGTATTTACGAAAAAAAATGCTTTATCTATTGCCCATTAAAGGACGACCTCTTGATTTTACTCCAAAATATATACATACATAAATCAGTACCAAAAAAGCGATTCCTGATGGAAAAAGACTTTACCATACAATCATGTTGGTAAAAACTGTACACTAAATTGAATGGGAAGCGAGACAAGCGTCCTCCCTCTAGTATATATACAAAGAAGTACTGAAACTATATTTTCAAAGTCCTTCAAAATATGTAAATGAAATTTTATCGTCGGTCAATTTGAGTTTTAATTAGGCCTAAACAATACGTAAATATTTATAATATGCATAATCTTCCCCCACCCTTACTTTTTCGTGCATCAACAAGAGGAGCAAGTGAGGAATGGGTAAGGGGAGATTTTTGCTTTGTGGATTGGGGCGTGTCGAGGAAGGCCAATATATTCGGTACCCAATCACATAATAGCGAAGGCGTAACATTAGGTTGATTTACAGCCAGTTGTGCGTGGCTACTAAAATTTTAAATCTTCATATTCTTTCTATAGGTTTTATTTCTTCGGTAACTTCTTTCTGCGACTGTACAGTTGGCTACAACAGTCTTGATACAATCATTCCTTTCGCATGTTAACAATTTCCATGTAAATATAAGAATAGTAGAAGGTTTAATAATAATAATAATAATAATAATAATAATAATAATAATAATAATAATAATATTAATAATAATAATAAATGGGGTTGTTTAACCCCCTTCGTAACATAAGGGAAGTGAGAAATAGAAAGGAACAGGAGAAAATAAACTTTAGAAACCTATATGACCTGGATTTCGATGGATTCCAAATAAGATTGTGATCATACCTCCTACCTATATTACTTTGAGTTTGTAAGAGGAATGTTTAATTCATTCAAAAGCTATCGAATAATATTTGAAGCTTGATGACACGACATTTTTTAGACCTGACGTCAAGTTTAAATTCTAAAATTCAGTAACAGAGAAACTAGAATAAACTATGAAGAGCATTTACTTAGCGGTATTCAGTCTAGTGACTGAAAAGTCAACCAGTAAACCACGACACAACTCAAGCTGTGTGGGAGGCAATAATCGCTCTATACGAGGAAGGATTCCCAATGCAAAATAAATTTAAAATCGCTTGTGGGTGTGTATTGACACTATGAAAATGGATAAGACCGAAGGAAGTTTAGAAAAATGATATACAGCGGGTAGTCTTCTGCGCACTATCCCTGAAAAAGACCTGAACATAGTTCAAAAGTTGCTATATAAGAGTATAAATGGCCTACAACCATTAAATAGTTTGGAGAAGATTAGCTCAAGCGGTAATTCATCGTCGTATGCTCACCACGAAATCACAACTAACCAGACATTGTGAGGACACTAGAACCGGATTTGTTTTAGACTACGTTCCTAATGACATTGATTTATGGAGGAAAGTGATAATTTTTTGCAAAACTTTTTCACTGATGATACGAACACCTGAATTGTTAGAAAATATGAAACAAGGTTCGAAAAATAGAATGTCGTAGTGTCTTGGTACGTAATCCAAAAGATCTGAGGAATCGCAAGAATTTCTTGAGACATGACAGAGACATTTGGGAGGGGATCAGCCGCACCTCAGCAGTGTGTGAACAACTCGCTAACTCGATGTCGAAGACTCCACGAAGTGCTTACGTGAAATCTTAATAAATACTGTAATTAACAACTTAAAAATAAAATTCCTGATATATCAGAATTTCTGTGCAAGAATATTTTCAAAATGAGACTCAATAAGATCCGTTTTGAAATTACGCCCTTCCATAAATGTTTGAAGATATTGTGAATTAAATACATGATACAGATAAAAAATTCTACCATTATTCTGTAGTTGAAATTGGCCACTCTTTGCAAGGAGGGCACAGCGGTAGAGTGGTTAAACACTTTCATATAATATCTTCCTTTTTGTCCATTCTGATTGTTGAAATTAGAGTTTCCTAAAACTTTTGATATGCTGAAGTTTCGCTATCAGATCTTTAGGGTTATTTTCTATTCTCATTTCACTTAACTTATATATATAATGTTATAATGTTATAATGTTTCAGACCAACAAAGACCCTAGGATCCACTCATGGCTGGTCTACCTAACTGTGTTCGTAATCGTGTATTGTGTATGTCCTCCGTGGTGGCGGAGGGGACCTACAATTTTACGTGGGTTCCGAACCACAAGAACATAAGAAACTTATTTAAAAACTGCCGTTAAATTGGCAACGACCAATTTTTACGAAACTAAATAATTATCAATTTAAAAATAATTAATTATCGGTTTAAAACTAAAGATAGAATCTCTCGGTCCAGAGGAGCAAGTCATAATAGACTACTATCCACAAATATGTTACATTCTTTATCTATTTATAACGGACATGCAAATATATCAGATCCAAAGAATCCAGTCAATTTCATTACGGTATCCATCAAGTCACGGTCCATATCGACTGCGGACCAAGTCAAAATTTACAACCATATACATTATCAATTTAAAAATAATTAATTATCGATTTAAAACTAAAGATAGAATCTCTCGATCCAGAGGATCAAGTCATAATAGACTACTATCCACAAATATGTTACACTCTATATCTATTATATAACGGACATGCAAATATATCAGATCCAAAGAATCCAGTCAATTTCATTACGGTATCCATCAAGTCACGGTTCATATCGATTGCGGACCAAGTCAAATTTACAACCATATACATTACAATATATACACTTACGAGGAAAAGTGTAGGTGTGGCTGTAAAGACTGTACAGTAATGTAGAAATGTGTGTGCACCCATTATGGGTCTCCCATTTAAAGGTGTTTGTGGGGCAAGTGAAGATCATGAGTTTTTCAATACCTCACAGTACTATGGGGGGCACCGCTCGGCAGAGGAATCTCTTTAAATGGGGTGTGTAAGGACAGAGAGTATCCCTAACCCAAGACGCTGCTTCCCTATATCCCACAACACTTGTGTTGAGCTGTGGGATCTATCCCCACAAAGCCTTAATTTTACTACCTTAAACTATACCCTTTCTATCAACATGCGCGTCCAATCGATTCTTAAACATGTTTATAGACGTGCTACTAATTACTTCTACCGGAAAACTATTCCAGCTATTTACTATTCTATGCGTAAAAAAGTTTTTCGCAACCGCTGTCTCGAACCTTCTACTTGTCAACTTACACCCGTTATTTCTAGTTCTATTATATTGAGATATTTCGAAAAAGCTATCTCTATCTACGTTATCAAACCCATTCATAATTTTGAAAACCTGGATTAGATCACCCCTTAACCTCCTAGTCTCGAGTGTAGTCAATTTTAACTCTCTAAGCCTATCCTCGTACGACTTTGACCTAAGAGACGGAATCATCTTATTTGCTCGTCTTTGAACTCTTTCGATTTTGTCTATATCTTTGCGCATATATATATATATATGAATAGAAACGACGTAAATAAGGAGCGTCTCTGCACACGGGGAAGAGAAATAACGAATAAATGAAAATGAGGCGAACCGCCCGGGAATCGAACCCAAGGCCTTCCAATTGCCGGTTGGATGCGCTACCATTACACCACGGACCTCGATCAATCATAAATCGAAATTCTCCTACATAGGGCAGAAACCAATGCCCTGAGAGGGCACCCTCGCAAATCGTGAATATGTGCATTTAACTGCAATGACCACGCAGTATATAAATGAATAGAAACGACGTAAATAAGGAGCGTCTCTGCACACGGGGAAGAGAAATAACTAATAAATGAAAAATGAGGCGAACCGCCCGGGAATCGAACCCAAGGCCTTCCAATTGCCGGTTGGATGCGCTACCATTACACCACGGACCTCGATCAATCATAAATCGAAATTCTCCTACATAGGGCAGAAACCAATGCCCTGAGAGGGCACCCTCGCAAATCGTGAATATGTGCATTTAACTGCAATGACCACGCAGTATATAAATGAATAGAAACGACGTAAATAAGGAGCGTCTCTGCACACGGGGAAGAGAAATAACGAATAAATGAAAAATGAGGCGAACCGCCCGGGAATCGAACCCAAGGCCTTCCAATTGCCGGTTGGATGCGCTACCATTACACCACGGACATTGGTTTCTGCCCTATGTAGGAGAATTTCGATTTATGATTGATCGAGGTCCGTGGTGTAATGGTAGCGCATCCAACCGGCAATTGGAAGGCCTTGGGTTCGATTCCCGGGCGGTTCGCCTCATTTTCATTTATTCGTTATTTCTCTTCCCCGTGTGCAGAGACGCTCCTTATTTACGTCGTTTCTATTCATTTATATACTGCGTGGTCATTGCAGTTAAATGCATATATATATATATATATATATATATATATATATATATGCGCAAAGATATAGACAAAATCGAAAGAGTTCAAAGACGAGCAACTAAGATGATTCCGTCTCTTAGGTCAAAGTCGTACGAGGATAGGCTTAGAGAGTTAAAATTGACTACACTCGAGACTAGGAGGTTAAGGGTGATCTAATCCAGGTTTTCAAAATTATGAATGGGTTTGATAACGTAGATAGAGATAGCTTTTTCGAAATATCTCAATATAATAGAACTAGAAATAACGGGTGTAAGTTGACAAAAATCAACGCAATTATGTGAACAAGTAAAAAAATATAAGGAGAAAGCGCCACAATACTTCTGTTTAATGGGTGAAAAAGGGTTCGTTTTAAGATAAATAGTTCGAGATTTTACAATTTTTCGTGTGAAATTTCAAGAATGCAAATTTTGCATTGTTATTGAATTGCGTTGTAATCCTCTTACATCTTTTGAATTAAACACTTTAAAATATTTTCGCACACAAAACTCGGCAAACATTGTGTTGCGTTCTTATAAAGTTCATTTCTTTTTTCCTTTTCAAAAAGTTTGGAATAAATGGAAAACAAATAAAAATTTATTATTACCTTCATAATGGATTCTAGTAAAGCGTAAATTTTTTGCTCGTTAAAAGCCCTCTTAGCCAAATAATCATAACAATGTTGGGCCTATTTTTTTATCGGTGAATTGTATGATAAGCGATTTTGAATGTTTAAGAAATCAAAGGAACAAGTGAACATATTCTCATTATTATAGGACGTTTTCCAGTTTATGTACCGTTTTCTACAATGTTGGCTTTTATGCAACTTTCTAGTGTTTCTTTGCTTCTGTTAGGCACAGAATAGAGTAAAACAGAAGGTTAGGTTAGGTTAGGTTAGGTTAGGTTAGGTTATCAAGAACTTACCTCTCTTAAAAAGTTGTTATAATCGACGGCGGTTGTATGACCAATCAAAAATAAATTATATGAAAAACGGTACACAAACTGGAAAAGGTCCTTATTATAATTACCTCATCTCTTTCAGGAGGCTTATTCCCCCGAACAACAAGTTACACCTTCTTACGCAAACATAAAAATAATACCGTTTGGTTTGTTCAACTTTCTTTTTAAAGGCAAAGGCCGTATGACGGAAGGGACCTACAGGTTTACATGAAATCCGAACCATGGATCGCTGCATTAGCTGGACACAGAGGATGGTCACCACTCCAACTACTGGACAGATCCAACGCCTCTTAACCTCGTTCATTTAACGGGGAGTGGCGTTGCGGCGTGGCCACTACGGAGCCTTTTTACGTAAACAACGTGGCGTGGAAAATCGGGGAACTTCCTACAGGTTCCTCATTGCCAGTTCTTTAGTAAAGATTAAGGTTTGGGGAAAGCTGATCGGCAGGTCACGAGATCGATTCTTGGAGGGAACTTTGTAATATCTGACCTCCCTGGTGGGTCGTGATTTGGATTCCACTTTAAAATGTATGTCTAAGGTGGGGGTAAGAAGCTTGACCTGCGTCAGAATGAACAACTCAGTCGGGAGGAAAACTAAAGATATATAAGATATATATATATATATATATATATATATATATCGTAAAGAACGACGCTTGTATAGGAGAACATTCCGCGCAAGATGAGGAGGGAGAACGAACAAATGAAAAAATGAGGTAACCACCCGGGAATCGAACCCGGGATCTTCCGATTGCCGGTCAGATATGATAACCACTACACCATGGTCCTCACTCGATCAGAAGTCGTAATTCTCCTAGTGGTTATCATATCTGACCGGCAATCGGAAGATCCCGGGTTCGATTCCCGGGTGGTTACCTCATTTTTCATTTGTTCGTTCTCCCTCCTCATCTTGCGCGGAATGTTCTCGTATACAAGCGTCGTTCTTTACGTTATTTATACTGTGTGATCTTTGCAGTTGGAAATATATATATATATATATATATATATATATATATATATATATATATATACCAGGTGTCCCCAGAAATGTCCATATTTCTACATAAATGTTCAAAACTTAAAAAAGGAATATAGATACAAAGACAAACGCAACAAGTACGAGGGTAATTCAATAAGTATCCGCACTTTTTATTTTCACAATTTTATTTTCACATCTGATAGATTATAAACACATCACTTCTCAACATAGTCTCCCTGTTTCTCAATACACTTAGTTGAGCGACTTACAAGCTTCCTAATGCCATCCCAAAAGGATGTTTTTGTCTGTGTGCGTAGCCAGTCATGCACCGCCTCCTTCAGGTCATCATCGCCTTGGAATCGTTGACCTCTCAAAGCGTCTTTTAGTGGTCTAAACAGGTAAAAATCCGAAGGTGCCAAGTCTGGACTGTAGGCTGGATGGTCGAGAACTTCAAATGTAAGTTCTTGAAGGCATTTTCTAGTCTGTGCAGCGGTATGAGGGCGCGCATTGTCGTGTAACAGAATAACACCTTCCGACAATCTCCCTCTCCGTTTTGTGCGAATTGCTTGCTTTAACTCATTCCGAGGCATGTCAGAATACGATACACTTGTTACTGTAGTTCCACACTCTAGATAATGTTCAAGGATAGGGCCTCGTGTATCCCAAAACAGTGTTAGCATAACTTTACCTGTGCTAGTGTCTCCGAGCAACTGATACAATGAGATGAAACCTGGATCCATCACTATGAACCAGAAAGCAAACGACAGAACATGCAATGGAAGCATCCAACATCTCCCGTTGCAAGGAAGTTCAAAGCGCAGCCGTCAGCGGGTAAAGTTATGCTAACACTGTTTTGGGATACACGAGGCCCTATCCTTGAACATTATCTAGAGCGCGGAACTACAGTAACAAGGGCATCATATTCTGATATGCTTCGGAATGAGTTAAAGCAAGCAATTCGCACAAAACGGAGAGGGAGATTGTCGGAAGGTGTTATTCTGTTACACGACAATGCGCGCCGTCATACCGCTGCACAGATTAGAAAATGCCTTCAAGAACATAAATTTGAAGTTCTCGACCATCCAGCCTACAGTCCAGACCTGGCACCTTCGGATTTTTACCTGTTTGTACCACTAACAGACGCTGTGAGAGTTCAGCGATTCCAAGGCGATGATGACCTGAAGGAGGCGATGCATGATTGGCTACGCACACAGCTAAAAACATTCTTTTGGGATGGCATTAGGAAGCTTGTAGATCGCTGGATTAAGTGTATTGAGAAACAGGGCGACTATGTTGAGAAGTGATTTGTTTATAATCTATCAGATGTGAAAATAAAAAGTGCGGATACTTATTGAATTACCCTCGTACGTAAAACATAGGAATTTATTAACCTTAATTAAATAACATGTTCTACAGATCTACAGATCTACAGAAGCTAAAGCTAACAAAGACCCTAAGATCCACTCTAAGGTTAGCCCGAGAGAAAGGAAAGAGTAGGGGGTTAAGAGAAGAGAAGAGCATAAGTGGTTAAGTAAGGAGGTACACCTATCACTCGTGGGTTAACATTCATTCAGAAAAAGAGAAAAAAAGACTCACCATCATCATCCGCCGGCCACTGCCGACAAGTCAGAAAAATAGTCGGAGAAAATAGGAGAGGGGTGAAAGATGAAAAGAAGTAAAATAAGAACGCTTACAAACCATGCAACACAGTCTTAACTCACTGTCATACCATGCAAACTACGAACATGCAAGAAAAGAGAGTTACATACATGCAAAGTAAGGAGAGGATAAGAAAAAAAAAAGTAGGTAAAGTTAAACAAAAAGTGGGTTAGTTTACGTTACTAGCTACATCTACGTTTGTGTTAATCTAATTTTTTTTTTTTTTTTTTAATAATTTTATTGCTGGCATCACACGCTAGCATGTCACAAGCTGGCATTAATCGTCAACAGACTCCTCCTCGATCACCACCCCCAGAGCTCCTGTTGCTAATTGTTTTTTTTATTTTATTTTAAACAGCGTTAATATTTTTAAAATGTCTGTCAAGACGGTTCTTAAACACATTGACGCTGGTAGAGTTCACGACGGGCGCGGGAAGATTATTCCATTTATCAATTACTTTAAACGTAAAGAAGTTTTTAGCGATATTGGTAATGAAACGTCTGCCACGCAACTTAAATCCGTTATTACGAGTATTACTATTATCGAAAGTGAACAATTTGTCAAAATTTACGTTATCGATGTTATTAACGATTTTGAAAACTTCAATAAGCTCCCCCCTTAATCTCCTAGTTTCGAGTGAATACAGGTGTAACTCTTTAATCCTATCTTCATAAGGCTTGTTGCGCAATGACGGAATTAGTTTCGTGGCACGACGTTGAACCCTTTCTAACCTATCAATATCCTCACGCAAATACGGGCACCAAAACTGAACGGCATATTCTAAATGAGGCCTGACTAGGGACTTGTAAAGGGGCAATATAATATCCTTCGATTTAAATTCGAAATTACGCGCTATGAAGCTTAACATCCTATTAGCTTTTGCGCAAGACTCCAGGCACTGGTTCCTAACCTTTAAATCCTTAGATACGCGTACGCCTAAATCTACTTCCTCGTCAACGCTCGCTAACTCCCTATCATCCATCGTGTACGTGTAATTATTGTTGCGAGAACCTATATGCCAAACTTTACATTTGTCTACATTAAATTGCATCTGCCACTTATCTGTCCACTCCATAATCCTATTTACATCGTCTTGGAGCCTATTAGTATCGTCCTCGTTAACAACCTTACCGCCTATTTTAGTATCGTCCGCGAATTTTGACACGTTACTAGTCAATCCTACATCTATGTCGTTAATGTAAATTACGAATAGCAATGGGCCTAACACTGAACCCTGTGGGACACCGCTACCTACATCTAACCACCCCGATTCACTACCATTAACTACGACCCTCTGTCTCCTAGCACGAAGCCATTTTTCTAACCAGTTAGCTACCTGACCGCGTATACCGTGCGCTTTCACCTTCGCAATTAGTCTCCTATGCGGAACTGTATCGAACGCCTTTTTAAAATCTAAATAAATAACGTCAGCTGCTCTATGCCAATCGTATTCGCGTACTATTTCGTTATAAAATTCTAACAAATTAGTTAAACAAGACCTATAGCGTCGAAACCCATGCTGACTACTATTAATCAAATCTCTACTTTCTAAGTGATCGATGATACGATCCCTAACTACGGATTCCAAAAGTTTACCGACAATTGACGTTAAGCTAATGGGTCTATAATTGCTAGCTACTGCGCGGTCGCCTTTTTTAAAGATAGGCGTGACGTTAGCTAATTTGAAGTCTTCAGGAATAATCCCCGTTTCGAGTGACTGGTTACAAATCTTCGTTAAGGGGCCTACGATAACGTCTTTCAAATCTTTCAAATGTCTGGGATAAAAAGCGTCAGGGCCTGAAGCCTTGCTAACTTTTAGCCTATCGATATAATGCGCAATCTCAGCCTCGTAAACAGGTATTTCATCCAAAATAGTCTCGCTACTAAATGGAACGATATCGTCCACGTCGGGGACATTATTTACGTCTTCTACGGTAAAAACTGTCGCAAAAAAGTTATTGAAAATACCCGCCATTGCCTGAGCGTCAGAAGCCAAAGCGCCATTAACATCCACTAGAGGGCCTATGTTATCTTTTATCGGCTTACGATTATTAACGTATTCAAAAAACTTTTTTGGATTATGTTTACTATCCGCAGCTATAAGTATCTCTAAATTACGCTTGGCATTCCTAACTGATCTTTTAACCTGACGTCTAAGCTCGATATATCTATTAAAGTTAGCTGCCGTGCCATTGCGCTTACTAAGTCTATACGCTCTATTACGCTCGTTTATGAACTCGTCTATTTCCCTAGTCCACCACTTGGGCCTACCATGATTTCTAGCGCGCTTGGGTCTACGAGGAATAAACTCCCTTTCAATATTCCTAAAACTTCCTTTAAACGCCACCCAATGCAAATTTGTGTCATTACCCATAAATAAGTTATCCCAGTCCACTACTCTCATCCTATCCGCAAAACTATCAAAATTAGCCCTACGAAAATCAGGGACTTCTAGTATTACGTTACTATCCTTAGTGTTTTCTATCAATAACTTAAACCTAAGAATTTGATGATCACTACATCCTAAACTCTCGCCTACTTCTAAACTTTCGACTATATTCTCGCCGTTCGTCATCACCAAATCTAAAATATTATCACCGCGCGTTGGTTCGGTAACCATCTGTCGTAAAAAAATATCTTCCATAAACTCAATCAAACTCAAACCCTCCTCATTACCAGTAAAAGTCTCATAATTAACATTAGGGCAGTTAAAGTCTCCGACAATTATACTATTCCGATTGTCAATAAAGTTACCAAGAAGTGAGTAAAATCTAGTATCTGTATCGAGGGGTTGAACGGGAGGTCTATAAACAACAACAAAATTAAAACTAATACTACGCGCCCTAACTTCAACACATATCGCATTAATTGCTACCGGAAAATTTATCTTAACCTCGATAGCCCTAAGGGAATTACGAATGTACAGCAAAACGCCGCCACCAAACCTATGTAACCTATCATTAGTAAAGAGTTTAAAACCCGGTATATCAAGTTCCCCCAACAAGTCCCGAGTCACGATATTTAACCAAGTTTCAGTGATAGCAACTATATCGTAGTTGCCGGAATAAATTATCGCCTTAAATTCATTTAATTTATTTCTAATACTACGCGCTTTAAAATAAAAGACGTTTAAGTTATTTTTTACCACGGGCCCGCGTTTTAAACTATTTTTCACGTCGGGCCCGCGTTCCCCGGACCCACAACGTTTAAAGAAGGCTTCGACCTATACAGCTTTCGCACGTTTTCGTCTATTAACCTATCTCTTCTAATTTATTATTCAAAAATATTGTTTTTGACGTAATCCTAAGACCCAACCCGTGCCTAGGGGTAATACCTAGAACTAAAGACCTATCTGACCTCGCCTTCAGGGACCTAATTAACCCCCTATATCTCTCCAAAAGGTCAGGCACTCTCGTATCGGGCCTATACGAGTCGTTGCCTCCTACCATCGTCACGAACATCGAGTGACGGGAGGTAACGTCAATCCTATCCACTTCCTCTCTAACTCTGTCAACCCTGGCTCCTGGGAGACAGACCCTCCTCCTCTTCATTGTTATCGCCATTTTTTTTTAACACAGTATTCAACCTTACACAATGTCACATAATTTTTGGAAATGACTCAGCTGGATGTTGTTAATTACCTCATAGACTCTAGTTTTTAAGTCTTTAAGTGTCTTAGGTTTGGTAGAGTGGATCCTGTCCTTTATGCAAGTCCACAAAAAAAGTCAGGGGTGTGTGTGAAGTCAGGTGAGTATGGGAACCATTCCACTGGCTCATGGAGGGAGATTAGTCGCCCGGAAAAATGATTCTTCAAAAAGTTGCGCTTTCACAAGCAATGAGTGGAGGTGCTCCATCCTGCTGAAACCACTGTCAATCTGGGGTAATGCAGTTATTTCTTTTACGGAACAAATTAATTAGTTGTGGTAAGTAGAACTCTTGTAGCATCTTACCAAATGAATTTTTCATAACCGTTACTGCTTTTCTAGTTCCACAACAGCGACCCAAATGTTGAGTTTAGCAACACTACGTGGGAGCTTTATTGGAGCGCCAGCATAACTTCTCCAGTAAGGAAAGTTTTGCTTATTAATCTCCCTAGACAGATGTACATAACACTCGTCAGTGAAGTGGATGCGTTTCAAAAACTTTGGATCTTCTTCTAGCTTTGCTAACCACCATGTTGCGAATTCCATTTATTTTTATTTTTGAACATTAGCCAGTGAAGCTTGTAAATTAATTTTGTTTAATTCGGTACAAAGTATACAATGCAAGGATGTTCGGGAAATACCTATTTCTGCTGACAAACGTCGCATTGACTTCTGCGGATTGCGCGCAGTAATTTAGAATCTAAATGAATTGCAACAATTGTCACAAGAAGAATGGGCTAAAAATTTCACTGAGAGATGTCGAAACTTTGTACAAAAATATGAATCAGTGAAGTCATTCAAGCAAAAGGTGGACACACAAAGTATTAAATAATTTTGTAAATAAATGTGCAAAAACTTTTACATTTTAACTTCTTTTTATTTTCCTCAAATTCTTTGATGTTTTACATTATATGGTGGAGTTGAACTAACTTTTTATTTGTTAATTTTTCCGAACGAACGGTAAGCTTTTCACAACCATCTTATGCATGGTACAAAAGAAAAGGACAAATATAACTGAAATAGTTGTCTGTACGAATACTTATAAACGCCACTATATACAGGGTGTACATAATGTCAGGATCTATTTTTGTGAAGCACTGGGAAATTATATGGAATTCAATCATAAAATGATAAAGTGGTAACATTTATTAAATAATTAAGAGTAGGATTCGACGTGACGCCCATCAGTATCCTGCACAGCTCAAATCGTTCCGCAGCATTTCTAAACACATTCTGGAGCATTTGCGGGGTTATGTTATCTGCAGCAGTTCGTATACGTGTACGTAAGTTTTCAAGACTCGTAATCTTCGTCTGATAGATGTGCGATTTGACAAAGCCCCATGCAAAGAAATCTAAAGGGGTTAAATCTGGTGATCTCGCTGGCCAAGGTCTGTTGCTTCCGCGTCCGATCCAGCGATTTCGAAAACGTCCATCCATTTAGATAATCCTGAAAAATTTTGGCATAGTGACAAGGAGCGCCATCATGTTGATAGACGACGGTACTAACAATCCTATCCACAATCAGCTGAGGTTCAAGGAATTGCTGCAACATGTCCAGATAAATAAGCCCCGTAACTGTAGCTTCAGCAAAGAAAAAAGGACCATAGACCTTAGATTTTGTTAAACCCATCGAGACATTAACTTTAGGTGAGTCTCTTTCCCAATTTTGGAAGAAATCATTCGGTCTTTCATCTGCCCAAATTCGACAATTATGGCGATTTACTTTTCCACACGTATGGAAAGTGCCTTCATCACTAAAGAGAATGTTGTCCATTAAATTATCACTCCAGATTTGTTCTACGAGATCAGCACACACAGCACTTCGTCGAGGGAAATCTTCCTCATGTAAATCATGTAAAACCTGCAAATGATAGCTTTTCTTCTGCAAATTAACTTTCAGAATTTTGTGCACAGATGACGTCGGGAGGCCGAGTCTGTGTGATGCAGTACGAACGGACGTACGTGGCTCCTCAGTGATAATTCCGCGTACTGCATTCACGGTAAGATCTGACATACACGGTCGTCCTGATCTTGCTTCATCATTTACAGATCCCGTTCGTTTAAATTTGTTCACCAATTTTCGTATTGTCTTGTCTATTGGCCTCGACTTATGAAATCTCCTTCTAAACTTCTCTCTGATGTCATTGTATTTCTTTCCCTCGATTCGCCAAATTACTATTGCCACACGCTCTTCTGTATTCATTCTAAGGGCTTCTGAAAAGAAAAATAGAAAAAAATAATTATTTCACAAAAATAGATCCTGACTTTATGTACACCCTGTATACTGCATATATACTGGAAAGTAATGAAAACTATGATGTAATATACACAGACTTTGTCAAAGCGTTCGACAAATGTAACCATGGAATCATAATAAATAAATTGAAACATATGGGAATAAGAGGAAAAGTAGGGAAATTGATATATAATTTCCTTAGTGAGCGGCGGCAAGTTGTTACAATACAAGGAGCACCTTCATCAGAATCAGAGGTCCTCAGCTCAGTACCACAAGGAACAGTATTAGCTCCACTACTCTTCATAATCATGCTAACCGACATAGATGAGGACATTACCAGAGACAGCACATCCTTTGCCGATGACACAAAGATCAGTAGAAAAATAAGAAACCCAGAAGATATAGGATCTCTACAAACAGACATGAACAGAATCTACAAGTGGTTGGAAGACAACAATATGAAGTTTAACACTGAGAAATTTCAACTGTTACGGTACGGAAAAGAGGACCTAAAATCCATGGAATATTATACCCCAGATGGACAGGAAATTCAGAGAAGTTCTAAAGCAAAAGATTTAGGGGTTGTAATGAGTGATGATGCGAAATTTGAAACACAAAATAAGATAGCAGTAAACACAGCAAAGAGAATAACTGGGCAGATACTGAGAACCTTTAAACGAAGGGATAGGAATATAATGATTCCTCTACTGAAAACACTGATCATACCCAAATTGGAATACTGCTCGGTTCTAACATGCCCATATAAAAAAGAAGACATTGGACAGCTAGAAGGGATTCAAAGAAGCTTCACAGCCAAGATCAATGGGTGCAAAGAACTAAATTACTGGGAAAGGTTACGCGAATTAAACCTATATTCACTGGAAAGGAGAAGAGAGACACACCATTATTTACACTTGGGGAAAATAATGGAGAAACTAGTCCCTAATCTTACTCTGAACCCTGTAACTCTCTAAACAACAGTGGAAAGTAGAAAAGGAAGACTGTCGTGTTCCCAAAATAAAGGCTAGCCAGTGAACATCCTTAACCCTGAAAGAAAATAGTTTTGTTGTGAGAGAACCAAAACTGTTTAATTTGCTGCCCAAAGACCTAAGGAACACGAATGGTGTTGCAGTGGACATCTTCAAAAGAAGATTAGACGCCTGGCTCAGAACAATCCCCGATGAGCCGGGCGTACCTGGCTATGTGAGGTGGAGAGTACAAGAAACCAACTCACTACTTCACCAGGCCAACTCGAGAAGAGGGGCGACAAGCTTGACCTTCGTGAAATGAGGAATCATCGCACAGAACATTTGAAAGGTATATATATATATATATATATATATATATATATATATATATATATATATATATATATGATGCAAACTCGCAAGGAAAAAGAAAAATGATTCCCAAGGCCTTTTTTTGTATTCAGAAGTACACCTCGTCATTCCCTGACGAGGTGTACTTCTGAATACACGAAAGGCCTTGGGATCATTTTTCTTTTTCCTTGTGGGTTTGCATCATTCATTCATTTCACGTGTTTAATTGTGAAAGTCATCCCATATATATATATATATATACTGTATATATATATATATATATATATATATATATATATATGCAGATTATATAAAACTGCGATAATCGCAGAAAAATTTTAGAAAGTTAAAAACGGGGAAGATACAAAATAAGATCCGAATAACGTTTCCAGCGCATCTGATGGACCCTTTTTCAATTCGGAAGAAAACAACCAATGTGGTCGGTGGTCAAACGTTATACGAATCTTTTGTATTTTGTCGCGGATTTTTAATTTTCTCTCTCCGCATACAATACACACACACACACACACACAGACACACACACATATATATATATATATATATATATATATATATATATATATATATATATATATATATATGCTGCAAACCCACAAGGAAAAAGAAAAACGATTCCAAGCTCTTTCGTGTATTCAAAGCTACACCTCGTCAGGGAATGACGGAAATTTTCATTGGGAGGCGTTTAAAGAAAGTTTTCTGAATATCGAAAGGGAGTTTATTCCTCGTAGGCCCAAGTGCGCTAGTAATCATGGTAGGCCCAAGTGGCGGACAAGGGAAATAGGTGAGTCCATAAACGAGCGTAACAGAGCGTATAGACTTATAAGCGCAATGTCACGGTAGCTAACTTTAATAGATATATCAAACTTAGACGTCAGGTTAAAAGATCTGTTAGGAAAGCTAAGCGTAATTTTGAGATACTTGTAGCTGCGGATAGTAAACGTAATCCGAAAAAGTTTTTTGACTACGTCAATAATCGTAAGCCGATATAAGATAACATAGGCCCTCTAGTGGACGCTAACGGCGCTTTGGCTTCCGACGCTCAGGCGATGACGGGTATTTTTAACAACTTTTTTGCGACAGTTTTTACCGTAGAAGACGTAGAAGACGTAAATAATGTCCTCGACGTGGACTATATCGTCCCATTTAGTAGCGAGACTATTTTGAATGAAATAACTGTTTACGAGGGTGAGATTGCGCATTATATCGATAAGCTAAAAGTTAGCAAGGCTCCAGGCCCTGACGCGCTTTATCCCAGACATTTGAAAGATTTGAAAGACGTTATCGTAGGCTCATTAACAAAAATTTTTAATAAGTCACTGGAAGCGGGGATTATTCCTGAAGACTTCAAATTAGCTAACGTTACGGCCATTTTTAAAAAAGGCGACCGCACAGTAACTAGCAATTATAGGCCTATTAGCTTAACGTCAATTGTCGGTAAACTTTTGGAATCTGTAGTTAGGGATCGTATCGTCGATCACTTAGAAAGTCGCGATTTGATTAATAGCAGTGAGCATGGGTTTCGACGCCATAGATCTTATCTAACTAATTTGTTAGAGTTTTATAACGAAATAGTGCGCGAATACGATAGGCATAGAGCGGCTGACGTTATTTATTTAGACTTTAAAAAAGCGTTCGATACAGTTCTGCATAGAAGATTAATTGCGAAGGTTAAAGCGCACGGTATACGCTGTCAGGTAGCTAACTGGTTAGAGCAGTGGTCGGCGAACTTTTTTGGGTATTACCCCAAAATATATTTGAGGACGTAATCAGGACGTGAATTCGTAATATTCTAAAATTTAGAATAACGCCACATTTATGTAACAAAATAAAATAAAAATATACGAAAAAAAATATCAGCACAAAGTATCTGTCATACTGCACGCATTACCCCCAAAAGTTTTAAATTTACCCCATTTGGGTAATTTACCCCTGTTCCCCGACCACTGGGTTAGAGGAATGGCTTCGTGCCAGGAAACAGAGGGTCGTTGTTAATGGTAGGGAATCCGGGTGGTTAGATGTAGGTAGCGGTGTCCTTCAGGGTTCAATGTTAGGCCCATTGCTATTCGTAACCTATATTAACGACATAGATGTAGGCTTGACCAGTAACGTGTCGAAATTCGCGAACAATACTAAAATAGGCGGTAAAGTTCTTAACGTGACGATAGAAATAGGCTCCAAGACGATGTAAATAGGATTATGGAGTGGACGGATAAGTGGCAGATGCAATTTAACGTAGACAAATGTAAAGTTTTGCATATAGGTTCTCGTAACAACAATTACACGTACACGATGGATGATAGACACTTAGCGAACGTTGACGAGGAAGTAGATTTAGGCTTACGCGTATCTAAGGATTTAAAAGTTAGGAACCAGTGCCTGGAGTCTTCCACAAAAGCTAATATGATGTTAAGCTTCATAGCGCGTAATTTCGAATTTAAATCGAAGAATATTATATTGTCACTTTAAAGTCCCTAGTCAGACCTCACTTACAGTAGAATATGCCGTTCAGTTTTGGTGCCCGTATTTGCGCGAGGATATTGATAGGTTGGAAAGGGTTCAGCGACGCACCACGAAACTAATTCCGTCACTACGCAACAAGTCTTACGAATATAGGATTAAAGAGTTAGACTTGCATTCACTCGAAATAAGGAGATTAAGGGGGGAGCTTATTGAAGTTTTCAAAATCGTTAATAAAATCGATAACGTAAATTTTGACAAATTGTTCATTTTCGATAACAGCAATACTCGTAATAACGGATTTAAATTACGTGGCAGACGTTTCATTACTAACATTGCTAAAAACTTCTTTACGTTTGAAGTAATTAATAAATGGAATAATCTTCCCGCGTCCGTCGTAAACTCTCCCAGCGTTAATATGTTTAAAAACCGTTTAGATAGTCATTTTAAAAATATTAACTTTGTTTGAAATAATAAAAAACAATTAGCAATAGGAGCTGTGTGGGTAATGGTCGAGGTTTGAGTCTGTTGACGATTAATGCCAGCTTGTGACATGCCAGCGTGTAATATGCCAGCGTGTAATATGCCAACAACAAAATTAGACTAACACGAACTTAGATGTAGCTCGTACCATAAACTAACCCACTTTTTGTTATACTCTTCATACTTTGCTTTTTTGTTCTTTTCTTATCCTCTCTTTACTTGCATGTCTGTAGTTTGCATGGTATAACAGTGTTTGAGTTAAGACTGTTTTTGCATGGTTTGTAAGCGTTCTTATTTTACTTCTTTTCATCTTTCACCCCCTTCCCTATTCTCTTTGACTATTTTTCCGACTTGTTGGCAGTGGCAGGCGGATGATGATGGTGAGTCTTTCTCTCTCTTTTTCTGAATGAATGTTAACCCACGAGTGATAGGTTTTGCTACTTACTTAACCCCTTATTTTTTCTTTTAACCCCCCTACTTTCTTCTTTCTCTCGAGCTAACCTTAGAGTGGATCTTTGGGTCTTTGTTAGCCTTAGCTTCTGTAGATATGTAGATCTGTAGTCTCACGTCCCACCGAAAGCTCACACTCAACTTTCACAATGATCCTACCATACCAAACTCTCACTCTTACAGTGGGCACCTTCATAGTCGTTCCCTTCCCCTCTTCCAGCCCCCTTCACCGACCATCTTCACTGATCCCACGAGACTATGTTTCCCGTCTACTAAATTCCGATAATGTCGTCTGCAGAAATTGTTGTTTTGTATAAAATTCTCTGTTGTGTTTTATATTTGGCAAAGTAGATCATATTAAGTCTAACCTTCTTGTGTCTTTTTGTTACGATTTTTACGATTCGGAAGAAGTAGGATATGCGAGGGCACAGTTAAACACTTTGTTCAACACTACCCTTCAATTCGTAGAGGTAACTCTAAACATTAGAATACCATTAAAGACAATATAAATAAAGTGTTGACCCTTCCGGAAAATGAAAACAATATTACCTTCTACATGACTAACTTCCTTCTCTCTCACCAACTATCTCTCTGCCCTGACTCTTTTGACTCCACTTCTTAACTTTCTCATTCCGTCTGTGTCTGTTACTCTGTGTGTTCTATCTCTGACTCTCTCTCTGTCGTGCTGCGTTGCCTTTTTCTTTGATCAGATTTCGCTGTTCCATTCTCGCTTGGTATTTGAACTGTCTTTTAATTATCTAAGAAACTATATCTTAAAACACAGGAATTAATACATAATTTCGATAATTTTATAATTTCCTAATTACTTTGTATTAGTTAACTAGCTTTATTGATTATCTGCTGATATTCAGTTGTTAACAAATTATTCTGATACTATTTAAAAACTAATCTATTTTGAAGAATCTGATTGAACAAGACTAGAGGAGGGGGATCACGTAATAAAAAACCTATGCCTGATTGACTGAACGTGAATACAAGTATGAACTAAACGAAATCTGTCGTTCTTGCTTGGTAGCTCATATCACGTACTCTCGTCCAAATTCAGAATAGGCCTATTTCCTACCTTTCATAATCTATCTATTAAACCAAACTTACATTTTTACATTAAGAATTGTTATTTTATATTCATTAGTAACTCCCTATTTTATGATCCCAACAAGAAAGACGCTCTTCCCGAAGTCCAGTTACTGGAAGTCGTGCAGCATGTCAGGACCCCAGCTAGGAGCGCGTCGGACAGTGAGGGAAACGAAACTCCCACCCCCAACTCCTCCCCAGCAAGTGGTGTGGAAATGTATCCCGAAGGGTTAATAGTGGGCTTCTGCTCCTGATGTTGCGATTGATCAACTGATGATGGGAATCAACACCTTCTACAACATTGATAGTAGCAACAGGAACTGTTCATTGCCAAGAGACGAGGTTACAAACATATCTTATAGACCTCCGTGAAGCCACAGAGTAAGGAAGAGGATTCCCATTCCCCCAAGGTCGTGCTATCTATCCCCCAATCAGGCGAACCCTGCCTCAGGGGGATCGAGGGAGGATAGAGATTGGTCGGAAATGGTCAAGGTTTCCTCAAACCGTTCTCGCAGCAAGACCTCCAGTGAGGATCCTTACCCTCTTTTTATTGCAAATTCAGCTCTCGAACGAGGAATGCGATATTCGTCACATGGTGGAAGAAGTTTGTGGTGAATATAATGACCTGTTAATTACTAAACCAAACACAAGTTTCTGTATTACAGTATAAATCATTTAAGGTACTAATTAGAGGTATAAACTCGCAGTTCAACCCTTACAACATAAGAAGTTAGTGGCCAGACGTTATTATTGTTAAGGAATGGATTCACTTTTCCAGGAGATTTGGTAATAGTCAGAATAGCAATAATAATAATAATAATAATAATAATAATAACAACCGAAACACTAGCTAAATTAGCTAACTTAAAAATAGCCAACGTTGAACAACTTGTTTCTCTTGACGTGGAATCACTTTTTACAAATGTACCAGTCATGGAAACCATATAAATAATTTTGGACAATGTTTACAATAATCAAAATTTAATTGCACCAACTTTAAAAAAAGAAGATATGAAACAATTACTTATTTTGTGTTGTACAAAAACTCCGTTTAGATTCTGTGATGAAACCTACATACAGATAGATGGTGTTGCTATGGGCACACCATTAGGACCTACTTTCGCAGACTTTTATATGTCAAACTTAGAAAATAAAATAATGAAAGAAAACAACTTCTACAACCCAAAACTGTATATGAGATATGTCTACGATACCTTGATACTATTTAAAAACAATAACCACATTCCTTTATTTATTCGAAGACTTCATGAACTAAGTAAATTAAAATTCACATTTGAACCTTCCTTGAATAATACACTCTCTTTTCTCGACATTAATATATTCATTGGTCAAAATGGATGTTTAACGACTGGTGTACATGTTAAACCAACAGACAAAGGAACGTATTTAAATTATAATTCATACTCACCAGAAAAATATAAACTATCAATAATTAAAACACTCGTGCACAGAGCTTTCAATATATGCTCAAGTTGGCAACTATTTAATCAAGAAATTGAGAGAATAAAGCAAAATCTAATAAACGGTGATTTTCCGCTATTTTTAATCGATAATATCATAAACCGAACTCTAACAAATTTATATAACAAAAATAAGGAGGAAGATGAAAATAAAAATAAAAATACAGATATAAAATTTGACTTCGAAACAAGAAACCCAACAAGACTAAAACATGAAGAAAAATGTCTAAACAATATATTAAAGAGGCACATAAAACCAATGGATAAAGAAAAAATTATCAATGTTAACATCTTCTATCTATCTATCTTCTTCTTCTATCTTCTATCTTCTATCTATCTATCTATCTATCTATCTATCTATATTCTATTCTATATTATTTTATTATTATTATATATATATATTATTATATTATTATATTATTATTATTATATATATTATATATATATATATTATATATATATTATTATTATTATTTTTTATATATAAAAGAGGAAGTTTGTTTGTTTGTCTGTTTGTCTGTTTGTTTGTTCTCTATTGAAATGAATATGGCTGCACCAAATAGTGTTTAAGGTAGTGAATCAGATATAACTTTTCACGGGGAATCTAATGGTGTGCACAGTAGGTAGGTACAGTAGGTAGGTAGGTAGGTAGGTAGGTACAGTAGGTAGGTACAGTAGGTAGGTAGGTAGGTAGGTACAGTAGGTAGGTAGGTACAGTAGGTAGGTAGGTAGGTACAGTAGTGGGTAGGTACAGTAGGTAGGTACAGTAGGTAGGTAGGTAGGTAGGTAGGTAGGTACAGTAGGTAGGTACAGTAGGTAGGTACAGTAGGTAGGTAGACTAGACAGTTTTATTTAGTAAATGATACATTAAAATCTTGTTTAGTTTTGAATGACGGCATAAAGTCACGGGATTTAAGTGGAATCTAATGGTGTGCATAAAAGTTTCAAAATTTTCGAGAACTTTTTAAAATATAAGGATAAGGAATAAGTTTTTTCATTTAACAAAAAAAGCTTAAAATCATTATTTTCGAAAACTTTTTAAAATATAAGGTTAAGGAATAAGTTTTTGCATTTTGACACAAAAAAAGCTTAAAATTATTATTTTCGAGAACTTTTTAAAATATAAGTTTAAGGAATAAGTTTTTGCATTTTGACATTTGAGTGTGACTTTTGCTATGGGTGACAATGGCCCAAAAAAGTTGGAACACCTCGCAATCTTTATGTTTTGACACCCAATGGAAAAACACGTAACATTGTTTACACTGAAGTGCTACAAAATGTCTGATGTTTTCAAGGAATAAAAACAATTACCAAAACTTTGTGTTTATGTGTTCATTTAGTTTTGTTCATCTTTTTACCTTATTTTGACACACCCTTACATCCTGGGCAACGCCGGGTATCTCTGCTAGTATACTATAAAAACAAAAAGTTATCAGGCCATTTTTCGACACGTAACAAAAACCCTGATAAGCAACATCATGTGGTGTACCAATTTACATGTCCTGTAGTTGACTGTACGTCGACTTACATTGGTTACACCACAAACCACATTAAAGAGAGAGCATACCAACATAAATATCGTCCAAGTAAAATTAACGAACATTACAGAGTAGATCATAAAATATTAAATTTAAAAAATATCTCGCAAAACTTTCAAATCTTATACTCATCACATAACGTACAAAAACTAAAAATTGCCGAAGCCTTTTACATTAAAATGAAAAAAACCGAAAATTAATATAAAATTTAATGAACTTTCGAATATTCTTAAATTAATTTGAAATTGTATCAAATTTACAATCAAAAAATATATATATATATAACCCATTTTACTTTAAAATTATGTATAAAGCTCTGAAGATGTTCAAAGTATATGAACGAAACGCGTCAGCAGAAGAAAAAATGAAGACATTATTCTTAGCATACTGGAAATTCTTATCTAGAATTATTATTAAGAAACACAGTACTGAAAATAAAAAACTATTCAGAATATTGGAAATTAAATGTAAATCCTTTATAATAATAATAATAATAATAATAATAATAATAATAAATACTCATGGCGGTTAATATGTTGAGATTAGTTTCACATAACGTTAGATTAATAAGGAATTCACTTGTAGATGTCCATAACATCTGTAATAATGCGGACTTGGTACACTTGCAAGAGCACTGGTTGCCTCAGCAGGAATGAAATCTTTTATCTAGGATTCATGAGGACTTTATATACCATGCACCTGTAGACTTATCTAACGATCTACTTTATGGTAGGCCCCTTGGTGGAGTTAGTTTCTTAATCAGAAAACATTTAACAAAATATGTAAGATTTCTACCGAACGATAATGAAAGACTGATAGGTATTGAATTTCATATAAGCAATTAATACCCCTCACTTTTGAATTGCTATTTACCTTACAATAAAGGCAAAGAACAGCTTACATGAATATGAGTAGAAGTTGGGCTTACTATAAAGCAGCCATAAGATGATGTAAACAGGAACTAGACTCCATTCTAGCTTCAAAAGCCCGTGAGGCTAACTTAAATAATAATACTGTAGTAACAAATTCTGGAAATTTGTCAAGAAAGAAACTGGTGCTAAGAATGCCATCCCATCAACAACTGATGGAGAGTCTGGTGAGATAGAAATAGCTACGTTAAGGGGGAATGAAGTACTCAGACATCCTTAACAGCGTGGAGAGAGTTAATCTTAATATAGGCTGCAATGGAACGACATTAGGAGGGGCCAGTTACGGAGACTTACAGGTGCCCCACGAGGGATAGATGACATGTCAAATGTCATTCTCAAATGTCAGACTCAATACAGTCTGATGCGAGGAATTAAAAACTCATCCAATCCGATTGTCCAAACTATTCAAACTTTATGTTTCTACAGTATACTGTGGACCTCATGGTATGAAAGTGTTTGTCTATAGCTTCACTTATCTCCTGTATTAGCTATTCCATTACATGTACTTTTTAATGTTATGAAGCTCTTATTAGTAATTTTGTTATTTCTCGTTTCTTTGCGTGTAATATTGTTATTTTTTTATTATCGTAGTCCTTTGTTTTTAATTTGTTGTTTAATTATTTATATCGTTGATTACCTTGATGGATACTGTACCTTTTTATTTTATGGGATGTTTCCTGCCAATAAACATTATCATTGTCATATCATCATTATCATTTTTGCCATATATATATATATAGATATCTATATATCTATATTATATATATATATATATATATATATATAATATATATATATATATATATAATATTTTATATATATATATATATATAATATATATATATATATATATATATACAGTATATGTGTGTGTGTGTGTGTGTGTGTGTGTGTTGGTACTGTCACTACGTCTACGTGTACTTTTTATTTTTATTTCCAATGTTTTTCTTTTTGTAGTCATAGCTGTGCGTAGTTTTATTATTACTTGTTTCAATACGTGCCTTATTTTTACTTCTTCAATGTTAATTTTTATTTTTTAAATTTAATATTGTTTGATTTACGTTATACCTTCAAAATTATTGTACTATTTTATGGGGTTTATATCTTGCCAATAATGCTTATCATTATCATTGACATCAATATGATAACAATAGAAATAAATTCTGGCAAACCTCTACGGGGTTTTAGAACAGTATTTCATTTACTTTTTAAAAACGCAATAAACTCAATATGAGAATTTGACCTTAGGTCGAGCGTTCGACGCCCGATTATGCTAGTTATTATAACAACGAAGGAGTTACCACAATGATCCGCATTAGTTTGGTATGAGTTAAGATGAAATTCTCATTCTGAGTTTATCACTTCATTAAAAAGTAAATGAAATACCGGTCTCATATTCCGTAGAGTTTTACCAGAAATTTTATTTATTCCCTTTTTTTTCTGCTTATAATATATTTGTTATGTTTACTTCATATTTTGTATAATTTGACTTCAAATTCCCCTTAATGTTTAAGAATGTATGAATCTGTATTATTTGCGTAAATATATTAAAACCCCTTTAAAGGTGAGCAGTACGCATATGCAGTATGCTGTATTTAATAATAGACATTGAAGATATATTACGCCATATATTTGCATCCCATTTTTATATACATTCTTATAAACAGAATCGTATTTGGGACTTGTTTGAGGCCTAACCTAACTTGACCTAACCACCTAACCAACCTAACTTAACCTAACCAATCTAACCAACTAAACAATCTAACCTAACCAACCAAACCAAACCTAAACAATCTAATCTAACCTAAAACAAATTTAATTTTCCAGGTTTCTGCTCATTCCATATTCAAGAATCAGATAGTCATAGGCGGTCCGACCACAACTGTTGAAATTGACGAAACACTGTATCCGAAGAGAAAAACATAATCGTGGTCAAATAGTAAAATTTTTTTTTAATAAAAATGATTTTTTGGAACTTAAATATACTGAATTGTACTCAAAGTATTCAGTTAATGAACATACAGACGCTATTTGGGTGGCAGCCATAGAACGGAAAAGATCCCTTATATCTTACAAAACTTCATTTCCCGAAAAATGATCCACCAACTCCATATATATATATATATATATATATATAACGTAAATGTATATATATATATATATATATATATATATATATATACACACTAGGGGCCACTCAATATATTTTGCCCAAACTTTTTTTTGTGAGCTAAATAATAGGCCAAAGGGCTGAAATATCTTTTGGCCCGTAAGTTTGAACTTTCTACGCTTCACATAACCGGATTTTTCCAGTTTGAACCTCCCCTCCTTGTATAAACCGCTTTTAAACGCCCTTGTATAAAACCGATGGTTACGCAGTTTCGAAAATGGCGTCTGACAGTGATGTGCATCGTAAACAGAGAGCTGTTATCGAGTTCTTAACGCAGAGAAGGAAACAGTTGGAAATAATCACAAACGTCTACAAAACGTTCATGTAACAGTCTCGGCACAAAAGATTTCAACTTAGTTATTTTGAGAATGAGGTGTACACTTGCCCTGCTGATTCTAGTCTCACGAGTACATCGCTTTGCAGATTTTTGTGGTGATCGTGTGAATTGCTGTAACACTATAGCAGTTTTCCTCACCCGGTGATGAGCGGGAAAGCCCAGATCGTTGCTTGCACACGTCTTGCATAATACCGTACGTCTCAAATTTATCACGAATTCTTGAAATTGTTCTTTTGTGATGGAGGTTCCGTTGCAATTCATGTTTCCGCTGTCTTTGCACTTCACACACATTTCGAATTTCCAGTACCACTTCAAAATTGCTTTGCGTTGTTCGAACAACGTTAAGCGTCCCTTTGCCATGTTGTTTACGCTTTGCATTATGGGTGTCGTTTCGCTTTGCATTATGGGTATTGTATCGCTTTTGTGTTTACGACTAACGCCATCTGTTAGGTGTATGCCACACTAATTAAAGGCACATTAAAATTGGGTTCCACTATAACTACATGATTAGATATTCATTATAAAAATGTGTGTACATCTTTTTGAGACACCCATATATATATATATATATAATATATATATATATATATATATATATATATATATATATATATATAATGCAAACCCACAAGGAAAAAGAAAAATGATTCCAAGGCCTTTCGCATATTCAGAAGTACACCTCGTCAAGGAATGACGAGATGTATTGTACTTCTGAATCACGAAAGGCTTTGGAATAATTTTTTCTTTTTCCTTGTGGGTTTGCATCATTCATTCATTTCACGTGTTTAATCGTGAAATTCATCGCGCAGTATATATATATATATATTGAAAATTATTTCACAAAAGTAACACGTGAAAAATATTTATGATGAATAAAACCACGAAGGAAAGGAAACACAGAATGGTGCTCAAGCGCTTTCGTCTAATGACATCCTCATTAGACGAAAGCGCTTGAGCACTATTCTGTGTTTCCTTTCCTTCGTGGTTTTATTCATCATATATATACACACACATATATATATATATATATATATATATATATACACACACACACACACACATATATATATATATGTATATGCCTATATGTATATATATATATATATATATATATATATATATATATATATAATCTATATATATATACAGAGAGAGAGAGAGAGAGAGAGAATGAATAAATGGAAACGAAAGTTAGTCATAAGCTATCAGAGCTCAAATGGTGCAATTTTTATTTGTACCTTTGTCCTTTGTACCTGCTTTGATATTCTCCCCTCAAATTAATGGAATTTTTCATTTTGTTTTTTTCTGCAGCAAAACTTTTCCAGAGTTAAACATTTGGTCAATATTTTACACAAGATGGAAATCTATGGATTTTCACTCAAAATTACCGCTTTGCTGACGACCCTTTAAAGTCTGCCCTTTTAAAGAAAGTATCAGCGCTAATGGACCGAAGAAAGTTTCACCTTTCCGCTTCTGATCACATTCTTCAGACATTAACACATTTGACAAATGGCTTTTTATTTAAAAAACGAAAACCTGCTTTCTTTTTTATATAAATTCAATATATGGAATGTTTTGCTCCAAATAACAACGAAAGAAAGTTGATAAATTTTATTAATGAAATTTCAAGAACGTTTGTACAAACTTTTCGGGAAACACCTGCTATTATATTATTATTATTATTATTATGTTATTATTATTATTATCATTATTATTATTATTATTATTATTATTATTATTATTATTATTAGGCATTTCCCATGGAGGCCTCATACGATGAATAAATAAGTAATAAATTACTATGCCTTATTTATTTTTGTACAAAATCCTTCAGTTTCAGATGTTTTCCCCAGAAATGTTGCTGTATTTAATTTAGTCATGAAACCTCTAGTATTTAAAAAAAGTCGCCAATCCGTTTCGTTTCTGCATACACAGTGATCCAAAAAGGTGTACCTAGAAATGATGCGCAATAAATTGTTTCGGGAACACTTTTTTGGATCAACTTGTATTTTCAAGAGGTGATTAAAGAAAAATAGAATACTAAAGATTTTATATTTAATTAAAGAAACAAATTGTCTATTTAAAACCAAGGTAAGATGCGTAGCTCCTTGAAGCTACGTATACTATATATATATATATATATATATATATATATATATATATATATATATATATATATATATATATATATATATATATATATATATTATGAAATCAGTAAAGAGAGCTTTGCTGACTCTTGGAATATTAATAATATCAAGAGTCGAATCCCAGATCTTAGTATCTTCACTTGAGGAGACCGTGTTACTCACTGGGTTACGGGAGCTCACACACACACACACACACACACCACACACACACACACACACACACACACACACACACACACACCTATATATATATATATATATATATATATATATATGTAATAAACGGCTCTCCTCGAGTTCGGGCAACGTCAGGATGTTACTAGAGAGGGGGTTATTACTTTAGCACTCCTGGATGCAGAAATAGTTTACTCTTCCTATTCCTACAATCGCGGAGTACTGTGTGGGCCCATGATTTTCTTTTATCTCAGTTATTAAAGTCCAAAGAGTAGAAAATAAACTCAACGGCTTACACGATTTTTAATTTGAATATAGGCGAGATAAATATAATTGATTAGCGTGAATCAAATGTTTCTTTTACACAGAACAGAGTTAATAATAATAATAAAAATAATAAAGTTTCATAATGATAATATGTTACTTTTTCTTGATTGTAAGATATGAAATAAGCCAGTGACCCTTCTAAGACACCCTTGTCCGTTCTGAATCCCCAAGCTCATATGAATCAATTGCAAGCTACCGATCTTTTCTCTAAACGGTCAGACTTAAATTGATACCCAATCTTCCAATTCCAAAAGCAATTCCCGTTAACGGACCGAAACCCTTTCAGCCCGGAGACCCTCTCCAGGGATCTGCCTTAAGGGCGCTGATCCCCTTCTTATAGAGTGAAAGGAACGGAACCTGGCTACGCCATCACGCAAGCGGATGACGTCACCTGAGAGCATTGTTTTCGCCCAAGTGATCACAAAGAAACCGTCTGCGTCACTGCGCGTAACTTCCGTTCGGAAGGAAACGAGTGATACATAGCTTGGGAATTATTGAATGAATGAAATTACATAAACATACCAGTCATCAGGGCGTGGCTTTACTTCGATTATAAATTATAACATGTATAACATATATATATATCAGTAATATCCAAGGTCTTGGTGTTTTCTTCGGGATTTTTTATCACACTTTTAAACAGCTATATTTTTCTAAAGAAAGATAAATTTAGGATGGTTTGTCTAGAACGAGAACTGGAAAAATTGTTTTGTTAGTTACAACGTCGTATCCATATTTTTATCATTCCTTCATATCTTCGTTGCTTCGAAAGTTTTCACGATGTCCGAGGAAGTAAAAGCGTTGTATTCAGTATGGCTTCGCGTTTGTTTGCGATGTCAAACGTCAGTTCAGTAATTCTAAAATTGGTGTCGATGGGCTGTGTAATCCCATTATCCCGAACTAGATAAGCGAAACTTTGCAAATTTCTTTAAACACTACTCAGAGGTGGTCTGCCAAATATCCACAAGGAACAGTATTAGCGCCATTATTATTCATAATCATGCTAAATGATATAGATGATGAAGTTACCAGTGATAGCAGAGTAGCATCCCTTGCTAATGACACAAAAATTAGTAGAAAACTAAGAAACCCAGAGAATATAGAATCTCTACAAACAGACATGAACAGAATCTACAGTTGGTCAGAAGGCAACAATATGAACTTTAACAAGAAGAGAGGAAATAAAATCCTTGCTTCCAAATGGAAAAGAAATTCAGAAAAACTCGAAGGCAAAAGATTTAGGAGTTATAATTACTGATGACGCGAAATTTGAAACACAAAATAAAATAGTAGTAAACAAAGAAAAAATAATAACTGGACAAATACTGAAAACCTATAAAAGAACGGACAGGAATATAATGATTCCTCTGTTGAAAGCACTGATCATACCCAAGCTAGAGCACTGTTCAATGTTCAGTCTTAACATTTCCATATAAAAAAGAAGACATTAGTCAACTTGAAGGAATTCAGAGAAGCTTCACAGCTAAGATGAATGGATTCAAAGAATTACTGTAAATTACTGGGAAAGACTACGGAATTACACTTAGTTACACTTAGAAAATAACAGAGGAACTAGTCTCTGATCTCACTTTGAACCCCATAACCACTCAATCAATAGTAAAAAATAGGAAAGGAAGAATGTGTCGTGTTCCTAAACTAAAGGCTAGACAGGGAAAATCCTCAACTCTGAAGGAAAATAGCTTTGTTGTGAAATACGAAACACGACTGGTGTAGTGGTAGAAATCTTCAAAAGAAAACTAGATATCTGGCTCAGAACAATTCTTGATGAGCCTGGAGTACCGTACATGGTTATGTAAAATTTAGAGCGCAAGAAACCAACACTCCTTCACGACGCCAACTTAAGAGGAGAGGCAACAAGCCTGACCTCCGTGAAATTAAAAATCATTGCAAGGAAAGGAACAACTGAAAGGTTGAAAGGAAAGGTGTATACACACACACACCACACACACACACACACACACAATATATATATATATATATTTTTTTTTTCATAAATTAGTATACATATTCAGGACGTCTAAGTGAACAAAAATGTTCCTATGAACATAAATCCGCAATCGTTTCGTTTCCGAGATACATTGCTTTTTGCCGAGGGCGATGCACTGTAACCTAGTGTATGCTTTCTAGATATATCAGAGAATAATAAAATTATTATTAGTAGTATTATTATCATCATTATTATTATTATTATTATTATTATTATTATTATTATTACCTTTAGTATTATGACAGGAATTTTATCTTGATTATAACAAGCACGAGCCACTTCATTTCCGACGCATTACATACAAGAACAGATAGAAGCAATACTTGGGAAAAAAATACTTGGAAAAAAGTAATAATAATAATTTTATTATTCTCTAATATATCTAGAACGCATATAATAGGTGTAAAGAGAATAGTATCGCCCTCGGAAAAAAAGTAATGTATCTCGGAAACGAAGCGATTGCGGACTTATGTTCATAGGAACTTTTTCGTTCACTTTGACGTCCTGAATATGTATACTAATTTATGAAACATAATTTGATAACACCCTGTGTGTATATATATATATATACACACACACACATATATATAATATATATATATATAATATATATATATATATATATATATATATATATTATATATATTAGCACAGGCCCGCAAAATATTTACTGTCAAATTAATATCTTTATTGCAATATTACTTTAAATACAGGATTTCTAGTTATTCTTTCACCAAAGACTTTAACAAAATCAAAACTTCTCACTCCAGAAAAACTACATAAAGCTGTCCATGTGTAAAAACAGGATTAAGAATATGAATACAAAATATTTGCAATCAAATTACTGTAGTACCCTTATCAAGGCAGCCCGAGAGCAATGCAGCAGAATTATGAAGACGCTATGGCACTTGTACGACAATTTGGGAAGTTTTGATCTATTTATTACGTTTACTTGCAATCCGCGAGAGACTGAAACCGCTGAAGGCATTGAGGCTTATCAAAGACCAGAACGTAGGCCAGATATTGGCGCAAGAGTTTTTTTTACATAAAACTAAAAGAGCTGCTTTATGAATTAATAATAAACATATACTCCGGAAGCCAAGTGCATTTTGGCATGCAACTAACTTCAAATTTCAGCTGGCGGGACCCGCCAAAAAATGATGGTTGAAGTTTCCGACATGCCCCCCCCCCCTCGACACCTTCCCCGCCATAATCTCGACCCCCTCCCCGCCATAAAATGACTTGTTGGAGTTTTCCACATGCCCCACACCAACCCCACACCCCCTCTCCACCTAAACAGACCTAAAGGAACATTTTTTCTTCTATGAACCTTTTCTCTATCTGGCTTCTTTTAAAAGTTGCGCATGCGCACACGCTTGTGCGAACGAAAAAATAAACATCCTTAGGATTATTCCAGAACAGAGACCTTTCCAACGGTGCAAGGATGAGTGCCCTGCGTTGAGCGATTTCCGAGAAAAACACCAGACAGACAGAAGTCTAGACAAAAGGACAGAAACTGCGTATTATTACTATGCAGTAAATATTTGCTTCTCGATGTTCTATTTGTTTTCCTTCCACGTACATAAAAATTAATTTTATGGGACATTAAATTTAATAAAATTAATTTTAGAAAATATAAAACGGAAAGAATTCAGTGAAGCGAAAAAAATTCATAACATCTGATTTTCAAAGAGATTGAAATTCATTGTTTTCTATTTACGTTTAGCAGTGGTGTAATTTTCTGTCCAATATCATTAAAGAAAATTTGCATTTAGACTGCCGTTATTAAATTATGATGAAAAAAAAAACATTAAAAATAAAGCTTCTACAAATAAAACTTAATAAAAAAAAGTTCCCATTCCACGCTATTGAGTAGGATAAAATAATGAAAAAAGCCCTATTTTCTACAATGGATTTTGCTTTCTAACCAACATCCAAATGTTAAAATATTCATAATTGTTTATGTAAATGTTCCTCAATCTGCAAACTTTGGTCTCGGATTATTTTCACGTCTCGTATTTTGGGTATATTAAAAAGCATGAAGAAGCGATAATAATATGTAATCGATATTACGGTTGATGCAGTTAAAATTTAAAAATGCGAAAACTTTAAATGTAGTTTGAACGGGTATTATAAAATTTTGAAAACTGTTAATTTTTATTCTATTTTGGTAAAGATCATAAAATCTAACTGCAGATAGTTTTATGCTAATACAACCTTTTAGATACGGTTTACGACATAAATGAGAGGCTAATTGGCCTTAAAACTAGTGCAGTTATACGGGTGATTTCACTCGTAATTGAAAACTTCTCACGTTGCCTGAGTTAGTGTTGATTTCGTCCTCATGCAGGTAATGGGTTCGTGGTATTACCCTATAATACCTCGCTGGAGGAGTATTTCTGTACGTACTGCAAAAAGTATTCGTGAATGTTAGGGATTATTGTAACCTCTCTATGATGTAATAACCATTTCATTATGCTCCGTTACTCGAAACCTTATTTGGACGCTCGGAAGGGAGGGAAATTAACAAACAGCAAATTACAAAGGTATCTTTCTTTTATGGCAATAAGTGTTTTATGTCTAGGAATCCATGATTTTTGGGTGTTGAAGTTCTATTATTATTATTATTATTATTATTATTATTATATTATTATCTGTCACTGCAATAATATCTTAGGAATGTTAGGTGAAAATTGTTTTGTTATGTGTTATTGGTTGAAACCAGAGGGAGGCATGTCAGTTATTCCATGAACGACACCATGATACGTTATGGTGTCATTAATTTATTTAATTAATTACTAAACATTCTTAATAAAACTATTGGTAGGTAAAGAATGAGTATCACACTTTTAGTACCATTAATAGGCATTACATAGTCATAAATGAAATAGTGAAATTATTAGGGGTAGTATAAAAACTAGTTTACTACTAAAATTGGGCAAATGGTTTGAACGTTGATAGTGACTTTATGGGATGTAAATAATATATATTACTTAAAATAAAATGTAATATATATTTAGTTATTCCAAAGGCGAAGAACAATTTGCATTTTTATTATGCCGAAACAATACATAAAATATTTATATTATATATTACTTACCTCCCTTTATCATTTATTGATGGGAATTAGTGGAGGGGGAGTTAAAAGTTGGTTAGAGAAAGAATGCTTTTGTATTTTGTCTTCAGGAGATATAAAATTTGAATCACGAACTTTTTCTAATTTTCTAAATAACTATTTGTAACACATAGTGTGTGTGTGTGTGTGTGTGTGTGTGTGTGTGTGTGTGTGTGGATAAATTAAGTCTGTGCGGACGCTAAATTTATTTGACAAAACAATTTTTTTTACGTTATAATTAATTTTCAGCTTTTAAAGGGTCTCTGCAAGTTGGGTAGAGTGTTATTTTATAATTAAGTCGAGGATTACTTCCTCTCTGACGTCGTATTAGGAAAGTAATTTATCACACAAAAGAGAAAATGTGGTTACATAAAAGCACTTCAGTTGATTTTTTATTTTTCCTTGTCGTAGGAAAACGTGAAAGAAAGTTGACTTTAAGACGGTTTGTTCGACTTTATACAGTCGTAAACTACTGTAATTACAAAAACATATACAATATATATATATATATATTAGGGTAGGGTGATTTTGGAACTGTGATCTTGGACTAGTCTAGATAGAAAGGTATTAATGTATAAAAAACGTTGCACCAACTCATATTTGTGAAAAGGATTGTATTTTTGAGGATTGTTAATTATTTTTAAGTTGTAAAATTGCCGAATTTTACGCGTAAAATCGCGCGCGCGGCATTCGCGCAATGTAAAACAAAATATCGGACCTTATTTCATCAAAATAATCAATTAAAATTCGGCTTTTTTAAGAAAACGATGCTTGAAACTTATTGTAAATGCATTATAGATGTTTATTAGTGTATTATTTGTATTTTTTAATGATATTTACCTATAAAATGTGTATTAAATTAAGTTATTTTATGATGCGTTCATTTAATTGTGTTTATTTTCAGATATTTCATAAAAATGGGTAAAAAACGGAAGTCTGCAGTATTAACTCGAAGTGATAGTGCCAAAAAATTCAGTGGCCAGCCTTCCCCTTTGGATAAAACAGAGCCTCCTACCCTCCGCCAAGTTATTCAGTACAGTTATTTCCTCCAAAACAGCCACCCGGACTTGAAAGACTATGATATTGCTAAAATGATAGCAAAGGATGTGATTGAGATCTGGCAGGCAGTGAACCCGCGGCTGCCCCTGTATGAGGAATATTATGTAGTGAAATTGGTGGATAAAGTGTGCTTCAAGAAAGCAAAAGAGATAAACAGGAAATCTCTTTCTACAGTCCAGGAGCAGAATCTGGAGGAAAAGCTGGATAAATTTTTTGACATTTCTGCTTGCACCTGTAAGCTACCTGTTCGTCCTTGTGTTGACAATGCTGTGAAGTGCAAGAAAGAAAATTGTCAAACACAGCACATAATCTGCACTTGTCCTCCCAGTAAGAAGGTAATGCTATTATTTTTTTAACTTTTAACTGGCCTAACTTAGTGCGATTAGGTGCCTTTTAAATGGAAGGAAATTCAATGCTTGTAATTGAAAAATATCTGCATTTTTCTCCTGTAATCTTCCTTTCTCCCCCCCCTGGTAATAGAAATTAATAATCAATTTTTTTTCAGGATTTTATCTCTTATTTTAGATCCGCTATTTAATATACTTTAATATTTCAGGTTCCAGTAGAGGAAAGGGAATACTTGAGAGATCAGAGGGCCAAAATAGGACCCAAGGGCTCTTTCCAGCTGGGATCTGTGGATAAAGCTGCTGCTTCACAAGATATTTCTTTTGAATCCAGCTCAGGAGAATCAGGAGAGGTAATATATTTTTTTGTTATATCTTATCCCATTTTTACCCAAATTTATCCCTACTTTTTGTCCCTATTTCCCCCTTTTTCCCCCATTTTCGCTTTAGTAATTTATTCTTTTTTTTCGCCCATTTTTGCCGACTTTTTACCTGAATTTTTATCCATTTCCCCCCCTATTTTCCCACTTTTCCCCCCTATTTTCCCACTTTTCCCCCCCATTTTCGTTTAAGTAATTTATTCTTATTTCCGCCCATTTTCGTCGATTTTTACCCATATTTTTCCCTACTTTTCCCCCTATTTTCCCCCATTTTCGCTTTAGTAATTTATTTTTTATTTTCATTTCAGCCATCTGGTGGTGAAGCTGAAGAGTTCAAACCAAGGAGGCACCCAAGTGGAGGTTACAGCTTTTTGAAAACCCCCAGATATGCCAAGGAACTGATCAGGGGTGATGTTTCTTCCAATCTTGGGGCAAGTCTTGCTAATGCCTTCCTCCTGGACTTACAAGCTATGGACCTGTTAAAGCCTGGCCTTGATGTGAAACAGATAATAGTTGATAAATCGAAAATGGACAGGGAAAAAGCTAGAATGAAAGTGAAAAGCGATGAAAAGCACAATGAGGGTCTGGAAAAGTTAGTCTGTGTTGGGGTTGATGGGAAAGTTGACAAGGACACCTTGCTGTACAGAGAAGTTATGTTTATGGACTCCAATCAAGGCACAAACACATTCTGGCCAAAGCCCTAAGCCGCCAGATGAGGCCTTCCTTTGCTTCTGAGGGCTCTTACAGTGAAAATTATGATTGATGATCTTGGGATCTAAATGTGTCTATTTGACTCTGTACATGTTTTTTTTAACTTTTTTTCAATAAAATTGTAACTTTTTTCAGGATTTTTTTATGAAAATAGCATGATTTTTTCGGCCGAAAATTGCAAAAATGTGGTATTTTTCGATACGATTTTTTGACGATTTTTGAAAGGGTTTCCTCAAAAAACGGTTAAAGCTTGGGATCTGAAATGTTTTGTCAGTTATTATCATATTAAGCCCTGACTATCTCGACTAGTACAAAGTCGATACCTAAAAAAATGCGGAAAATCAACCTACCTTAATATATATATATATATATATATATGAAAATTATTTCACGAAAGTAACACGTGAAAAATATTTATGATGAATAAAACCACGAAGGAAAGGAAACACAAAATGGTGCTCAAGCGCTTTCGTCTAATGACATCCTCAGGAACACTGAAGTACATAAAAAGGTTAAGCCTATATATAGGTTACAGAAAGAAAAAAAAAAAATAAATAACATACATACACACAAACATATATATATATATATATATACATACATATCTATATATACAAATACATACATACACATACATACATATATATACAATAAACAGAGAAGTAAAAATAAAAATTAAAAATTAAAACCTTAAAGGATTACCAGTGAGGCGTACAGATTTGTAAGGAAAAATATCGATTTTTAGCACAAGATCAAATGGATTATAAAAATACAAATTTATACTGGAACTCTGCCCGGGTTTTAACACACTGCTGCCTATGGTCAGGTTTCGATATATATATATATAAAAAAATAAATAAATAAAATGCAAATTAAAAGTTAATCGATTTTTAGCACAAGATCAAATGGATTATAAAAATACAAATTTATACTGGAACTCTGCCCGGGTTTTAACACACTGCTGCCTATGGTCAGGTTTCGATATATATAAAAAATAAAATGCAAATTAAAAGTTAATAAAGTAGAAGACAAGTTTACCAAAGATTTAATGTTTTACCCTTCTTATCTAAATCTGTTTTAAAGGAATTCAAAATAACAGGATCGAGTTGAAAAAGACCTTTGCTTACGTTGAAGTTATTTGAAAGTTGGATAATGGCAGACTCAAGAATATTTCTATTAACAATGTTGCTTGAATGGAATAATGCTTCAGTTTTATTCCATTCAAGCAACATTGTTAATAGAAATATTCTTGAGTCTGCCATTATCCAACTTTCAAATAACTTCAACATAAGCAAAGGTCTTTTTCAACTCGATCCTGTTATTTTGAATTCCTTTAAAACAGATTTAGATAAGAAGGGTAAAACATTAAATCTTTGGTAAACTTGTCTTCTACTTTATTAACTTTTAATTTGCATTTTATTTTTTTATATATATCGAAACCTGACCATAGGCAGCAGTGTGTTAAAACCCGGGCAGAGTTCCAGTATAAATTTGTATTTTTATAATCCATTTGATCTTGTGCTAAAAATCGATTAACTTTTAATTTGCATTTTATTTTATTTTTTTTTATATATATCGAAACCTGACCATAGGCAGCAGTGTGTTAAAACCCGGGCAGAGTTCCAGTATAAATTTGTATTTTTATAATCCATTTGATCTTGTGCTAAAAATCGATATTTTTCCTTACAAATCTGTACGCCTCACTGGTAATCCTTTAAGGTTTTAATTTGTAATTTTTATTTTTACTTCTCTGTTTATTGTATATATATGTATGTATGTATGTATGTATGTATTTGTATATATAGATACAAATAGATATATTTGTACATATATATATATGTTTGTGTGTATGTATGTTATTTATTTTTTCTTTTTTTCTTTCTGTAACCTATATATAGGCTTAACCTTTTTATGTACTTCAGTGTTCCTGAGGATGTCATTAGACGAAAGCGCTTGAGCACCATTTTGTGTTTCCTTTCCTTCGTGGTTTTATTCATCATATATATATATATATATATATAAGGAAAACCAACTAAATGAACTTACTTTCCGGTACTTCAATAAAAAATATCATCCGTAGTAAGGTGTTGAAATGCACGAAAGTTCTTGGAATCAGTTTATTTTACTCCTTATGGACTCGTATCATTAAATATTTCAGGTATCTAATTGTGAAATTCATTGGAATTCAGTGGCTCTTGTTAATCCTCAAAACTAAATGAAAATGAGTGCTTCTCAGTTCGTTGTAATAATCGCATTCTTGCTTCTCTCCCCTTACTCTGAGGTGCAATTTCATGTTAAATTTACAGTCCTGCTTCAGCCTATTCTATTTTCCTTTTTTTCCTTTAATTTCGAATAAATTCAGTACAGTATTTGTAAACAAGAAACTCAGTGATCAAGGTGTTGGACTCACGCCCCCCTTTTGCGGGGAAAGGAGTTTCCAGGTTGTTATACTTTTTTTTTATTAATAAAAGGTATTTTTATTTTATGGCTCGTTTTATTGGTCTCGGAAGAATTTTATGTTAAATTTTATACCACATGCAATATATATATATATATATATATATATATATATATATATATATATATATATATATACAGGTTGATGCATAAATGTGTTTCATATATAGCAGGGTGTATTGTTGAGACAAAAGTAAAGTAAAAAAAGACCATATAAACATAGGTCGAGAAACCCATTGGTTTCGATTTATAGCACGCGACAGAAAAATGAAACTCCTAAATTTTTTTTACATTTTATGCAAATACAGAGTGTGATACATTTGTTTCATTAAAGTAAATGTTCGAAATTCTTTCCTACTTCTTGAATGCATGCCTCCTTGCTCTCTTCCTGCAAGTTACATTCCATTCCAACCGGTAGGTTTTTGAAAGAAACTTTTCCGAAAACCCCTCATTTTATTTATATATATATATATATATATATATATATATATGGTGCTTCAATAACATATTACTACTTATATGGCGCTAATATCATTGCGTACCACTTATAGTTTGTATTTTTTTATGTTTATGAAGTACTTGTGTGTTTATTTGTTGTTTTTTAATAATGTTTTTTGCCGAGGGAACTGTGTCTCAATGCAGTTAACGAGGCATTTCGACGATTCAGACGATTGAAGCACCCCCATACTAAGTGGTAGCCTTTTTCTGAAGCACCCTGTATATATATATATATATATATATATATATATATATGGGATGAATTTCACACTTAAACACGTGAAATGAATGAATGATGCAAACCCACAAGAAAAAAAAAAAATATTCCAAGTCCTTTCATATATTCAACAGTACACCTCGTCAGGGAGTGAGTGAAGAGATAAAGCAAGATGACCAAAATATATGGCTATGTACAGTTGCGCTCATTATTCGTAGGACACTCTTCAGAACAGATAGCGACACCTGGCATATATTTGTTATGTGTACTACAAACGGTTGTAACATTTTATAAGTGAATCTGGGGTTTAGTGAGTGAGCTAAAGCGTCGTTAAGATTGCCAACTGAACGATAGATGAGCGAAAATATTCACTAACCCATACTTCATTGTTTTTTACGAGGTTCAGCGAAAAAACGTTCAGGGTTCGGATATGTTGTGTAATAAATATTTAACATAACATACTGAAGCCCAGTAGTTCAGAATATATAGACGGAACTAAGTTAGAATGGAATTAAAGGGGTAGTTTGTAACAAGCAGTGAATAATGTATTATTTTTGTTCGTAACGATATGTAATTGGTTTATTGCATAGTTTTCCATCATTTTGCTTAAAAAATTAAGGGGAATAGAGTGGATCGAGAATATCTGGGTTCCACAATACCTTACATGTTGCTTACAGGGTCCCTCGACCTAGAAAAGGTTGAAAAACACTGCCACAGATATATTCTAAACTTCGTAAGTATGTAATGGTCTGTGTAGCACAGCGGGTCCCAAAGTAGGGGTAATTAACCCCAAGTGGATAATTTTGACATTTCCTGGGGGTGAAAAGGAATTCCTGAAAATTTTTTTTTGGGGTTCGTTTTGTAAATATTTTTTAAAAAAAATAGACTTTCCGAGACTCACATGGTGAGTTCATAGTAGCGCCTTGGTTGAAGAAAAGCTAAAAATTGAATTTCCACCTACAGAACCCAGTTTAATCTAGATTCTGTGTAGGCACTGTATGCCAAATCCACAATCAACATCCTTATTAAAAGACATTAAATGAATTAGTACATATTTAAAACGCAGCCATGCTATCTAAAAAAGAGGCCATTTACTTATTACGCCCTGAAAAGCAGTGACTCACCTGAACTGAAAGCAGAATTCCTGAAAATGCGGCAAGATCTTATTCTGAAGTTTGAGTTTGCAGAGAAAAAAAATCGAGACATTTTGGGCAAAAGTGGATGGGAAGTATACTTTGCTTGCTGAAGAGGCAAAGAAAGTGCTGGTACCTTTTGCGACAAGTTATCGTTGTGAGGCGAGGCAGACTTTTCAACAACGATGGTCATAAAGAACAAACTGCGAAATCGGCTGCACATTGAAAGTGATTTACGCTGCGCCTTGAGCGAAACTGACCCCAGAATTCAGGTTTCGGTTCGGCAGAAACAGTTGCATCCATCGCACTAGACTAGTAGTTGGTGGTGACGCGTTTTGCTTGCTTTCTATGTAATGTTGTAGCCATTCTTTGACCAATATCATATGTGTTTAACTTATACATAATGCACTGCGTATATATATATAGAAATATACGAGTATTATGTTTATAAAATTTGAATAATTATTCTCATGCTCAGGAAAATGAAGTTTCCTGTGCTTTTTGCAAGGGGATAACTTCCATTTGGCGATTAACCAAAAGGAGTAATCACAACAAAAATTGGAAACCGCTGGTGTAGCAGCTTAATGACCATTTTCCAAATTGTTTCCGCATTCCATCAATTCCACATGACTTTTAACATATCACGTGATACAAAATGACGTCATGACAGAGGTGTTAACAGGTATGGTGACTGAAAATAAGCTCACACTATTCCTGAATCTCATCGAAGCAACTACTCTGCAGAATGGATTATCATCACCAGAAAAATGTTGAAAGGGGAAGAATCATCGGCATGAAGGAGAGCCGGCTGTCTCTAACTCAAACTACAAAAGAACGTGGAATTTCTAGGAACACTGTTTATATATGGTTGAAGGGAATCTACGAGATCACCGCAGAACGGGGAAACCTCGACTGACAACTGCTGCGGATAATCGGAGGATCTGCGATGTTGCCGAAGCACATCCCTTTATCAGTGGTGTTGCCATAAGGGAACAATTGCAGCTTGATGTTTCGGCAGTGACAGCAAGGCGGCGGCTACATGAATGTGGGTTACACCATCGGACCCCGGCTATCAAGGAGAAGTTAAATCAACAACATCGAGAAAATAGACTTCGATTTGCTCAGCAACATGTTGACAAAGGACTTGATTTTTGGAGCCGAGTGATATTTACCGACGAAAAGACGTTTTCCTCCACATCCCATGGCCGTATTCATTGTTGGAGGAGGAATAATACTCAATATACTCAATAGCACATTTATGAGGAAGCACGTAGGGTTCATGTCACCTGTAACATGTGGGGATGGATTCATGCTGTAGAAGAGCTCACCAAACTAGAAGGGAGGTTTACTGTAGACTAGTATATAGAAATTTTCGGAGAGGTTATGCTTCCTATTGTGTGTGCTTAAGCTCTGCCATTTCCCGAGCGAATCATTTTTATGCAAGACAGTTCCCCAATTAACACAGCACGGATCGTCACACGCTGGTTCTCTTAGCAAACAAATATCGACCTTCTGGATTGGCCAGGTAAAAGTTGTGATATGAATCTCATTGAGAATATATGGGCCAATATTGTAAATGTGTGGGAACCAGCGGAGGAACGAACAACGGACCAGCTTTTACAACACACATTTAGTGAGTGGGAGGTGCTGGGGAAGAATCAACAGCTGGTATATAATCATGTTGCTTCTGTACCACATCGACTGCAAAAAGTCATAGACAACAACGGTGGCTGGACAAGATATTAAATTTGTTGTGTTCACGTATAAAATATCTCTCAAATACAATGGTAATTATGAATGTGTAATACCTTTGCAAAATTGTCAAATATTATCGTTTAAATGGTCCTCTGTTTATTGATATGAATCACTGTAATAGTTTTATTTTCTGTAATTCTCTCCTTTGAGGTGAGAGACCGCCAAGAGTCACAGCTGTAGTGGTTCAACACTCGAGTTGTAATATGGAACTTATTAATACAAAACAATTATATGATTTATGATGCTGCCTGAACACAAAACATTCTTCGTTTCTAAATAATATTTCTCTCAGTGACTGTTTATTACTCTATCAGTGTTGCTGATCAAGAAATAGCATTTGCTCCCGATAGAACAATGCCATACCAGTAGTATCCACTCAGCTGTCGTCCATTTGCCAATTGGAAGATATTCTAAGCAGTGACGTATGAAATCTACAGATACCCATCAATCTGGTAATGTTATAACGTTATTAAAATTTAATATGCATCAAAACATTGTTTTTTCATTCATAAACCGCCTATATATATTTTTATATATATCAGGTTTTTGCTCTCTCTTTGTTATAACACAAAATAATATCTGACTCTATGTTCAATATTAAATGTAAATAAATAAATAAATAAATAAATGAATCAACAAATAAATACAGGGGGGATAGGTGGTGCAGGTCGTGGAACTTGTTCAGGGCGCAATAATGCCTACCTACGTCTCTGTTTTTATACATTGAAACTTCGGTTCGTTCAGGATGACAGGCTTGCCAATACCATGAACACTGTCATCACGTCCGAAGGTTTTTTTTTAGTTTTTACAAGACATTTTTTTATTCACTTCATCGACATTCCCCTTGTTAATATATATCCCCTTCTTGAATTTATATTTAATTATTCATTTATGTTTCCTTATTAATATGTAAACCAGAGTGATGAATGGAAATAATTATGTTCTAAAGACATTTGGCAATGAATCAAGAGCTGGCATGTCACATCAGCAGCACCACCCCTGCCCCGACTGTTACCCGTGTCTACACCACCACTAACTACATCACGGCCAGCCAACACTGTTAGGACCATATCTATAGTATGATATATTAATAAAGGTAAAAGGCAGGAATAATGTCTCATCATTCACACACACACACCCACACACACACACACACACACACACTGGCCAAACACCATGTGGCAACCAACCACTCAGCGCTCACTTACTAAACCCCAGATTCATTCATAAAATGTTACAACCGTTTGTAGTAGCTACACACAACAAATAAGGGGTTCCAAAAAACCTTAGCCCCCCCCCCCATTTGCAGCTTACATGTTTACTTATATCGAAATAGTTTTAAGTGATTATAAAAATATATAAAATTCTTTATTTATTGCAGGTATTAAAATTACCCTAGCTGATAAAGTGATAATATAATGGCTTCTCAATTAATTGGTGATTCGGAGAGGCAACGTGTGATAGATCGCATACGAGCAATAACATTTCGGGAAGCTCGTGATGCTGGAGCCACCTTTATAACACGTTCATGGGTTGCCAAAAAGTTGCGAAGAAGCGACGACTTCGTCAAAAGAAATTGGAATAAAACTTTGGATGAATGTGAAATGGATACAACCAAATCTGGGCGGCCAAATTTGCCACTCTCTCAGGAAACAAAGGACATCATTGAAAGCGGTACGCGTAAGCGGAAAAACAGCTGTGCTAAACTTTCTAGAGAGATCGAAGTGTTGAGAGGAAAGATCGTTAGTGGTGAGATCATTCGACTGTACCGTCATAGGCAAGGTTTAAAGCCTTGGCATGAACTTCCAAAGCCAAGAAAAACTCAACTTAACATCGATGACAGAAAGTGGTTTACCCATTATCTTGAAGATTGGGATGTGGATGATTTCATGCATTTAGCTGTGTCCGATGAATTTTTAGTTTACGTAACACGTCGGCCTAACTACCAAAATGATCGAGTGTGGGCCACAACACCAGATGAAATCGATGACAATGAACATTATCGCGAATTATTAAAAAGCCCAGACTGTGTTGGTGTGTTTGTTTTGTTCACTGCAAAGAAACTCATGTGGGTGCTGAGGCCAAATGGTCAGAGTTGGGATGGACAGTATTTTCGTGATATTATTCTATCCCAGCATGTCATTCCTTTTCTAAGAAACCCAAAGAATGTTATGGATGTCGATCAGGTCACACTTCTGCACGATAAGGACCCCTGCTTTAAGGCATTAGCCACTCAACAGTTGTTGCGGAACCATGAGATCGATTTCTTTGGAAATGAAGAATGGCCAGGAAATTCTCCTGACCTGAACGTCTGTGAACACATTGGATCAGTTATAAAGGACAAGGTTGAATGTCTTGTTTCAAGAACCTGCAGCAAATCGATTTTCGAAGGATACAATGACGCAACACATTGAAACTGTTTTAGCAAATTTGCGTAACGATCAAGATCTATTCACGTCACTTTTGGCAAGCTACCCAAAGCGAATTCAGGCTGTCTTGGAAGACAATGGTGGGAACACCAAGTTTTAATTGTTTCTCATTAAATGCAGGATTAAATTCTCTTTTGTAAGGTATGTTTAGTTTTACTGTACCTCTAATGGTTTAGGGCCATGGGCGGGGGGGGGGAGGCTAAGGTTTATTGGAGCCCCGTATATGCCAGGTGTCGCTATCCGTCCTCAAGAGTGTCCTAAGAATAATGAGTGCAATTGTACATTAAAACAAAAAGTGAAAAGAGATGAGCACAAGGTTAACAAGCACCGATAAAAGGCAAAAGACGTTAACAAGATATTGTCGATTTTATACATTCCCGAACTGTCATTGAAATTATTTCTAAAGTGGATGAAAGCACATTGTAGAATATTCCTTTCAATTATATCTTTAATATATCTTATATATTTTGGTCATCTTGCCTTTTTCTTTCATTTCCTGACGAGGTGTACTGTTGAATACACGAAAGGATTTGGAATAATTTTTTCTTGTGGATTTGCATCATGTATATATATATATATATATATACAGGGTGTTTCACAACAGGTCTGCCATACTTTGGGGGGGGGTGATATTGAGTAAAAACGTTAATACAACATAGGTGTTATTTCCAACCGTTACGGAGCTACGGACGTTTTAAGATGTGCAAACAACAAATCCCTACTTGTGTAATTCGATTGAAGGCAGCACTGGTGATAGTTTCGGTTAACGAAGTTACCACTACTAATCCTCAGTTTTTTCTTTCAGTTGGTTCTGATCTGTGGTAAGAGACAATGTGTTGCGCGAAGGTGGACAATCAAAATGAATCATCAGTTCACACCCGCTGAATACGCTGATATCCATTTCATTTATGGATTCTGTGATGGTAACAGCAGAGCGGCAGTTGAAGAATATCGAAGACGTTTTCCGAACCGCCGAATACCGAACAGGCAAGTATTTAGTGACACACACCAGAGATTAAGGGAGACAGGGACAATTGTTCCACGTAACGAAGAACATGTAGCACGACGGCTCGTTGCGGTGGAGGAGTGCATTCTGGACCAAGAACAACGTAGCCCAACTACCAGACTTCGAAGGATTTCTAGACGAATTGGTGAATCCGCATCGCGTGGATAGCGAACCATACATGATGAGGGTTTGTATCCCTATCATTTGCAACGTGTGCAAGTTCTTCAACCTGATGATTACGATAAACGTGTTCAATTTTGCCAGTGGATGGCTATGCATCGCCAAATTCTTAATCGCATACTGTTTAGTGATGAAGCACAATTCATTCTGGGTGGAATTAACAATAGACGAAATTCCCACTTGTGGTCTGCCGATAATCCCGACGGTATCGTTGAAGGAAACTTTCAACATCGATTCTCTGTGAACGTTTGGTGCCGTGTAATTAGAAATCAGCTGATTGGACCGT
>JAJOZX010003778.1:0-387500 GCA_023014485.1 Bathynomus jamesi | reverse complement strand
TTTGGCACAAAAAGCCTAAGTGTTTCCAAAGGTATATTCAAATCAGAGTACTGTGAATATATTAATGTCATATCAAATGTCTAAATACTGTAAAACTCCGTCACTTTTATTCTTTTCTGAATAAAATGTTGAATTTGAATTTGAATTTTACTTCATATTTTTCCTGTATTCACGCACACACACACACACACACACACATACACAGACACACACACACACACACACACACACACACACACACACACACATATATATATATTATATACACACACACACACAGGAGGTGTGTTCAAAAGGTTCCCAGACAGATCCCACAAAAACTTTCTGGTAACACGATCTAATTGATGTTGTCCCCTTTAAAGTAGTCTCCTTGTGCAGCTATACATCGCTCCCAACGGCGTTTCCACTTTTGAAAGCATTCGTGGGAGGCCGTATTCCTGACCACCTTTAGTTCGTTTATTGCATTTTGAATAATTTCTTCCACACTTTGAAATCTTTGACCTTTCAATGAAAATTTAAGTTTGGGGAAAAGAAAAAAGTCTACCGGGCTCCGGGAACAGATATGGAGAATACGGGGGCTGGGGAACGACTACGATGTTGTGCTTCGCCAGGTACTGCTGAAGCACCTGCTGTGTGTGCGGGCGCATTGTCATGGTGCAACATCCACGTTCCTGCGTTCCAACTTTCAGGACGTTTTCTCCTTTCTGCGTCTCGCATGTGGTTCAGTATTTCCAAATAAAACTGTTGGTTAACTGTTTTACCTCTAGGGACGAATTCGTAATGGACGAGTCCGTAGTAATCGCGAAAAACGACCAGCATTGCCTTCACATTCGATCGGACTTGTGCTTTTTTCGGTCTCAGGGACGTCGTGCACTTCCATTGCGATGACTGCTGTTTTGTTTCAACGTCGCACCCGTGCACCCAAGTCTCGTCACCAGTAACGATGTATCTGAGAAAATTGTCATGAAGATTGACACGTTGAAGGAGGTCTTGAGACAGAACAACACGTGGTACAAATTTGGCTGGCACACGACGCATCCCCAAATTCTCTCTGAGTATCGTGTGGCATAATTCTATCGAAATGTCCATTTCGTCTGCGACTTCCCTGACTGTCAGTCAACGGTTCCCTCAAATCACTTTATGAACACAAGCAAGTGTCATCAGTTCTTGAAGTAGAAGGTTGTCCCACCATTGCATCGTCCTCCGTCGACGTTCGACCTTCCTTAAAGCGCTTGTGCCACTCAAAAGTGGTTGTCCGACTTAAGGCGTCATTGCCAAATGGTGTGTTCAGCATAGCATGGGTTTCGGAAGCAGTCTTGCCCAGCTTAACGCAAAATTTTATGCACACACGTTGTTCTTCAAAAGTAGCCATTATTCAAATGCACAAAATGCGACAAAACACACAAAATGACTTTACAAAACAGTAAATATCGAGAGAACAAAATACGATATCAACAAGGGGTAACCGTCTTTGGACACAGACTGAGTCATACTGCAACATGCATCACATGACGCACATGCTGCGTCATGTGATGCGCGCGCAGCATAACCAGTTCGGGAACTTTTTGAACACACCTCGTATATATATATATATATATATAGAGGGTGGGTAAAAAAAAGTGACCCCTTAGAGATAAACTATCATATTAAAAAAAGTAAGGGGACTAGACCTCCCAAACTTCATAAATGCTTACCTTAACATGTTATTCGTCTTAATTGAGAAGTTGCTCGATGCGTCCCCCTTCCTGCTCAACCCAGGCCTCCAAACGTGGACGCCACTGATCATACACCTGTTTACATATCGTTGGACACCTTCTCCCAGCCGAGCAGAATTCTTTAGCGCAGTTCATCCATTTCTCTTATATTGGTACCAGATGTAAAGTTTGGACTTCAGGGCTTCCCAAACCATAATCTAGTGGTGAATCGGGGCTACTAGCCGGCCACATATTGGGTTCGATAAAATCGGTGTTTCGTTCTCAAGATTGTGACAGTTTGGCGTGCTCAGTGAGCAGGGGCTCCATCTCGTTGGAAAGTTTCTTTCACCACTAATTTGTCGAATATCAGTTAGATAGAGTGAAAGATATACTTTCCAACAAGATGGAGCCCCTGCTCACAGAGTACGCCAAACTGTCCATTCCTTGAGAACGAAACCCGGATTTTATTGAACCCAATTTGTGGCCGGCTAGTAGTCCCGATCTTTCACCACTAGATATGGTGTTTGGGAAGCCCTGAGTCCAAAGTTTTACATCCCTGGTACCATATAGAGACTAGATGAACTACGGAAAGAATTCTGCTCGACTGGGAGGAGTGTGTCTCAACGATATGTAAACAGGTGTCACGTTTGGAGGCCTGTGTTGAGCTGGAAGGGGGACACATCGAGCAACTTCTCATTAAGACGAACAACATGCTAAGGTAAGCATCTATGAAGTTTGGAGTTCTAGTCCCCTTACTTTTTTTAATATGATAGTTTACCTCTAAGGGATCACTTTATTTTTACCCACCCTGTATATTTCTAAAAACCTTTATAACAAGATCAGTAGTAAAACCAGTAAAATTTCTTATTTCTTATATTTCATGTAAAAACAGAATTAAACTCTCGTACTGGCCAATATGATCTAAACACCATCGTCCGTAGAGATCAGTGAGTAAACACCGTTTCCCTCTGAGTCAACGGTTCTTAACTTTTCAATGTGTAAGACCTATTTTCACAAACCTTCCATCGACAGCGACCCCACCATCCAAAATGTAACATAACATCTAAATGAAAGCAAAAGTACTTTCAGCGTGATTAAAATTTAAAGCTTTATATATTTATTACACATAATTAATTAAAAAATTTTAAAAATGCCTCTTTACATTTTTTATGTGCATATATTTTTATATGCCATATCGGCTCCGCAGTTTCTTTACCTACTCAGTTGCTGATTAAAAAATTATACTAAAGTTTAATTAAAAAGATAAATACTTCTGCATAACATTACACAATAAACGCTCACTTAACATAATTATACATTTCAGCCAAAGATTTTTTCTTGAAGTCTGGAAGAAGGCGTCGATGTTGCTCTATAACTTTTACCAGAAATTGTTTTTGTGATTCATCATTAACAATTCTGTCTTTGAAATCTTCAATCAGCTTGATTGCTCTCTCGGCAGGATCATTCACAACTTTCATATTTTTGACAAAGTTCTCCATAACTTGGAAAGATTTGCAATTTTTCCAAGAAGTAACAGGTTCATTTAGCCAGTCACCACTGTACCCAAGCATTGGAAAACAATTGAAGAACCCTTACCAACTAACTGACACAGCTTAGTTGTATTTGTTAGCTTATGGAAGATTGGCTGACCTTTGGGAGGAGGGTGTTGCGGGTTGATTTGACTGACTTTCTTCATTGACTTTGCAATCAGACTTTTTTCTGCATCTAAAATTTGCCGGGAAAACAAGCAAGTGGTACTAGTTCCTCAGTCAGATACCATAGCTGACCATTTAATCCCTTAAGAGCACTGGATGCTACATCGTGATCATAATTTTTATATTCAATGAGTTCATTAAAAAGATTTAAATCGTTGACAGGTGCATCACAGGCGACGGAAGCAAGCACCAAGGTTTTATATAGTAAGCAGTTGAATATGCACATTCTCTGTAGTTTTGCTATCATATTTGAATCATACCCAGCTAGATCAGAGAATGCGTACATCTTGCTGGATACAATACAGATGGCATCAACCTCGCATAGTGTACTGCCCCAGGCTTAGCCCATCTCACACCAGTGTTTGAGACGTTTTCCCCCAAGAAGTAATATAGCAACCTCGGCACATTCTCTGTAGTCGCCTCTGGGAAATAGAGGTGAACTGGCTGAATTAAGTGCATCTTTTAGAAAATCTTTTACCTCAGAAGCTTTGGCTCAATTGGCGATTTTTAAATTTTAGTGTTTTTGTTGGTAGTGTTATGTCCAGTTTTTGGCCAAATATTTAATCTGAAGCTTTTAAACATTTCATTTTCAGGGGACGTGTACTTCCGAAGAGACATGTATAGACTGAGCACAAAATGCGCTCGTATAGATGATGTCTACATGCTAGCCACAGTAATTGAGTCCCAATCAGAAACCATTGTCAGAAACCATTTGAGAATCGAAAATGCGAATTCTTTTTTTAGGATTTCTTTGAGCCGAAGGTTGAAAATCGGAATCATTTGATTCATTACTTGATTCATCATTATCTATAGGAATGTCATCATCAGGTGGGATATTCATTTGTTCACCACTGGGTCCTGCATCCATGTCTGCTAAGAGTTTTTCTTTTCTCTCTACGTCATGTCGAATTCTTTGGTTTCGTCTTTCTGTCCGAGTTACATAAGACTTATCAAGGCTGGAACGTACATATTCCGAATAGTTCTTTGATCTTCAAAGAATTTTATATCTTCGCTTTTGTTTCTTATTGTTCTCATTCTGTCTTTCATTATTGTTTCAATAGCATCTGCTGCCGATATATCCAATAGTATATCTAATTTTTTACAAAAAATATCCTTTTTATCTTCGAAAGTATTCCTGTTTTTGTGTTTTTTCAGTGTTTCATACTCATTAACTAAAGTCAGAATCTTTTCTTTTGGTCTTCTGCTTTTGGAAATATCTTGCGTTTTAATGCCAGCTAAGTCCCAGAATTTTTAAATTTATTAAGTACAACTGTTGCAGCCTCTTCTTTATTGTTCCTAACCATATCATTTCTTTTTAAATGATAGAAATGCTGAAGTGCATCTGATTGGGATGGTAGCTGGAGTAGTCTTGTAGGAATCAGTTCACCTTTAAGATTACCAATAGTTGGATCATAACTGCTTTTTCTTAACTTTATATTTAATTTCTTAGGAGTAGCCATGATATTCATTTAAAATAAGATTAGAATCAACCAAGTGAAAAATGCATCATATACTATACATCATTGGATATCTGAAAAACACATAAAATATTGGCTTAATCAGCTGTTATAGAAACATTTCTATGTATACTATTACGAATAAATAATCAATTTATACACCAAAATGTGCAAAGTTGATTTCGAATAAATTGATATGCAATATGTATGCTTTTATTTAAGATTAAATATGATTAATCTTAAAAAATGCTTAAAAGATGTCGTTTTTACTCAGTTTTTTACTATGCAATATAAATTGGGGGGGGGGGGGGGGGTCTGATATTACCGGAACTCCAAAAACTGGTAACCATGTTGTTTCTTGCACCAATGCCCATAACATTAGCATGTTGGACCATTAAAAAATTTTAAAAAGTGAAATTATGGACCACCCTATTCAGACACCCTAGTTTGAGCCGTCGCGGGAAAGCCACCGCTCTGCCTCCTCTCTGACCATTTGTGTTTGTGGAAAGTTACATACAGGTGGGAGGGGTTTCCAGCACCCCCCCCCCCCACCCGTCCCTTATTTTTAGTCGCCTTAAACCAATGCCCCAAAGGGGCACCTCCCGCATGCCGAACATTATATACATTATAACTGCAAACACGCAGTATAATTAACGTAAAGAACGACGCTCTCGTCTTGCGCGGAATATTCTCCTATACAAAGCGTCGTTCTTTACGTTAATTATACTGCGTGTTTGCAGTTATAATGTATTAATGTTACGGCATGCGGGAGGTGCCCCTTTGGGCATTGGTTTTCTGCGCGCATGTAGAAGAATTACGACATTTGATTGAGTGAGGCCCGTGTGTAATGGTTATCATATCTGACCGGCAACGGATCCCGGGTTCGATTCCCGGGTGGTTACCTCATTTTTTCATTTGTTTCGTTCTTCGCTCTCGTCTTGCGCGGAATATTCTCCTATACAAAGCGTCGTTCTTTACGTTGATATATATATATATATATATATATATATATATATATATACTGTATGTATATTATATATGAAGTACTAATTGAGCGTTTGTCTTTTATTATTAGATTATTGAAACTATTAACGATAAAACTCCTAATTCTTTTCAGATCTGACATTTCATTTTGTTCCTCATTCGTTAATTTATTTTTAATTTTAATGAATATTTTAATTAATATCTTTAAAATGTTGACGTTAAATTTTATATGCAATTTTCCTCTTATTAACCCTCATCAGGAGTGATGGGTCGAAGCACTGAAAGAGATGATATTATTTGTTAAAAGTTCTTAAATATGAAATACAATGTTTCATTCATGTCATTGTTTCATTACGGATTTTTTATAGCCCCATTTTGTAAGAGTTTAGACGTGGGGTCATATAGACCCCATAGTTCCAACAACGTAAGTAAATCAAGTGTTCCTGACGAGGGTTAAAATTATATTTTAATGAGAAAATATTAGCAGCACATAAACATTAAACACAGTGAAATGGCATATTTCCTTTAAGTTTTTAAAATGAAACCGCTGAGCTTTTCGCAACGCGAGTTATACAGAATTTCAATATTTTCTCTTTCAGAATTCGCTAAATTTTTATGTTAATGCAAACTTGAACTTTATTGAGAATGTCGTTTCTGTAATCACGTTGAAAATATTCAGACCACAATTCGGAATAAATTCGTGTGAAACAATGACACTTTTTTTTCTTTCAAATAATTTTAACGAATACTTTATTGTCTCCAAAGCTTTGTAATAAGTTTCTCAGAAAAATTGCAGTCTTCTGTAATATATCAATTTCTTCCTATATAAGGTTTAAAATCCCGTCCAGAGGTAAGGGTGACAGTTTATCCTAATCCAATCATTTAAACACTGTACACGAACTGTGACAACTTTAGCATAATAAAGATTTAGGATCACTTGAAGATTAGGGCCTCCAGCCTTCTTTAGTTAGCCTTATAAGGCTAACTAACGAAAGTATCACGACTTAACCTAACCAATCGTCAAGGGCGTACAGTTGACCTAACGATTGTTAGTTTAGTCGTGATATTTTCGTTAGTTAGCCTTATAAGGCTAACTAACGAAGGCTGGGAGCCCTGATCTTCAGGTAATCCAAGATTTATTTTTAGTAAGTAAGCACATAGACCTAAACTAAGAAATGTTTAACCTTAGTTAATTAACAGTTAAAACTAGTGTGCAGCAGATTCGCTACGGTACGTTACTGCGTAAGTTGTTGTTGAGACGTTTGGTATGTCAAATGCTATTTAAATAGGGCCTATAGTAAATTTTATTCTGCTACTTTATGAACTTAAACAGGAATTACTTATTATTGCAGCTCTAATAATGGAAAATAAATAGACATTTGAAATAAGACATTTAAATTTAGTCGAGAGAGAAGAAGATTCTAGACAAATACGTTCACTTCAAACCATTTATTAATTTTATCATTTTAACTCAAGAAGTCCAGCGTGGGACCGCGCATATAGCGACTTGTATTGGATGAACGTAACACCATAGTGAAAATTCCATTTATAAGTCAAATTAATCAATTTATCCTTACTGAATAATAATAAAAATTAACTCGCGTACAAGAAAAATCACCATTTCCAGAAAAATAAATAAAAGTTTATCGTTATAGGTCACGTAGCTTTCTAGGATTAAGAGGCCATGTTACAAATGGGAATTTTATTTGTTGGTAATATTTTATTGGGAAGTTTCCCTTAAGGAAGACTAACAAAAGTTTGAAAATATTTCTAAATTACTCCTATTGTTGTTAAAGAGAGAAAGTTAAAAATTAAAGCAATGACATTTTGTTGTTATCATCATTCAATTAGAAAAACTATTTTGTTATGATGATGCCAGTGAGAAAAAAGTTGTCTCGAGCTTAGGTAGCATAAGTTTGGAAAATAAGTTTGCTAAATAAAATTGGGCCTTCATTGCCTTTAATAGTACAGTAAACTCTTTACCGAGAACAGCGATGAAAACGATAATTTCTATAATGTTAATGTACTCAAAAACGGTATTTGTTAAATTTACAAATTTTATGCATGTCCGACTTAATCTCCAAATTCTTCATATCGTGAGGTTTGGTCTGCTTATTTCTAAATTCATACAAATATTGTGCTTTTGGGAATCATATTTGAGAGGTCTTGCTTCCCACACGTCTGGCCTCCAGTCTCTTCATGTACTACAAATTTGTATCAGTTAATTAAGAGAGAAGCCTTGTAGTGTCAAGTGTAAAAAAAAGCTAAATAATGAATAAACAAACTAATAGAAAAACAGATAACACAAACAAAACAATATTAAATCCCTTCCGATTAAAAATATCTAATAATAATAATAATAATAATAATAATACATACATACATACATGCATTGCATACATACAGGGTTATAAGAGCGTTGGCTCATTAAAATAATTCTGTTCATTAGAAAGTGTTTTCGTGCTGTGGCGTAATCCTCGCCTGATCTCCACTTTATACTTGAAAATCATTATATTACAAGACAAGTGTCGATTTGCGCCCTGGTTAAGCCTTTTTTAAAATTTGACACCCCTTCTTCAGATTATTTTCATGATATTATTCGCTAAAGATTCTAAGCATGTAAGTGTCCTTAACCCCCCCCCCAATATATATATATATATATATATATATATATAATATTATATATATATATGATACACACAGACCGTGCATGGAACAAGGAACTCTTCTGGGATAATTAAATCCACTATAGTCTGAATAAGTAATGGTAAATGACAAATATCATAGTTTTTCTTTTTCATGATGCAAGCCCGACGGTGGGCAACGGGTTGCTCACGTCGGGCTTGCATCATGAAAAAGAAAAACTATGGTATTTGTCATTTACCATTACTTATTCGGACTATAGTGGATTTAATTATCCCAGAAGAGTTCCTTGTTCCATGCACGGTCTGTGTGTAACTGTATATCATAAAAACTCAGGGAACCATTCTGATTCATTCCCATATATATTATATATATATATATATATATATATATATATATATATAATAACCACTTCATGGTTTAAAAAGATTAAAAGTACTCTTCAGCTTTACAACAGCGCCCTTATCAACTGTATTAAAATCAGAGTAAAGAGGTCTAAAAAAAAAGTTCTTTGAGTTGAATATATACTGTATATAAAAATAAGGTACTTTCCTATTATCTCGGACCCCAGACTTTTGCCAGATTCGTACGCCGCTTGCCAGATTGTCAAATTTCATCGCCAATTTTTTTTTTTAAATGTTAAGTAACTACCAAACCTTACCTAACCTAACCTAACCTAACCAGGGTTAGGTTAAGTTAGGTTAGGTTAGATTAGGTTAGTTACTTAACATTTAAAAAAAAAAATTTGACAATCTGACAAGTGGCGTCCGAATCTGGCAAAATATCTGGGGTCCGAGATAACAGGAAAGTACCAAAAATAATATTAAACTACAATAACCGCAAAAATTTTTTGGAAAATTAAAAAATGGCAAGAAAATACAAAGTAAGATTCGAATAACGTTTTCAGCCCATATAATGGACCCTTATTTTAATTCGGAAAGAAAACAGAACAACGAAAGTGGTCGTTGGGTCGAACTAAAACTAAATGAAGTAATTATAAAAATGATAAAATCTTTAAAAAAGACAACCAACAAACTAAGGTGGCTGATTATTATCCTTCAGCCAAGAAACAAACTTTAAGATATTAAGCGTAAAATTATCCGAGTCAAAAGATGTCAGTGTTTTTAATAAAGAAGGATTCAACTTTTTTCTATTATCATTGTCATTAACATGAACAAGGACTTTGTAATCATAAAATTTAATATCATTTTGTGCAGACTGAGCCTAATTAAATACTGGACTGTCAACTTGAGCTGTACGCACAGAGTATTTATGTTAGTAAAGTCACCTATGAATGTCAATACTTTCTCCAATATACTTTTTAGGTGTCAATACTTTCTCCAATATACTTTTTAGGACAGTTTTACAAGGAATTGCGTAAACTACGGCATCGTGGATTTAATACTTTAAGTAACATGTGGTCCAATTACATTTTTAATTGTATTGTTTATTTTCAAGACGACATTTTATCTTTAGGCAGAACGTCATTAATTTCTGTCTTGATTGGAACAGGAAGCTTGGGAATATTTTCCCTTTTGAAGGTATTTTCTTTATTATAATTATACAGGGTGTTCTGTTTGGGTATGGCTAAAATAAAAACGCTGTGAGAATCTACCGAGAAGTGATACAGCGCTCATCTGTTGCACGTGTAGTCATAAAATGTGGGAGTTTGTAATAGGCTATGTCATCCGCTGCCAGACGTACGAGCGCCATCTGCTGCCAGACTTATGAGATATATGCCAGTTTCGAAGATGGCGGCAAATGCAAACAATGTGCGAAGTGTGTTATTTGGTTTGCTAAGTTTGAGAGTGTGACAGCGGTACAGTGTGAGTTTCGCCGAGTGTATGGTGTTCGAAAAGCTCCTAAAATACGACTCCATAGTGCAGGGGTACCGCACATCTGAAGAAACCGGTCTATCACTAAACCACATGCAGGTGGTTGTAAGAATTAGCCTCTCGTTATAACCTCTATCGTGTCCAGAAGGAGGGGTCATGTTGAAGACCAATTAGGTTTGTCACAATCTACCATCTTTGGGCATTGTTTGCCAAATATTAAACTATACAAGTTACTGTTTCCATTTCACATCAATTTTTTTATCCATACTCAAACGGATCACCCTGTAGAACCACTTTCGAGCACCATGCTGAGATTTATTAATAAAGTCTGAGATGTAACCCAAATTTTTAAAAGTGTTCTTAATGTACAAAATCTCTTCCTCATTTGGATCTTATATTGTATTTTTATGCAGTTTTTAATTTTACACACACACACACATATATATATATATATATATATATATATATGTTAAACACAGACCGTGCATGGAACAAGGAACTCTTCTGGGAAAATTAAATCCACTATAGTCCGAATAAGTAATGGTAAATGACAAATACCATAGTTTTTCTTTTTCATGATGCAAGCCCGACGTGGGCAACGCCGGTCCTCGCAAAGAGGTCCCATAAACATAGCTTCCCTCACCAACTATCTGCAAAGCAGACAGGATCCAGCTTTGGGACATGGATCTAGGGTCTGTGTTTAACATATAAGTTTCTCAGGGGACCATTCTGAGTTTGTGTGTATATATATATATATATATATATATATATATATATATATATATATATATATATACAAGGTGGGCCGTAAGTTTCCATACATAGGAAAATTTAAATTATGGTCTTCACGTGCGTCGGTATTTGGATCAGCAGTTTCCGGATGCTTGGATTGGTCGGCGTGGTCCTGTGGAGTGGCCTCCCAGATCCCCAGATCTCACCCCCCTTGATTTCTATCTTTGGGGGCACTTGAAGGCCATGGTGTATCAGGAAAAGATACGAGACATAAATCATCTAAAGGAACGTATCACCAACGCCATTACAAGCATAACGTCAACTGTGCTAATGCGTGTTCATCAACAGTGGGGAACACGTATTGAAATGTGTTTTCAAAACAATGGCAACCATGTAGAGCATATTATATAAATAAAAATGGTTGTCCATAAAATTTTTTTTATTTTTCCTATGTATGGAAGCTTACGGCCCACCCTGTATATATATATATATATATATATGTGTGTGTGTATATATACATATATATATATATATACACTATTTTTTCTTCGTTTTCTTTTCTCTACGGTCCCCCTCCCATATCTTCTTTCTCATTACTCTTCTTCACTTTTTGATCTTCATACAGAATCTAACCTCACCCATCCCACGTAGCACATACAAACATTTTCACCGAGGTTGAATATCCTTCAAATAATTTGTTTTCTTAAGACGTAAAAATTGAGAATATGAGGCGATTCCATTGTGGCAATTCGCTAGATGTGGTGAAATCAAATTTCCTAAACACTTAAAAAGTAGTTTCCTTTTATTGCTACTGAAAACTGGTTAGTAGTGGTTAAAAAAGTAATTTTCGTATTAAAAATAAAAATAAAGTTAAGGCATCATCTATACTGCATAACAAAGTTTGCATGTTACACCATTTCACTAGAATGTAATTTTTCAAGTTAAAAACATTTCTTGTCCTCTTTTTAAGATTATTCTATGAGTAGACGTCTGACACGGTTTAGTGTTTATTTTCCATCTTTTTATTTCATTGTACATTATTATTATATCGGGTGCCCCCCCCCCCAAAAAAAAAACGTTCCAAGATTTAAAGTGCAATAATTTCCAAATATACGCTGTACAATCACAAATTTAAAATTCATATAAATGTAGCCTATTGACAAGTTGCCATAAATTTTTCAGAATTCTACATGCAATACTTTTTCGAAAATGAAGGAAACAATAAGGTACACTAAAATAAACAAATATTATGAAACAAAAAATTTGTTATTCACATCTTTTTTATTGTAGTGGACCAACCAAAATTCAAAAATCGACTTTGAACGGCGTTTTTTGTTAATAGCTGGCACCCATGCTAAATCAATGTACCTGTGGGTGAGGAATAAAATGCAGGTGGATGCCACTCTCGCGTTTGGCTTTGAAGGTCATTTTCGAGGTCAAACTGTGCAAAAAATTATATTTTCTAATTTTAATTTAAAAAAAAATATTCTGAGCCAATTGGTTTGACCAAATGTTTCATTTTGCCACACTTAGTGATAAAGAAGTATGATGACACGCTTATTCCATCCGAATTACCAACTCAAGGTCAAATTCAAGTTAATCACGACCGAAATTGTGCTAAAAATTTGTGATTTTTTATTTTAATTGGCAAAAAAAACATTGAGCAAGTCTGTTTGTCAAAACAATTTATTTTAACATGATTAGTGCCTAATAAGTTTGATGGCATGAATTAAGTACTCACAGTAACAGAATTATCACAACTAAATCACAAAGCAGTAAATATAGCCCCATAACTATACAGTTTACACACTAGTAACATCTACAAGTTCACGTTTCTTGATGAACAGCACCGAAATGCTGCACTGACAGTCACAATTGTGTGGATTGCAATCACTTAAGAACAGAGTTATTAGTTCCTTACAGCACATTCCAGCTTCTCTCGATTTCAGCCCGGAAGAGAGACATAGATCTACTGTCCAGCTGGGTTACAGCAACCGCTGTCGTCACAACACAAGCTGTCGTACACTTCATCCTTTTCCTGAAGCAGTTGCATCTAGCTGTCTTGCACTTTTTCTTGCAACCACAAGCAACAAGCTCCAGGCAGGCTTCAGGGATTGGAGGAAGTCTTGTCACACTGGTAGGAGGCTCCCATCTTCCAACTTCCAGGCTGAAGTGTCCACCGGATCTTCAACATCTACGTGCTCTTTGTCAGCCTGGAGCCATATTTTGGCCTGATAGTTTGCCCGCTTGGCGTGGAGCTCCAGGGCATCCTTTGTCGGTGGGAGCATTTCCAGAGTCTTCTTGGCCTTCCCAAAAAGGTGAACTCTGGCGTCATCAACTGTGTGTTGTTCCGGGGTGCCATACAAATGACACACAAACTTCTCAACATCTGCGATATCCCCATCTCGACCAATGGCGTGCAGCAGGAGTGGGTGGTCACTGAACACCTTCCAACACTTCTTTTTCCATGACCACTGAAGGACGAGACTGTGTCACACCCGGTCAAAGCGTGGAAGCTGACCAGGTTGTCCCTGACTGGGGCGACAAACTCTTGAATACATCGTGCACGGGGTAGCATTTTCGGTTCTTGGCCGTTCCGCACAGCATCCACACTTCAGCGACCTTGGTGCAAACGAAGTGAATCAGCAGCACCATTACATCAGTATCTCTGCACACTACCAGTATTCGTTCATAGCCCTGGGACGCTGCATCACATGAGTGAAGGATGAGCCTGGTGTCCGCCTCTTCATGGTTGCTATGCAGTGGAACGTCATGTCGCCTGGTTGACCGTACTTCAGTGGCTTCAGAGAAGCCACCCCCTGTCACCAGCTGACATCTTTCTTGAAGATCTCTGCCCTTCTCAGTGATGACGTTAGACAGAAACAAGGCTAGGTCAGCCTTGTTTGTATCCAGGGCCATGAAGTTTTTCCACACTTCAGGCAGTGGAACTTGTGGGCCATCAATAACTTTCCGAATCGGTTTCTTCTTGCTTGCACGCTTTGTCCTGGTAACTGCTTTGATCGATCCTTCCCCTGCGTACCGATCAAAGATGACATCAACTCTTGTTGTGTTCATTGAAATAACTCGTCACGGCCTTGAAGAACACTTCAGCATAGTCGCCGAATGTCCGACAGCCGCCAGGCTTGCCAAGAGCTTGGATGAGTGCATGGCCATCTATCATCACACAGGTCTTCAAATCAGAGGTTGGAACCTCTGAGCTTATGGTCTGCTGAGTCATCAGGATGTTCATCAGCTCAGACTTCGATGTCAATTCATCTCTCCTCCTGCCTTCGCCAGACTAAATGGGACTGGGAACAGTTCATGCTTCAAGACGTTGACCATCTCCACCATGCGACCTGCGGTTGCGGCATTCAGGAGCCGCTGTAGTAGCTTTCTGTCAGCTTTGATGGTCTTCTGCATGTTCTGCTTGGTGGAAACTGTAGCTTTGTACACATCAGCGAAGGTTTTCGACCGATGTTTCTTCATCGTTTCATGGAAGCCTACTATCTGTTCAATCAGTCTCCCTTTCATGAAGCTGATTACATGCTGCTTTCCTCGATCCTGAGCTGTCAGCAGGTTCTCCACAACATCTGTGGGTGCAGTATCTTTAGTTGCCAGTGAAACAAGTGGGATGTTAGTGGCGGCATCTGTATCTTCTGCTTCCTCACGTGAACTCTGAAGACGTCAAACTGCTTCAACTGCTGAACTAGCTTCATGACATCATGAGCGTCACGCCTAGTGCGAGAAGGTAGACTGTCAACCCGAGTGAAGGTGGCTTCCCCATCATCATCTTGAAGATTGAAGAGGCATCTTGTGTCTTGAGAGATGCGTGACCGCTCTGACCATGTGATGCAGAACCTGTCTCTTGCTTGGTCATTATTTGTGATGCCGATGATACCATTGTACATCCTGCATGTACGATTTATCCATTCGGTTGCCTGATCAGCTGGAACTTGGTTGAAGCGCTTCGCCGTCCTCTTGACGACAAAGTTCCATTACAGAACTCTGCATGAACTTCTGGTGCTGACTTCTCAAGACCTCTCATATCAGCCAAGTAGATCGGCCCCCAACGTGCATAGTTTGTGTGGTCATAGATAGTTAGCCAAGGCAGCATTGCAGCAAAGGCTTCTATGTGGAGACTCCACATGCCATCTCTCTGAGCTCTGATGAAGGCTAGTAGGATCTCTACCATTTCCATGTAGGATGACCACAGCATGAGACTGTGGAATTTCTCATCTGCCAAAACGTCTGAGAAGTTGTGAACAGCATCGCACATCTCATCTATGTCAGCTCTGTCTTTGAAAAGCGGAGCAACACTGAGGGCAAGCTATTTGACGTTCTCATCTCCGTTGCCAGTTGCAGCCAGCCATGACTCAAACATCTGCCACTTGATGCGCCACAGTGCCTCATACGTCAGCTGGTGACCTCTCACAGCTTGGTAGTAGGCCTTGCCGTCCAGCATTGTCTCAGTGATGTTAGCCGCATACACACCTGCCTCTGTCCATAAGTCATCAAATCCCACACTTTCCATGTGTTAACCAATGGCTTTCAGAAAGTTGAAGCAGATATGGAGGCCTCCCATGAGCAAGACCACGTTGGCAAATTTCGAGTTTGACCAGACTAGTTCCTTACCCCTGCTGTACAGAGGCTGATCAGCAGTGATGATGGTGTACTTCTGGCTGACATATTCAGAAATGGCCATGAAGCGATTGATGACGGTGGTCATGGTGTCATTGTCATCTGCTGGTGCCTGCAGGATTGGCAACATCCCGGCGGTCGTTAATGGTGGATCCGCAGTGCTGACAGATTGATTGAGTGCTCCCCAGCTTGGAACGACATCGCTTCATCATGGATGCGTGACACCACCCAGGCCAAGTCTTTGGCACATTCCCGGTCCCTCTCAGGTTCATGTGACAAGTCGTCTATGTCAGTGTCGTAGCCAGGAGGAGATGGCCTCTTGCCAGATGGGAGGGTAGCCTGGTCCAGCCTTTGGAACTCCTGTAGGTCATCAGGTTTGATAGATTTCGATCTCTTGTGCTTGCCACCCTTTTGGCCATGACTCTGCTGTGGAGGGGGGCCTCTCTGCCATACCATCAGTTGAGTGCTGTGGAAGATGTTCTTCCCGTCTAAGGTTGACTCCAAGACATCTATGTTGTCACAAGAGCAGTGAATCATTCTCTCTTTGACGATGGTGTCAGGGATGTAGACACATCCATTCTCAGCATACCTCTCCAGGATGTTCTGAGCGATGGTGGTGTCTATCCTTCTTACAGTGTCGATACCAATAGTGTGATTTGCCGCGTGGAACAGACCTAGGAGTGCTTCTGAGCGGGTGGCTTGGTGCAGAGTAAGACCCAAGCCCACATGCTTTGGTGTCAACTTTCGTCGGTTGGAGATTGCATAGACTTTGTCCTGGGCAATGCTACACACACTCTGCTTCACTTTCTGGTCCTCTTCACTTCCCTCATCCACAGCATCCATTTCCCCAAAGAGCAATCGTAGAAACAGGTACAGACTGTCGGGTATGACGCGATCAACATGTTCCTGATGAAGACCTTGCCATGTCTCGGAGTGTCCAGGAGTTTCAAGAAGATCTTGTTGAACCTTCAGAGCCACGTGTACCATATCTTGGAATATGCTGCTAGTGGCATACATGCGAACATCAGCATCTTCATCTTCAGTAGACTCTGACTTAGAGGTGACAGGACCTTGTTCACAAGACTTAGCCAGTGCTTTGGAGATGAAATCTGAGCTCTCTCCACGGTAAATCAGCAGCGGGCCCCTTGACAATGGGCGTACATAGCTGGCGTTTGATCCAAGCAGCCTTTGAACGTCTTCGTAGAACGTTGTTCTCCTGGAGTATTTCACGGTGATGCCGGTGTCACTACACATACTCTCGTATCTGTCCCAGACGTCTCCCATGTCGTATACGTGACCACGAGACAGGCCTACTGTCAAGTCTTTGCACAGCTTCGTCATGCACTCATTTTCAGGCCCTTGCTGCTCCTCTGACACCGCTTGTTTTCTAGTACGTCTCTCAAATGTCACCGAACATGCCAGATGATAGCAGCCTTCAACTGCAATCACATCACTCACCGCTGACAACGGTATGCTCATGACAGGGTCGTGTTTGGCACGCTGGATCAAGTCATCTGATTTCTCCATTGTCTCCACCCTGTGCAGTTTCTTTGTGGTCTTCTTTTGGCAAAACATGCAGAGGGTCCAGTCAATCACTGGTGTTAAACGTCTACGCTTTGGGGGAAAAGCCTGAGAGCCTGCACATTTTGTAGTCGCCGATGCACCCATGGTCTGCTGCTGACTTCGTAGCCTTTTGAGTTTGCCTTCAGAGGTGAATAAAGAGTAACATGATTTATGCCACTTGAGTTCCAACGCATTGAAATCATCCTTGGAATGACTTTCCAGTCTTTGTAAAACATCAAGATAGTAGGTATCTCCCAGGTTCTTTCTCTCATCGCCCACAGTCATAGTTCTTGCTTTTCCTTCTGCTGATGCTGTGCGCAGGTCACCAGCGCTGCTTTGGCAGAAGAAGCAACAATCCTCACTGACATCCTGACGTTTCCTCTTGTGCTTGATGACAGCTACAGGGTCCATTGCTGATGAGCTCCCTATCTGCAAAGACAAGTGGGAATGGCAGTATGTAGTAGCCACAGATATATTGAAACAATTCGAAACATACCTGTCCTTTAGCAGTATTATTATTATTATTTTACCAGCTGGCACTGTCTGCACTCTTTTAATTGCATATACCAAACCAATGTCTGGCCAGCCAGTGCATTGAAAATATTCAACATGTGAAAGTATGCTATTACTTGTACTATGGTAGTAGTAGGCACATGCGCACCTCACCCAGCATGCTAAATGTAGTTTTAATGAAAATAAAGACATCCAGAGTCATAGTTACATTCAATTATTATCTAGAAAATCACAAAAATATGCTTTATGTGCTAATGATACACCTTTTAACATGTTGTTACATAGAGCCACTACTGAATTGCAAAAACTCGGAATTTTTCAGAATTTGACTTTTGTAACCTTGTATGGAACCTTCAAATCCAAAACTGGGAGTGGCATCCACCCACATCTTGTTTGGTATCCTCAATACTACTTAGGTGGGTGCCTGCTATTAACAAAAAACGCCGTTAAGGTTTTTTCTAGAGGACTTTTCAATTTTTGGCTGGCCCACTGTTGACGGAGATGGTCAATACGCCCGCCGTCTTGCTCACAAACAGATCTTAACCTTTTCTTCCACGACATAATACATTTTCTGACTTCATTTAAAGTTATTTTGTCCCAACAATTAAGTATCTTTTCTTTTAATTGCAACTCAGTAAGTTTTTCTATTTGACCTTCATAAACCTTTTCTGCGAGAGAGTTCCATATGTAATAGTTCTTCGGATTGCACTCCGGTGACTAAGGGGGCAGTCGTTTTTCCCCCAATGAAACTGGTTACATTCTGTTAGAGGTAGTCCTGGGTGTACTTGCTCGTATAAGCGGTAGCTGGAATATGAAATCATTATCAGGATACAGACGCCGATAATCTGTTCCAAAACTGCTACTATATAATTTTTTGTTTCATGATAGTTGTTTATTTGAGTGTACCTTATTGTTTCCTTCATTTTCGCAAAAGTATTGCATGTAGAATTCTGAAAATTGTATGGCAGTTTGTCAATAGACCGAATTTATACAGATTTCAAATTTGTTATTGTACATTGTATATTTGGAAGTTACTACACTTTAAATCTCGGGACTTTTTTTTGGTCCACCCGATATAAAATAGATACAAAATTTATTATAAAAACAGCAACAAATTTAATCCTATGATGTAAAATAACTGACTGATGATAAAAAATCATATATTTAGAAAGTTTATGGAAAGGCCTTTAAGATTACTTATAAATGAACGGGTTTTTTCATTCTAAATTCATATTAATCCGAATATTTTTAAAGAAGGTTACCAACCAAAACTTTTAAATGATTTAAATAATTTAAACTTTATATTTATTTTAACTACCCCTGCTAAATCTATTGCTGAATTAGTCCCTACACTGATAAATCCTTTTAAGAACACCTCCTGATGCAACAACCAATAACACCCCTAAAATTCATCAGTTACCCACTTTCGGTACGTTTAAGTTTAACCAATCAATTGTCGAACTTGATAGCAAAACCAATCACCAGTGAACATTTTCTTTCGAAGTTGGAAAAAGGGTCTGCAGCTCTTTCTCCAACCTCATCTGGTGTTATAATTAGACCCACACCTGTAACATATTTATTACTAACATTTTGTCCTTGAATTATATTGAGAAAAAAATTCCTTCAACAGTTGCTTTTGTGATTAAATTAATAGGGTGATTCAAAATAATGTAGACACATTTTAAAATTATTAATTTTAGATACTACAGTAATTGCATTTATGATGTAATGATAGTGTATTTGCTAGCATGCAGTATTACTTAAAAATCGATCAAATATTACAGTTGTTTTGCATTAGGAATTGCATAAAGTCATCTTAGCATCTTACCTAGCCTAAGCCTAAGCTATGTTTAACATGGCGGATCCACGGCTGACTTCCGAACAGAGGAAGAACATTTTGAAGTGGTACTGGAAGTACGAAAAGTAAAGGAAGTACAGCGTGTCTGACTGCGAGATTATGGAACAGCAGCTTCCACACGCGTATAACAATTAATCGCATACGTGATAAATTTGAAAAACATAGAACTGTGTGAAATGTGAATACAATCAAGTGCGGGAGAAAACGGACAGCGCGAAGAATGTGAAAACTGTAATAACGGCATGTCAGCTCAAAAAGTCAACAAGGCGCTGTGCACGTGAAGCAGGGATCAGTCAGCCTACCGTTCATCGTATATTAGAGGAATCAAAGTGGAAACCATACATACCTAGAAAAACAGAGTTTTGCGAGTGGTGAATTTGTGAATTTCAGGATAGGAAAATTTGGTTTGATGAAGCTACTTTCAAACTGAATGGCCATATAAATCGTCAAAACCGTGTGTTTTGGCCAGTGCAAAAACCAAACATTCATGTGGAGAATCATGGGAATCTGCCAGGCCTTACGGTGTCACTTGGGCTTCCTACTCCTGACATCCTTGGGCCATTCTTTTTAGCTGGTACTGTAACGGGTCAAAATTATCTGCAAATACTGCGTAAGGATGCCGTTCCCGCAATACGACATCTGTATGGGAACCATGAGGTTTACTTTCAGCAAGATGGCGTACCGCCACATTACAGTATCTCAGAGGTGTTCGAGCTTTCCTTGATACGGAGTTTCCTGAATCGTGGAGAGGTCCTCGTGGAACCCTTACTGAATATTTTCCAGGGTCACCTAATCTTACACCTCTGGACTTCTATCTGTGGGGGTACATGAAGGACAGAGTGTACTAACCCTCAAAATGCTTTTGTTTATTAGGTGCAATTAGTATCCAAAATAATTAATTTAAAAATGCGTCTACATCATTTGGAATCACCCTGTATATGCGTTTGTACTCCTTACTGAATTAATTAATGAAATCATAAAAGGATTAATGCTTCGTCCGTCATCTTCTTGTTGAGTTTATCCGAACTATAATCAGGAGTGGATTAACGTTCAAACTAAGTTTTAAAGTCGATGAAAGTATTACTCCTGAGAAAAAAGGAAAATTAGATTAGAAGTTGTTTCCCGGAATTAATGTTTTTGTGTGTATGTGTGAATCTTCGTATCTTCGTTGCTGTTCTTCAATTTGAACCTCTTTATAAAAGAGAAGATTTCTGAAGGCACGTCCTATTAAATAAAAAATCGCACTCATAGACTAGAAGATAAATCAAAGAGGTCACGTCAAGTTTTAATTCAAACCAGTATCTGTATTCGAATTAAAACAACTTTAAATTTTAATCTATCCAATCCAAAGAGCTTTTTCCTTGTTAAAATAGAAATCAATATTTTTTAAGCCCAATTTTCATGGATTTCAGTCTCCCTTTCCAGTTCAAACCCGAGTATGCCTCACACACACACACACACACACACACAATTTATATACATACATAACTGTATACATTCACAATATATACACATATATACATATATATATATATACACACTATAACCACAATAAGCGACTAATATAGAAATATTATTTCCTCAACTTACTTTTGTTAATGCTAAATAAAAGTTATTCGTAAAACTTTTAATTTTACTATTATGAAACTTTTTGGGGACGCAACTTTCTATACAGTATTTTTCTTTGAGGCTCTTCGAAGTTTCAGTTCATTTTGTTGTATTTGTCGAAGTTAGGGTGCCGCCAAGTATAGGAAAAACGTCTCTTACAAAACTTCCAGGGAAGATTTTTGTTCACTTACGGAACGCATATAAGCATTTTATGCTTATTAAGCTCTCTAAAGGAAAGATGTAACTTCTAAATATTTCTTTTTTGGCGAATAAAAATTTTACTTTCCTGAGAGATACGTTGTGATTACGTCGCAATACCGCTTCCCTTTCGATCGGAGAGATTAAGCGACGTTGGGTCTGTTCAGTGGTCGGATGGGTGATCGTCCTCCGCGATCAGATGATGTAGTGACCCCTTAGATGGTTCGGATCCCACGTAAAGTTGTAAGACCATCCGTTACGTAATCTTTGCCTTTCCGAAGGAAGTTAAACAGCCCCACACCCGAAAAACCGACTGTTGTGTGTACCTTAGATCCGAGCGAAAAAAAGGACTTTTAAATGTACTCTGTTAAATATGAAGTACCTCAAGTGTACATATATAAGTAGACAGAGATTAACTGAAATGGTTATCTTCTTGACAATCGGTGTCCTTTGGAACTAAGTAAAAAAATACAAAGAGTACACTTACAGGTATTAAAGAAAAACTTTGTGTACTTTCGGTGTACCTTCGACCTACCAAGTATACTTTTTACATACTTTATACTCAGAGTACGTTTAGTCCTTTTTTTCGCTCGGATCGAAGGTACACCCAGCAGACACTTTTTAAGAGTGCAAACATTAATTTATTGCTATTTTTTTCAGCCCCCAAAATCATTCGCAGCCTTTTCTAATTCCAATCTAAATGCTTCGATTATTGTTGTTGTTAATAATAATAATAATCTATACTATAATAAGAGAGCTGTCCGTCTGTCCGTCTGTCTGTCCGTCTGTCTGTCCGTCTGTCCGTCACACTTTCAGAAATTACGGGCGGCAATGTGAAGCTCAAGATTTTCATGACTGTGTTCTTTTCTATAGTTTTATTGACCAAATAATTGAACCGACAGTAATTGGGAGTTCAATTATTTGGTCAGGGGAGTTTTGGGGATATCTAATCAGATTCAGAAATCTTGACACAATGTGAAGCTCAAAAATTTCACGGTTGCGTTCTTTTCTGTAGTTTAGCCTGTCTGTTTGTCTGTTTGTGAAATTTATCCTGGAAGTAATGGTAAAAGGGTTGGGGTAATGGTGAGGGGTGGGGGTAATTGGGGGACGGGGTTAGCTCCTAAGTTGAATAAAGGGGGGTTTAGGTACCCGGAGGGTAGCTAACCTTAACCCGGGCAAAGCCGGGTCAGGTAACCTTGTAATAATAATAATAATAATAATAATAATAATAATAAGAACGTTGAAATAAATCTTCAGAAATCTGGATTAAGTTCTTCCTTTATAATAAGACTCATAAACCATAAAAACACTTCATTTTATTGGGAAACCTAAATCTGTATTTTTATATGACCATATTTAGAAATAGACACTGATTCCATTAACCAACGCTCATAATAAACGACTCATTTAATTTCAGCGTAAAGTTCAAATTATCTAGAGGACCAGAAGTCCTTTTGAGTTTGGCGGCGTGATGATGGAAGACTTTATTTTAGATCAGTTTGCATAAAATTTAAACGATTTAAAAGTATTAAATTATGCTATACGAGTAAGCATATTATTTAGTCATTACGAACTATATAAACATTGAATCCATCGTCTTGAAAAGCACACTTTTTAATTTGTATCTGTACATTTGTTTAGAGTCGAACGTTGAATAAGTGCACTTTATCATTAGAAATATTATATAATAATAATCATTTAGAAATATATTTTTATATTCAGAAAAATGTAAAATAACGCTGATCACATTTGCTTCATGTGGACGAACAACACTAACACAGTAAACAACTTATCAAAATGAAAAATAAATCTGTCAATATGACAAGTTGCTGCATTGTAAACAGCGAAACAAATCCTTCAAATAAACTGGTCAAGCGTTGACTGTTTTGAACTTGTTAATTACAGTTAACATATCCGGATCCATTTAGCCGCTGAAAGAAGGCAATCGGGCAAAAGAGAAGGCCATCCTTAAGATTGTTATGACCGCTCCACCTGAAAACAAAGACCTCAATTCGTGTGTTCATTTATTTGTATGTTGAAACTATTATTATTCTTACATCGTGTATCTCTCTCTCTCTCTCTCTTCTCTCTCTCCTCTCTCTCTCTCTCTCTTATATAATATATTATATATATATATATATATATATATATATATATATATGAAAATTATTTCACGAAAGTAACACGTGAAAAATATTTATGATGAATAAAACCACGAAGGAAAGGAAACACAGAATGGTGCTCAAGCGCTCTCGTCTAATAACATCCTCAGGAACACTGAAGTACAGTGCTTACAATAAGTCTCGCGCCTCTGTCTCGTCCCAAGCTAGTCTGTTAGGTATAAAATGGGCGGTCCTTATGGCAGCGGAGGTGTGTTCGGATTGGTGCACATAATTGCTCTAACCCCATCAATGACGTCCACATTATCAGTGTGTCGATCACTCTATCTATTTATATATAGAAACATACTGTATATAGATATATATAGAGTATGCAGGGGATAACGTGTCTCAGTCCAGCTATGTTAGTTGTCTTACAATTAACAGTCCCAAGTGCAAGTTACGTTAACACCTCCAATAAACTACCCTGGACTAAAATAACATACGTGAAGCCTTTACCCACAAACCATTTAAAAGGTGTGATTTAAAAGCTCTCTGTGTGTGTGTGTCTCTCTCTCTGTCGCTCTCTGTGTGTGTGTCTCTCTCTCTGTCTCTCTCTGTCTGTCTGTCTGTCTGTCTGTCTCCCCGTGGTGAGTTCTGGGTGATTTGCAGTTCATACTCAGATCAGCGAGACGCTGCGTTCTTTGCTAGAAAGACTAGTTAGTGTAGGCGTTTCCTTGCGTTTTAGTAGATTTCGATCTGGTAGCGTCATCGTTACACAGACGGAGGTAGACATGCGAAATATGTATATATTTAAGTAGGTTCAGCTGACGATATGGCGAAAGCAGTTCCATCTGTTGGCGTTACCGCTACACAGATACATATTAACAAATTTTGAAACAATGAGCGCTATGCTTTGGTTGATGAAGTTTTTAGGCGTCGTAAAATACAAGGGGTAAAGGTAGGGCCCGCTTCGTAGGGCCGGTGGGATGGGCGCGTTGTGGAACTCACATGCGCAGTAACCTTCCCTTGCTGTGAGTTCTGGGTGATTTGCAGTTCATACTCAGATCAGTGAGACGCTGCGTTCTTTGCTAGAAAGACTAGTTAGTGTAGGCGTTTCCTTGCGTTTTAGTAGATTTCGATCTGGTAGCGTCATCGTTACACAGACGGAGATAGACATGCGAAATATGTATATTTAAGTAGGTTCAGCTCACGATATGGCGAAAGCAGTTCCATCTGTTGGCGTTACCGCTACACAGATACATATTAACAAATTTTGAAACAATGAGCGCTATGCTTTGGTTGATGAAGTTTTAGGCGTCGTAAAATACAAGGAGTAAAGGTAGGGCCCGCTTCGTAGGGCCGGTGGGATGGGCGCGTTGTGATTGAAAACTGGCTGAGAATAGGCGGCAGAGGGTTGTAATTAAAGGGGTTAGTTCGGGTTGGGCCTCGGTCACTAGTGGGGTTCCTCAGGGTTCCGTTTTGGGGCCACTGTTGTTTATTATTTACATAAATGATATCGACGGTGGCATCGCCAGTCGGATCGCCAAATTCGCTGATGACACCAAACTTGGGGCCAATGTTGGGACGCCCGAAGCGATCGAGGAACTGCGTGCAAACCTAGGTAGGATAGGAGAGTGGTCCGAAAAGTGGCAAATGCCGTTTAACTTGGGTAAATGCAAAGTGATGCACATTGGCTATGCCAATCCCAAGTCGGACTACTCAATGTTGGGGAGTAATATCGAGGCGACTGATTTGGAAAAGGACGGGTGTGCTAATTAGCACCGACCTTAAGTTTACCAAACAGTGCGTAGAGGTTGAAAAGAAAACCCAGAAGCTGTTAGGTTATATCAGGAGGCAATTTCAGTTTCGGAACAAGGAGATTGTGCTCTCTCTGTACAATTCCCTGGTTCGGCCGCTCCTGGAATATGCTGTGCAGTTTTGGTCGCCCACCCTCAGGAAAAATATTGAGAGGCTGGAGCGAGTGCAGGCGAGGGCCACAAAGTTAATCCCTTCCGTTAGGCATTTGGGCTACAATCGACGGTTACACGCCCTGGACTTGTTTTCACTGGAAACTCGGAGGCTGCGCGGTCAACTGATCGAGGTTTTCAAGCTCTTACGCGGGTTCAACGATGTCGATTTTAGAAGCATGTTTAGTTTAAATGATAACCCAACTCGCAACAATGGTTGGAAGTTGGATTTGAAGCGGTTTAGGACTAGTGTGTGTGGGAATTACTTTACGTATAAGGTCTGTGACACGTGGAACAGGTTATCTTCAGAAGTTGTGAAAAGTTCCTCTGTGGATCATTTTAAGTAAAGGTTAGACCAAATCTTGCACACTATTTGAGGGTGTAAAAAATTTTCCCTGGCACCCGTTGTCATTGGTACCGCCTCGGTATGGGCCGCAAGGCCTTTTGAGGTACTTCTTTTCCTTGTAACTCCTTGTAACTCTCTCTCTCTCTCTCCGCATGGCAATGTATCCATATAACGTTAATAATAACCGAAACTCGAGAAATATATACTCTGCCTTCCGCTCTATCCCAAATCCTTTTCTCTTAGTACCTCTTAATACAAACTAATCTATCATATTTTGCGACTTTTTAACTTTGGTGAGATTCAATTCCATTCCTATAGTGTAAGATGCTTAAATTAATGTGTGTATTATGCCATATGATGTGCGTAATAAATAATCATTTTTAAATAGTTGGAGCGTTCAAGGTCATCTGTAGTAATCTATAGACTACCCCCTGAAGCCCACTCTCAACACTTAGATTCCCCTAAGACACAGGCGTCTTCAAGTAACATGAATGCGTAGAGATCTAAGGTGTTAGATTCCATATTATATAATTTATGTGCTAGGTTTAAGAACGCTGGCATTGAAGGATGGAAGGAAGGGACAGTAAAAGCGATAATAGGTTTAATGAAGGAAGTGGAATGAGGATGGAGGTAAGCGTTGCTATGTCGAAGGAAACGAGGTTGGGTGGGGAATTACGAAGGGAGGAGGAAAGGGAGGCAGAGATTATTAATCTAATTCTGCCACCATGTTCTCCTGATATGAATCCGATTGAAAACCTTTGGGCAATAATGATTAACGAATGGGAGCAACGCAATGAAAGAACATTTGAAGCACTTTTAGCTCACACGAGGAATAGTTGGGAGAGCTTACGTCGAACACCAAACATTCCCTACAATCTGGCCTCTTCTATGCCGCAACGATTGTAAGAAATTATTGATGCTGGAGGAAGCTATACGAAATACTGATGTTAAAGCCATGACGTAAATGTGTATCGAATATATATTTGTTAATATAGAATTTTATTATATTTTTATGTTTGACATCTATAAAAGTATATATTGTGACCATGAAAGAACTTTACTTATCCTTAGTTAGAATCTTTTCTTGCAATGTCTACGCTCGTGGAGATGATAATATATGCATTGTTGAAACAAACTATGAGAAGGTAATAGTTTCAGGAAAAAAATAAAAACTGGCAACATCGAGGCCATCACATGTTTATGGGAATTGTCATATGATATGCTACCAATAAACTCTTATACACTACTATAATTTATACAGTATACTATATTACGTACCGTAATAATTACGATGAACAAATCAAATGCAAATTTCTCTGATTCACGGCCCACCAGTCTTGCTTTAGACTAATGACTTTCATAAGATGGAATAGGTTACCACTTAAAACAATGGATAAACTATCTATTAGTGAGACGACCGTGACTTCCTCGAAATGCGTGCGCGTGAGAGGTTCACTGAGGAATTTGATCATTAGATTCTTCAAGTAGGATATGTATCACAAACAATAATATTGACAACAATTCCCAACAATTACTTAATATCAATCATTCCATTTGAGCAAATAATTTAGACTTGCGTCAAAATAACGTAGGTGTCATGCCATGATTTGGGATATTTGCGGAATTAGTCGTTCTCTATAGTCTACAGTATATATTGAGACGGTATAATGTAATGCCCAGCTATATTATGATGACTAGGATTGCTCCATAACCATCCCGACATCCCGAAACTTGGTCATTCTGCTTCTTAAACATTTGTATTTAAACACTAAAATGTAGCAGAAGTGACGTAATAATGGACGTCATTGATGGGGTTAGAGGAACTCTGTGCACCAATCCGAACACACCTCCGCTGCCATAAGGACCGCCCATTTTATACCTAACAGACTAGCTTGGGACGAGACAGAGGCGCGAGACTTATTGTAAGCACTGTACATAAAGAGTTAATCTATATATAGGGTACAGAAAAAATATATATATATATATATATACACACATTTTTTTCCTTACAAATTTGTATGCTCCTCCCACAATCCTTTAATTTTTAATTTTTATTTTTATTTCTCCGTTTATTGTATAATATATATATATATATATATATATATATATATTATATATATAAAACGGAGAAATAAAAATAAAAATTAAAAATTAAAGAATTGTGGGAGGAGCATACAAATTTGTAAGGAAAAAATACCGATTTTAGCACTTTGCTCGAATCCAACACAAGATCAAATGAATTGTTTCCAACCAATGTTATAGTTAATTAAAAAAATAATAAATTGAAAAATAAAAATAAAAATAAAACTTATAAGAGGAGCATACAAATTTATACTGGAAATCTGCCCAGGTTTTAGCACTCTGCCCTTCTTGTCAAAGTTCGATATATATAAAAATAAATTGAAAAATAAAAGTTATTAGAGTAGCATACAAGTTTACCAAAGGTTTAGCGTTCTACCTTCTTGTCTAAATCCTTTCTGAACGAATTCAAAAACAACCGGATCGAGTTGAAAAAGACCTTTGCTTATGTTGAAGTTATTTGTAAGTTTGATAATGGCAGACTCAAGAATATTTCTATTAACAATGTTGCTAGAGTGAAACAAAACTGAAGCATTATTCCAATCAATACAGTACGATAACTCTGACAAATGGACAAAAAGGGCACTGGACGACTGTCCCGTTCTAACGGAATATTGATGCTGTTTTATACGTGTGTGCAAATCCTTTCCCGTCTGCCCTATGTAAAAGGAATCACATTGTTTACAACCAATTTTATAGATAATGCCTGAATTATTGGTAGGGCTATTTTTTACTATGATATTTTTCACAATATTGTTATATGAAAATACTACATTAATATCCAAAAGTTTAAGTACATTAGCAATGCCGAAAAAACCCGGGTAAAAATGGAAGTACTAAAATATTCTTTGACAAAGTACGAGTGTTATTATGCACACGATAGAAAGTTCGTTTTGCCTTTTTAAGACAAGATTCCATAAACGCAGATGGATAACACAGATTACTTCCAATACCGTTGATTTTTTTCAATTCGGCATCGATGTATTCCGGACTGGCGATCCTAAGGGCACGGAGAAATATTGAAGAAAAAATGGGCTTCTTAGTGGGGGTGTCATGTCCCGACTATTATCAACAAGTTTTTAGGATAGCCATGGGCAACCCTTTGTCGCCCCTCCTCTCCAATATTTATATGGAGTTTTTTTAAATTACTTACATTCCGAGAATCCTGGGGGTTCGCATCCCATGGTTGCGGTACGTCGACGATATTTTGTGTATCTGGCTCATGAATCGTGACCTGGATGACTTCCTCCTTCAGTTAAATGATCAAGTCCCCCCACCTCCATTAAGTTTACTTTAGAAGTGGAGCAAGACAACTCAATCCCGTTTTTGGATGTGCGTGTACACAGGGAAAGCCCAATTTTAAGTTTAGTATCTATCGGAAAAAAACAAACAATTTGTCCTACGTACACTTTTACTCGGGACGTGACACCCCCACTAAGAAGGCCATTTTTTCTTTAATGTTTCTCCGCGCCCTTAGGATCGCCAGTCCGGAATACATCGATGCCGAATTGAAAAAAATCAACGGTATTGGAAGTGATCTGTGTTATCCATCTGCGTTTATGGAATCTTGTCTTAACAAGGCAAAACGAACTTTCTATCGTGTGAATAATAACACTCATACTTTGTCAAAGAATATTTTAGTACTTCCATTTTCCCCGGGTTTTTCAGGCATTGCTAATGTACTTAAACTTTTGGATATTAATGTAGTATTTTCATATAAGAATATTGTGAAAAATATCATAGTAAAATATAGCCCTACCAATAATTCAGGCATTATCTATAAAATTGGTTGTAAACAATGTGATTCCTTTTACATAGGGCAGACGGGAAAGGATTTGCACACACGTATAAAACAGCATCAATATTCCGTTAGAACGGAACAGTCGTCCAGTGCCCTTTTTGTCCATTTGTCAGAGTTATCCCACTGTATTGATTGGAATAATGCTTCAGTTTTGTTTCACTCTAGCAACATTGTTAATAGAAATATTTTGAGTCTGCCATTATCAAACTTACAAATAACTTCAACATAAGCAAAGGTCTTTTTCAACTCGATCCGGTTGTTTTGAATTCGTTCAGAAAGGATTTAGACAAGAAGGGTAGAACGCTAAACCTTTGGTAAACTTGTATGCTACTCTAATAACTTATTTTTCAATTTATTTTTATATACAGTATTTCGAACTTAGACAAGAAGGGCAGAGTGCTAAAACCTGGGCAGATTTCCAGTATAAATTTGTATGCTCCTCTTATAAGTTTTATTTTTATTTTTATTTTTCAATTTATTATTTTTTTAATTAACTATAACATTGGTTGGAAACAATTCATTTGATCTTGTGTTGGATTCGAGCAAAGTGCTAAAATCAGTAGTTTTTCCTTACAAATTTGTATGCTCCTCCCACAATCCTTTAATTTTTAATTTTTATTTTTATTTCTCCGTTTATTGTATATATATATATATTATATATATTTTTTTTTTTTTTTTCTGTAACCTATATATAGACTGTAACTCTTTATGTACTTCAATGTTCCTGAGGATGTCATTAGACGAAAGCGCTTGAGCACCATTCTGTGTTTCCTTTCCTTCGTGGTTTTATTCATCATATATATATATATATATATATATATATATATATATATTATGGAGATAATTCACAACTTTTACGTGAACGGAATACAATCCGCAAGAAAAATAAAAACCGATTCCGAGGGCTTTCGTCTCTTACAAGACCTTCTTAAGAATTGAACAAAAACTGAGGTAAACAACCTACATTTGGGTCTACCCTCGAAATGGTTTAATTTGTGAGAGAGTATTTTTATGTACTGCATCCTCCATTTCTTCAAATCATTCTAGAATATTAATCTAATAATTAATCTCTTCCAAGGTAATGTTACCTTGTTTATAGACGCACGGGCTGACGTTAATATTTGAAATGGATTTTATACATATGATTTCTAAGATATTTCTCTCTATTAAATTAAAATTGTTAATTACAGGCGTTCACTATTCCATTTGGTTCTGTGGTCATTATTAAATTAATGAAGAAATATTGCACTGTTATTTTTACATTATCCTTCGTGCTGTTTTGTTCTTGTTTTTAAAGGTTTGTGTGTTTGACCGATGTACACCAAATAGCAATCTTTACAACCAGAACCTAGTTTTAAACGGACTATTTCTTAGCAGTATTTTTTTTATGGTTTATGATTAATTTTTAAGTTTCTCAGTAATTTTGACACATGCTCATTGAGTGATTTATGGTACATTATACTTACAGTGCCCGCGAAAAGTATCCGATCACTCAAGAAAATACAATATTTTCCCTTGATATTCAGAGACACGTAATTCACTTTCTATTTGTTCTAGCGACATCTGGTAACTTTGAGGTTGCTCGCTGATATGAGAGCTATCCAACGCATTCTCAATTAGTGTTCTGGTAGCCTTCGTTGCGGGTGGCTGTGTCTCAAATTTGTCAGATTTCACTGTTTGTGTAAATTTCTTGATATTTTTTTTTTTTTACAGAAAGTGGTGTAAATAAAATTTATATATAATGTGTGCTAAAAAACAACTTAAGAGTGATTGTCGAGGTGCTATTGTTGCTTTGCATGCATGTGGAAATCACAGAGACAGATAGCTAAGGAATTAAACATATCCCAAAGTACCGTTAATTTATGGGTTTCACGGCTAAGAACAATGGTGGCCTAACCACGCCAGTCCCTAAAAAACGATCTGGCAGACCGAGAAAAACAAATTCGCGAACAGACAACTTATGAAACGTTTAGTATTGAAAAACCCAACAATAACTGCGAAAGAAATAAAATTTAATATGAATAATTTGTTATCTGGTGTTTCTGAACGAACTATCCAGGAGCGGCTCCAAAAAGAACTCGGATTACCATCTCGCCATGCTGCTAAGAAACCGTTCATTAATGAAAAAATGCGTAAAAAACGTGTCGCATTTTGTAAAAAATACATTCATTGGACTGTTGATGACTGGAAGAAGGTTTATTTAGCGATGAGTCGACATTTTTGACATTCAGAAGTTGTCCAAAAAAGGTTTGCCGGCCTATTGGCTCAAATAGGATGGACCCTAAATACACCCTAAAGACAATGAAACACCCTCCAAGTGTGATGGTTTGGGGTTGTTTCGGTTACTATGGGCGTGGAAACTTATATTTTCTTCCGAAGAACACAACTATGAATGGTGCACGGTATTTAGCAATGCTACAGGATAAACTTCCAATGGCAATGGCAATCCAAAGGACAAAAACATACATGCATGATGGTGCACCATGTCACAGGGCCAAAATAGTGACAAAATGGATTACTGACAATAAATTTGATATTTTGGATTGGCCTGGTAATAGTCCAGATCTCAATCCGATAGAAAATCTGTGGCTAATAATAAAAAATAAGGTTGAATGCCACGACACTGGCTCAGTCGAAAAATTACAAGAGGCCATCAAAAAGGTATGGTGCAAGGAAATATCAGTGGAAGTTTGTCAAAACTTGATTAAATCCATGCCAAAACGTCTAGAACAAGTCATCCAAACCAAAGGACAGATGACAAAATACTAATATAAGGTTAGTATACATTTAAACATTGTTTTTTATGTAAAAAATACAAATTTCAAGGGTGATCGGATACTTTTCGCGGGCACTGTAAAATGATGTTAAACTCAACTGATTCTTTTGTATGTGTTTGATAAAAGGTCTTTTTAGTTAATTTTAAATAGGCTTCCACGGAATGGTGAGGATAATAAAGCTTATTATTATGAATATTATTATGAAAATCGTCCAAGAATTCACGGCTGACAATTTGAAGAGCTCTTAAGCGAAAAGATGAAAAGACTGCTTTTGGATACTAGTTTGGTGATGAGAATAATAATAATGCACATATGAATTATTGTTTGTGGGTTCCAATATATTTTCAATTTAAACTCTTTATCACTTCTTATTATGACCAAATCCAGGCAGATTTGTTAAGTCCATACAGGGACATTAAAATGAAAATAGTAGCATTCAATGAATTTAATGGTTTTAATATATTTGAATTTATTTAGTACATTGCGGGAGTTTGCACGTTAATTTTCTTATTTTGTAAACACGTTTATGCTTATCGAATCCTCTATTGATTAAGATCCTCTTATCGACAACACATTCGAGAGTATCTATAATAATTATTTGAGAAAAAATATTTGGTAAACTATATGATTTAAAATTGTAATTGTTGGATAGGAGGGGTGACGAACTTGCCCTTCGCGAAATGAGGAATCGTCGCTCGCACGGAACATTTGAAAGATTGAAAGGTTGAAAGGTTGTTTCATTATATATTTTACGAATAATATTATTTCCATTTATAGTGTGCGAGATTTAAATCTAAAAAAGTTTCTTGTCTCCAAAATATTTTCTTCTCTCTAATTTCATTTGTTTCGAAACTTTTTTTAAATTATCTTTGTTAATGGTGCAAGTATATAAATATCAGCAATTACTATTAATACTTCGTTTTATATATATATATATATATATATATTTTTTTTTTTAAGTTCTGGAAGAACCAATTCGCCTCTATTGAAAAGGGCATATCTCGGCGGAAAAACAAAGAAAAAGAGAGGAAAGACAGAGGAAAAAGAAAGGGTGGAGGGGACAGTCGAAGTGGAAAAAGACAAAGGATGACAAGGACTGCAGGGACGAGCCCCATCATCCTTGGGTGCTAGGGCCGGGAGGGCGCACGTGAAACCTCCAGGAACAAGCACGTACAAACGACCACAAAGAGCACTCAAGAGCACGAGCTTAGAACCCCCTTGGGGATATATATATATATATATATATATATATATATATATATATATATATATATATATATATATATATATATACAGGGTGTCCCATAAGTCCGGTCTCATAGGAAAATTTATTTTAAATTAAATTTACAAAAGTAATCCATTAGAACGAAAACAAATGTTCAAATTGATGAATTGATGTCTTGTTTTAGGACCTTTTTTCTTTTGTTGCAGGTAGAATATCACGCAATGGCTAATATGGAAGTGAGTTACACTCGTGAGGAAAAGTCCTAGCTATAAATTTATTACTGAGTAATAAATCTCATTTGAATTTGTTAAGGGCGAGTAAAATGTTTAACATTTAACAGTAAACGCGACAAAAACGTTGCATATGGAGCTACACAACCACTTTATCTCATAAAACAGTTGTATAACTGCGTAAATACTAAATAATGTTAAATAATATAGAGAAAAATAAATAACATATCCCTTAAAAATGCCAAAAACTAAACCACGCAATTAACTAATACTGTATCCACGAATTGTAAATGTGAGTCATAAAATGTCTTTTATTTCTATAAAAGCTTTCTCCGAATCGACTTCTGAATATAAATAAATAATAAAATTTACTCCTTTAACTCGATGCACAATAAGCTTAATTTCAGCTACTCAAGGATGTTATTTGAAATCACGGTCGAAGACGGCCTTTTCGCCTCGGGAATATGTTTCTTTATGCTCTGTGAAATCCAATATTCCAGCGAAGAAGCGAGCCGAAAAACTTATTCTGAATAGGAAATTAGCACTCGCTTCTTGCATTTATTATGGGTACAGCGTTGAAGTAATTAATTTGTTATATATTGTACAAAGATACGTATAGAAATACATGGAAGTAGGTAGGTAGCTATTGTAGTGTGAGGTATATAAACATATATGATAATACTAACACAGTAGCATTAGAAGATAGTGGTGGTGTAGTGGTTAGCGTCGCTGACTACGAATCCATCGGCCCCGGGTTCGAGACCCGACGGCAGCCGGCGCGCAGCAAAACCCAGCTGTTCATCCTCCCACACAATAAAGAAAGTGGTTGGTAGATAAATGGGTACCCTAGGTGGCCCAGTGGTTAAGACGCTGGGCTGCTGATGGGGCGTGGTTCGGATGCCACGTTAAACTGTAGGTCTAAGGTGGAGTGAAAAACTTGACCTTCGTCAGAATGAACAATTCGGGCGGAAGCTAACCTAAAGGTTAACCAAAGGTATATATATATATATATATATTCAATATCATGCATGAACACTCACGGATTTTCATGATGGTGAAGGCGACTTTTTCATATACTACTGTATATGTTACAACTTAGAATGGTCCCCTGAGAAACTTTTAGGTTATACACAGACCGCACATGGAACAAGGAACTATTCTGGGAAAATTAAGTCCACTATAGTCCAAATAAGTAGTGGTAAATGACAAATATTTTGCCAACGTGTGCAACGGATCACTAGCAAAGAGTAGAGACTCCAAAATACTGTATAGCTGTATAGTATATTTTGGTAAGGAGGCTATAGTATTTGTCATTTACCATTACTTATTCGGACTATAGTGGATTTAATTTTCCCAGAAGAATTCCTTGTGGCATGCACGGTTTGAGTGTAACGTATATATATATTTATATAGGATTGATAGTCTTGTTTCTAGGAAATCTTAAACGTATAATAAAAAGGAAGATCAAAGATGCAACATACAGCATGACTTTAATATAAATCCGACGTTTCGAAACGTCGGAAACAAGCCTATCAGTTCTATTATTATTAAAAGATGTGGCCAAGATGTCCTTCGTACCTTTCGAGAATTCGAGTCGATCTCCAAGAAACTGGAAAAGAATAAACTGGACCTTACTTTCTTAGAAACCTTTGTGACCTACCGTGTTTATCCAAAATTTTTATATTTTAAACTTTATGGAAGTAATTTATGTCACTCAAATTTTTATAAATCTTGTTTGGATAAGCTTCTTAGGATCGAATTAAGATACAAGAATCGACAGATTGATAAACTTTTGAAGTCTGATGAATACCTAAGGACTCGTTTGAAAAATAATGTTTCTTCTTTGGATTTCTGCTTTCTGGCTAACTTTGTTTCTTATAAAATGTCAGTAATTACTGTGTAAATATATTAGTAACAGACACAAGCGAAAATTGTCTAAATTGGGTGTTTTTAATTCTTTGAGTCCAAGTAATTCTGGGAAGGTTATATTTAATTTTATTACTTATAAATTGTGTGATAGGGAGGAATTTTTCTCTCTTTCAGTTTTCAGTTCAAGCTTCCCGTTTTTAAGCTTAACTTTTTTAAATACTTTCTTGCTTTTGAGAAATTAATTATTACAGTGAAGAAGTTCCCTAGTTTGCCTACCGAAAATTTTAATAACTTTAAAAAATTAATTAAAAATGTCGCTTTTAAATATTACTATAATTTCAAACCCTATAAAGTTTTTCGGATCACCTGAAGCTCAGGGCCCCCAGCCTTCTTTAGTTAGCCTTATAAGGCTAACTAACGAAAATATCACGACTTAACCTAACCAATCGTCAGGTGAACTGTACGCCCTTGACGATTGGTTTGGTTAGGTCGTGATATTTTCGTTAGCTAGCCTTATAAGGCTAACTAAAGAAGGCTAAGGGCCCTGATCTTCAGGTGATCCTTTATTTTTGTAATTGTTCTTCAAATTTTACTTATCTTTTACTTTTTAGAATTTTAAAATTTATAATTTATTTCTCAATGTTTTAATGTAAGATCGGGTCCTTATTCATTTTTTGAAGAAACGAAAAGAAATTATAAATTATTCTTTTTTTTGAAGAAACGAAAAGAAATTATGAAAAATTGCCTTTAAAATACTATTCTTTAATTGGAGAAAACCCTCTACATATCTTAGAATTGCCTCGATACAAACCTGGAACATGTAAGAAAGCTATTTAGATTACGTTAGGTTAGGTTTGGTTGCTAGGTTAGGTTAGGTTAAATTAGGTATAGTTAAGATTAGTTTAGTTTCTCATCTTGGTAACTTACATCTCTTAAAAAGTTGTTGTAATCAACCACAGTAGGATGACTCGTATCAAGTTCATCTTTGCAAAACTTGACGCTTGTATACTCTTTACACCGACTCTTCGTCGGACGTTAAGTTTGTGAAAAACCATTGTATTGATTGGTACTTTGAACGCAAATTATTATAATTATTTTTCTTTTCTCAAAAAAAAAATGTTATTTTTGAAATTAGAGGATAAAACTACACTAGAAAAGTGTATTTTTATTTAAAATTTTTACAGTTCATAAAACTGAAAAGATCCGTAAGATCTATTTCATAATTCTTATTTTGTAATTATTTTTTTAAATTTTACTTATCATTCCACTTTTTATAAATTTATAATTATAATTTATCTCTTTGAATGTTTTACTGTAAGACTTATTTCATTTTTTATTTTGGAATTGTTTTTAAAATTGTACTTCTCTTTTATTTTATATATATAAGATATATATATATATTATATATATATATATATATATATATATATATATATTCGGCTTTTGTCGTTTAGCCGGCAATAATGCAAAATATTGTTAATAAATTTTGTGCAATTAGGCCCATGCGTTCGTACTTGGGGCCTAATTATGAATGCTGAAGACAAAACGATGCTCAACTTTGTGACGCGTTGCGCTTCGCATAAATCAAACCAAGTTTATAAAATGCAGTTGCATTTTTAATATCGCCATAAAATTCTGGACTGTAAAACTTTTTAGGCAATAAATTTTCCACCAACATCTGTTAAGTCGGTTTTAAGTTATCATGTTTAGTTCGTCCTCTTGCAAAATGTTGCCGAAATGTTTTACCATAAAGTATTAATAAAGTTTGTGTACAGAAAATTTTATCGTTAAATTCATCGTTATTTTTAATGAAGTTTCATGCAACGGTTTGCATAAGCAGTAAACCATTTTTTATATGCATAAAAATGGTATGAATTAATATATAATTATTAAGATAATAAGTAATTTCAACATAAAAAATACTTTATCAGGTTATTAAAAGACTTCGGAAACGCCAAAAAATATTTATAGAGTTAAATATTTCAATTTACGGCGATCGCCCGTAATTCAGTTTTCCTCCACATATTTTTTTTAATGTGGTGTATCGCGCAAACGAATTGAAGCTTCTGGCTCAGTACTTGCGAGGAAGTGTTAACTTAAAAGATCACTCAACAAAAATCAGTCGGATGAACAAATACAGACCCGTCAAGGCCAGTGCCTAAAGGAACATAAAATTTTTCCTCAAATATTTGTTCACTGACGGCTTCGGAGTTAGTTCGTTTGACGACCTTAATTTAAAATATTTTGTCAATACTTAACAATTTCATGTCGCTAAATTAAACAAACGAGCAAACCCTAAAGCTGTTAATGGCTTCATCTTTCAGAAAAAGTTTGTTCCCTCTGGAACCAAGCTTTGGCGAATAAAAACCAGTTAAATTTTACGTATAATGAAAGTAATGCTGATATAGAAGTTACGCTCAAAATTTTGTCCCGAGGGTGACGTGATTTCTGGTGTTCTAAGCTATTTTCTGGATTACATAATGTTTTCTCGACTGCTTATGAGCTTATGAAAATTTAGCTCTGAAAACTGTACAGTGTTCCTGAATTATCTTTCCTATTTCCTTTAATTTACATAGAAAATACGAAAGATAATTTAGGAACACAGTCGGGTGGAAGAACTGGAGAGACGTATCAGGGGTGCTCTGTGATAAGAGGGTCCCAGTGAAACTGAAGGGAAAGGTATTCAAAACAGTGGTGAGGTCGGCAATGTTGTATGGAATGGAGACTGTGCCAATGAAGAAGAGCAATGAAAGAAAAATCGATGTGGCTGAAATGAAGATGTTGAAATGGATGTGTGGAGTGACGAGGAGGGATAGGGTCAGAAATGAGCATATAAGAGGAACAGTGAAGGTGGCGGAAGCATCTAAGAAGGTGCAGGAGGCCAGGCTGAGGTGGTATGGACACGTCAGGAGAAGAGAGGAGGAGTATGTGGGGGCGCAGAGTGCTGGAGATGGAGTTGCCGGGACGGAGAAGAAGAGAAAGACCGAAGACGAGATGGAGGGACTGTGTGGTGGCGGACATCAGGGAGAAAGACTTGGAGGAGGACGTGGTATACGACAGAGGAGAGTGGAGAAGACGAACCAAAAACAGCGACCCCATGTAAAGATGGGATAATAAGCTGGGGAAGAAGAAGAAGAAGAAGAAGAATTTAGGAACACCCTGTATTATAACAGGCTTTATGCACTGATGTATCACACTAGCAAAAAAGCCAAAAAGGTTTCATTGGTAAACATTCCATTTTTTGTTCTACGATAACTATGAAACTGAGCACGTTTTGTTCGTATTTTTCTGCAGTACGATTGGTACCTATTATGCAACATTTCGCTCATTTCCACCAAAGTTTTAAATAAAGCATGTTAGACTAGAACTTCAGGCTCTCAAGACAAATTCACCGATATCTAAAATTACACTTACGAATGAATTTTTTTTTAAATAAAATAAAATAAAATAAAATAATATATATATATATATATATATATATACAGGGCGTCCCAAAAAAATGTATACACACTTTAACAGCTGATAGCTCAATTGATGTTTCTTTCTTTCCAAGTTAAACCCATTAGAATTAATAATGGCAGTCAGACTAAGCTTTGAACAAAGGAAATTCATTCTAAAATGCTACTGGAAGTGTGAAAACGCAGTTGAAGTGCAAAGACAGTTTAGGAGGGAGTTTCAAACAGATCCACCAACGCGACTTACCATCACTCGAATTAGAGATAAGTTTGAAGCCGATGGAACTGTTCAGAATGTCCACAAGAAGCGTTCCGGAAGACCACGGACATCGACAAGCCCCACAAAGCAAGAAAGAGTACTGGAAACGTATCACCAAAGTCCAAGAAAATCTGTGCGGCAAGCGAGTCGTGAGGTAGGAATTTCAGAATCGTCTGTCCAACGCATTTGAAGCGCTGTCAATGGAAAAGTTACATTCCAAGATTAGTCCATGCTATTAATGAAGATGATCCGGACCGAAGAGTGGAGTATTGCGAGTGGTACTTGGCACGATGTGGATGGGGATTGGACGAAGGGGTTTCGTAGAATACCCTCCGCGTTCACCAAACCTCACACCACTAGACTTTTTTATGGGGATACTTAAAAGACAAAGTCTACGCTATAAAACCTGCAACAGTCGCTGAATTGAGAGCAGCCATTGAACGAGAATGCACACAAATACCAAACGAAATGTTTCGTGATTTTTGCGATTCCATTGCTTCGCGTTATCAGCAGTGCCTGGACCAGAACGGACGTCGGTTTGAAAACAGGCGTTGACAAAACAATTAAATAATGTCTGTAGATTCTATTACATTTTGAAAATGAAATGTATTTTAATAAACACTGCCTTTATAATTATTAAAGTGTGTATACATTTTTTTGGGACGCCCTGTATATATATAAGCACACCGGACAAAAAATTAGTCACCCTGTCAGAATGTACCTAATAATGTGACGGCGCCTCTGGCCTTGATAACCGCACGAATCCGACGAGTTTAGTATGCGGAGGTACGCCTTCTGGTTCAAATTCATCGTCACTGGAACGAGAGGGCCCATTTCGTGGTACGAAAAACATCCCCAGAACATCACGGAACCACCTCCAGCCTGAACAACACCTTCGACGCATTCAGGATTAAAGGCTTCATTGGACCTGCGATGTACTCGTCGCCTCCCATCATTGGAGACAAACAAAAACGGGACTCATCGGACCAAATTACACGTTTCCAATCTGCCGCAGTCCAGTTTTGTGCGTCTGAGCCCATTTATAACGTGCCAATTTGTGACTTGCTGTTAACAGCCGCCTCTTCCGTGGTACCCTTCCAGATGTCCATCGCATGCAGTTCTCGTCGCAATGTCCGTTCGGAAATTGGTCGCTGGAGAACCTCATTGGTTTCTTGGAGCAATTGTTCTCTGGTTTGAAAACGATTTGCAGTTACTAGACGAGAAACATGGCGGCGGTCCCTATTGTCGAGAATTGTTTTCCGGCCACAGTTACGCCGTCGAGTTTCAGTTGATTCCGAACTACACCACTCTTTGTAAACTCGCTGGACAGTAGCGTTGACACACCAACAAATTGGGCTACTTCAGACATTTTGTGTCCGTGGGCTCTGCCAAACACGATGGCTCCTTTTTGCCACTGAGTAACGTCTGCCTCACGACCCATTTTGCAGACTATATCCAACACACACTTTGTTCTTCACCACCCCACGAAACAGATCTGATCCTGTGTGCTACGTCACCGCTACTTGTCACTTACCAATGCTACATCAGCGCCCTCTGTGTGACCTTGAACTTCCTACTATCGGTGCTATTAGGGGTGACTAATTTTTTGTCCGGTGTGCTTATATATACAGGGTGGGCCAAAAAACTATTACCCTGATTTTGAACAATATAATTTTACCTTTATCAAATGTTATTTGCACAACCAATATATGTGTCCTGTATAGAATTTCATGGTCTATCTCGTGGTGAAGTTGGATTTTTGCTAACTGTAACCATTATTTTATAATTTGCTGTTATACAGACACGGGTAGAAAAACTTTCTGTTTCTATACAGTTACCTAATTGAGTCCAAGATTATGCGGAATGTGCCCTCCTCCATTATCAATGCACGCTTGCAACCTTGACATCCCCCTTATCGACGGCTGGAAACCACGACTTTTTGAGAAAAATGCGGACGTTCCCTACAAGGTTGATCTAGACTGATAGATTTTTTTGTCCTGTCTTCCATAAAGTCGGTCATTTTGTGTGTTTATTGTTGAAGCAACCGTAAAGGTCTTCTCGTCGCTGAACCACATTTTCGACACTTCTATGTCTGGGAATCGATCTAACAGAGCACGACATTTTTCAACTCTTGCTTGCTTATTTGATGTAGAGAGCTTATAAACTTCGACTCTTTTAAAACATTTAAGACCCAGATCATCTTTTACTATATAACGAACACTAGAGCGAGAAATACCAGTAGTTTTTGAAATTTCTCTAACGGACTTGTGGGTGTTAGGCCGTTCTTCTTGACTGCATATCATGGATGAAATCATGTCAATATTTTCCTCAGTACGTGATATTTTTGGCTTTCCACTGTCTTCTTTTCGTTTAGTCGACCCTGTAATATCGATTTTCTTTAGGAGATATTGAAGTCCAGGTATCGTCCATCGTTTATTTGGAAACGCTTCTCATTCGTTTTGCACCCCAGTGTTTCTCCTTACGGAGGTTCAATATCAATGCTTCATCTCCAAAGAGTATTTAATTATGCTATAACTTGTTTACCAACTATAGCAGAATGATGGTCTGAAATGAAAGAGGAAATAAATTAATTATTTTGTGTGAAAATTAGGAAAATTAATTATTTATGGAGAAACTGACTGTCATCTGAAAGTATCAGTTGCTGACTTTGACCGCCTTTCAATTGAGCACCATATTCTGATACCTCCCTCCAGTTGTGAGCCTGTCTACTCCTGGGGCGTTGAATCTAGATTCAAAGCCAGCGTTTGAAAGAGTAAAAGTATGGGTACAACATACGGTCTCAGCAGTAAGATCAATATAGAGGGTGAGCCACAATATTTTTTCAAAAGTTGGGTAATAGTTTTTTGGCCTACCCTGTATATATATATATATATATATATGTATATATAATATACACACACACACACATATATATATATATATATACACACACACACACACACACACATATATATATATATACACATTTAACTGCAATGACCGCGCAGTATATTAACGTATAGAAACGACGTAAGTATAGAGGAGTGTTCTGCACACGAGGAAGAGAAATAACAAACAAATGAAAAATAAGGCACCCGCCCGGGAATAGAACCCAGGATCTTCCGATTGCCGGTCAGACGTGCTAACCACTACACTACGGAGCCACGATAGTCAGAAGTTGTAATTCTCCTACATAGGGCAGAAACCAATGCCTTGAGAGGGCACCCTCGCAAATCGTGAATATGTACATTTAACTGCAATGACCGCGCAGTATATTAACGTATAGAAACGATGTACATATTCAAGATTTGCGAGGGTGCCCTCTCAAGGCATTGGTTTCTGCCCTATGTAGGAGAATTACAACTTCTGACTATCGTGGCTCCGTAGTGTAGTGGTTAGCACGTCTGACCGGCAATCGGAAGATCCTGGGTTCGATTCCCGGGCGGGTGCCTTATTTTTCATTTGTTTGTTATTTCTCTTCCTCGTGTGCAGAACACTCCTCTATACTTACGTCGTTTCTATACGTTAATATACTGCGCGGTCATTGCAGTTAAATGTACATATTCACGATTTGCGAGGGTGCCCTCTCAAGGCATTGGTTTCTGCCCTATGTAGGAGAATTACAACTTCTGACTATCGTGGCTCCGTAGTGTAGTGGTTAGCACGTCTGACCGGCAATCGGAAGATCCTGGGTTCGATTCCCGGGCGGGTGCCTTATTTTTCATTTGTTTGTTATTTCTCTTCCTCGTGTGCAGAACACTCCTCTATACTTACGTCGTTTCTATACATATATATATATATGTGTGTGTGTGTGTGTGTGTGTGTTTGTACTGAGAAACCTCCAATATATTGAGCAAATGTGTTTAAATTAAAAACAAATGTATCTTCAATTATAAAAAAATAACTCCTCATCCTCTACATTATCAAAGCTTTCAAACTATGCTATAATTAGAACGGGACCTTTCCAATGGTATTTTTCTTAAGTTTACAACGACTACGACGAAGGAGACTCGTTCCGCTACACACATCTCTGCTTCAGAAACATTACTCCCACTGTGTATTCCAAAGTGGCCACTGAGGTAGACAGTAAAATATTAAATATTAAAATATTGAACTTTACATTACATTTACTTTACTATTGCGCTAAACATATCTAAAGGTTTTGAGAGAGTCTGGCACAAATCTTTAATTTCGAAACTGCCCTCCTTCGGTTACTATCCTTCTATCTGTGCCTTTATCTCTGATTTCCTTTCTGGCCGAGCTATAGCTGTGGTTGTAGATGACCACTATTCTTCTCCTGAAGCTATTAGCGGTGGTGTTCTTCAAGGTTCATTCCTGTCACCCACTCTTTTCCTCTTATTTATCAATGATCTATTAAGTCTTACTCCTCTTCCTATCCACTCCTATGCAGATGATTCCACCCTTGACTTCTCCACCCACTTCACAAAGCGTCCCTCTCAACAGTCACTCTATGATTCGCGTGAAAATTGGCTATTGATCTTTCTACTATCTCTGATTGGGGGCGGCAGAGAAAACCGTGTGACTTTCAGTGCCTCAGAAACTCAGTTCCTTCATCTGTCTACTCTTCACAATCTTCCACACAACTATCCCCTTTTCTTCAACAATACATAACTCGTCTTTCCTTTCCTCTTAACATTCTTGGTGTTTCCTTTTCTCGTAATCTCTTCTAGAAAGACCACATGCTCTCTTTCTAAAACAGCCTTTAAGAGGTCAGGTGTGCTGTACCGGCTCCACAGTTTCTTCACCCCGACTCAATACATGGTTTGTCCGCCCTTTTATGAAGTACGCTTCTCATGTATTGGGTGGATCAACTCACACAGCTCTACTTGACCGGGTGGAATTAGAGGCGTTTTGTCTCATCAATTCCCTTCTCTTACTGACAGTCTTCATTCCATCTCTCTTTGCCGCAGTATTGCCTCACTTTCTCTTTACTGTCGCTATCATAACGGACATTGCTTTTCTGAGCTCTCTAACTGCATGCCTCCTCATTTAAGGAGAGCTTGATGTATCAGACTTTCGACACAGTCTCATTCCTTTTCTGTCCAACTCTCTAATGCAAGAGTCAATCGGTGTTTTCAATTTTCTGTGGAACAATCTTCCTCAACCCATCTTTCCCCCTGTCTGTGACCTCTAAGCTTTCAAATGCAAAGAAAACTTTGAACCTTGAGTTCGGCTCTTTCCTTTTCTTTTGTATGGGGGACGATGGTTTTTGTGGGCATTCGCCCTTGGCCCCTTCCTTCCTGCATAAACAAAAACTTAAAATGTCAGCAATAAAACACCAACTTTCCCTTTGTGAAAAAGTGTAACTCTTAAAAATGAGTTTTGGCGACATTCCGAATGGTAAATTGTAAGTTGTCATCAAGTGGACAACGACGAATGTGGACAAATATGGCTGAAATTTTGAGTCACTTTTAGTATTTCTTTACCGTAGAAACATCACAACTTAACAGTCGATCCTTAATCAATTTATTCAAAGGATTTGTCTGTCTTCAAAGGCTTATGGACCTCCTTTACCAATATAACTAGCCAAATTGACTCGTATATTACTCATTTCGACACGTATGTTTTCAACAGTGACGCTGTACTGGCGAATTGCTGCATTTTGAATAGAAGAAGAGAGAGAAATAAATAAATAGAGGACAAAATAAAAAGAAAAAAGAACGGAGAAAGTAGGAAGAAAAAATACATTGAAAGTATTCTTTCATAGAGGCTCTCACGATTAAAGGATGAGACCCTGTAGTTTAAGGTGCATATTTATTGTTTCCCAATAATTAAGTTCCTGCATGCACACTTCTCGTATCCTTAAGTAAATATTCTATAACGTCTACAATCTTTTTCTTAATGAGAATTTTTTTTATGAAAATATACAGCAGCATCGAACATATATATATATATAATATATATATATATATATATATATATAAAAGTTTCGTGTCTGTGGTAATAAGTAATATTACTGAAGGTTTAGGAAGTGCCTCTCAAGAGTTAAGACGCAAGCTAAATCCTGACCAGGAAAGGGCTAATAACCTCAAAGAATAAGCTTCTCACGACACCATGAACCAAAGGGCAATCCGATAGCTCCGATTAGTGGACTGCAAAGGACCAGAAACGCAAGTGTTTAAAGCAAGTGCACACCTTTATCCACATCCATAATATTCATTATGAAATATAAAACAAGTAGTTAACTTTATTTAGAATTACGTTTTGAGTACTACAGTAAGTTAATAACATTTTTACAGTATCTTTCAAATATATCATATATAAATGTATATTTGTCTTTCATATTCACTTAAATTGACATCATCAGCAATAGAATAAACAAATGAGATTTTTACATTATTGTAGTAAACGATTTTTATTTTTATTATTAATTAAACGAAATAAATTATAAGTGAAAATATAAGTTGGCAAGGAGAGATGAATACAAATGAGTACGAGAAATTAGTACAAATGACTAAATTAAATAATATATAAATCTGTTCAGGACATTTTGGTGACAAAATTTAAAATAGCCGCAAAATTTTACGGCCCTACAACATCTGATCGACTTGATATACTATCGACAAGTTATTATTAGGTTAGATTAAGTTAGGTTAGGTTAGGTTAAGTTGTTATTATTTTAGAGTGTCGACGTTTTGGTCTTGTCGACGAAGTGGTTATAGGTCCAAATTTTAGTCATCTCTGAGTCAGTTTTTGTTTCCATAACAATTCAAGTTAGAATGGGCGTGCATTTTGCATTTAACTTTTTTATGTATCGTAGGAAGAAGTAAAACAAGTGAGAACTTTACATAAAAGGGTAATTTTAAAAAGCCAGTGAGGGTCTCATTTTTGTTTTTTCTTTTCCTTATAGATAATTAGGCTTGTAATGATAAAAATATGCTATTTAAATATGATGTGGGTATTTAAAAAATTATTTTGTATTGCCCCATTAAACAGAAGTATCGCCTCAAAAGTTTATAAAACGTTCCTGTTCTAATTAAAGTTTTACATGGCATGAATATTCCATCTTATACGATATGGCTAAAACTCTGGAGTTTGTACTTAAAACTTGCATTTAAATACTCGTAGATTAACGGGATCTTTTCGGTTTGACGGTCTGGAATATTTTTTTAACATTACTTGTTTTTTATTGTCCAGTTTTAATCGAGGATTTCAAAAATAACATTCATGATTTAGAGAAACAAATAGTGAGGTAGTTATACATTTTAGTTTAGAGAATATCATATATGCTTTAAGATTCCAAAATCCCTGAAAGTTTTAGGTCAACTGTACGCTCATGACGATTGGTCAGGTTAAGTCATGATATTTTCGTTTGTTTTGACAGTAAACTAACGAAAATATCATGACTTAACCTAACCAATCGTCAAGGGCGTACAGTTGACCTAACCGGCTATTCTGTTAATGATAATAATGGCAATATTTTGGACAATATTGTGGTTAGTGAAGGGGAAGTAATGCGCTATATTGATAAAATGAAAATGCGTAAATCACTGGGGCCGGGTTCCATATATCCCATACAACTAATTAAAAGATAGCATTGTTGTGCCGCTAGCAAAGATTTTTAATGCGTCTCTTTCTGAGGGGTGCGTACCAGATAATTTCAAGTTAGCAAACGTAACACCTATCTTTAAGAAAGGCGATAAAGGTGCGGCTGGAAATTATAGGCCAATCAGTTTAACGTCTGTTGTAGGTAAGTTACTGGAATCAATAATTAGGGATCGTATAGTCGAACACTTAGAATTGCATAACTTAGAAATACGCAGCACGGTTTTAGGCAAAACAAATCTTGCTTAACTAATCTTTTAGAATTTTTTCAAAGCGTGGTTGACGTTTACGATAGTCGTCGGGCGGTTGATGTAGTGTATTTAGATTTTCAAAAAGCGTTTGACACCGTACCGCACAAAAGACTCATTGAAAAAACTAAGGCTCATGGAATCAGGGGTGTAGTAATAAATTGGATAGAAGAGTGGTTGCGAGGTAGGAAACAGAGGTTGATGGAGCGGAGTCGTGTTGGGCTAATGTAGCGAGCGGCGTTCCTCAGGGTTCTGTATTGGGCCCCTCGCTTTTCCTTATATATATTAACGATTTAGATGTCGGCCTAGTCAGTACACTTTCAAAGTTTGCGGATGACACGAATCTGGGTGGTAGGGCGATTAATGACGAAGATAGAGGTAAAATCCTGGAAGATCTGAATAAAATCGTTAATTGGTCAGTCACATGGCAAATGAGATTTAACGTCGATAAGTGCAAAATTTTACATATAGGTTCGCGTAACGGTAATTTTGCGTATATTATGTCAGGGTAGGAGTTAGCAAGCATAGAGCAGGAAAAAGATTTAGGAATTATAGTGACTGGTGATTTAAAAGTGGCGAAACAAAGTACAGCAGCGGTCAAGAAAGCGAACAAAGTGTTAGGTTTAATAGCTCGGAATTTTGAGTACAAATCGCGCGATATTATTGTTCCTCTTTATAAATCATTAGTTAGACCTCATTTGGAGTACGCGATCCAATTTTGGAATCCGCATATGCGAAAAGATATACAGTAGACAAAATCGAAAGAGTTCAAAGACGAGCAACTAAGATGATTCCGTCGTTTAGGTCGAAGTCATACGAGGATAGGCTTAAGGAGTTAAAATTGACTACACTCGAGACTAGGAGGCTAAGGGGTGATCTAATCCAGGTTTTCAAAATTATGAATGGGTTCGATAACGTATATAGAGATAACTTTTCGAAATATCTCAATATAATAGGACTAGAAATAACGGGTGTAAGTTGACAAGTAGAAGGTTCGAGACAGCAGTTGCCAGAAACCTTTTTACGCATAGAATAGTAAATAGCTGGAATAGTTTGCCAGAAGAAGTAATTAGTAGCATGTCTATAAACACGTTTAAAAATCGATTAGATGCATATGTTGACAGAATGGGTATAGTTTAACCCTTTGACGACCAGTATACGTTTCTTTGAACTTAAAAGTTTAAGTTTTATTGTGTTTTACAATTAGATATTAGGGATCTTTTCCGTTTGACTGCCGCCATTGAAACATAAGAGGTGAGTGCCCCCAGCCTTCTTTACTTAGCCTTATAAGGCTAACTAACGAAAATATCACGACCTAACCTAACCAATCGTTAGGTCAACTGTACGACCTTGACGATTGGTTAGGTTAGGTCATGATATTTTTGTTAGTTAGCCTTATAAAGCTAACTAAAGAAGGCTGGAGGCCCTGATCTTCAGGTGATCCCCTTATTTTTCTGAGTACACGATTAAAACTTAAAAATTAAGTATGGATCTTGAAAGTAATTAAAATTGTTTATAAGAAACAAAATTTGAAGGGGAAATTAAGAAAAGCTTTTTTATAAAGTAACTTATTTTGTATCATCAAGACATTTCAGTTAAAATACAAAATACAAAAAGTTTAATTATGTTTCAATGGCGGCAGTCAAACGGAAAAGATCCGATATTAGTAACTATAGTCACTTAAATGACCCATTTTTGGGTTAATTTTCCGCCAACTAAACGATACCTGTATAAACATGTAGATGTATTTGTAGAAACGTTGCATCATTGTACAATTTATATTATTATTTCCGTTGGGACAAATATGTCCCTTGGTCCTCAAAGGGTTAAGGTAGTAAAATTAAGGCTTTGTGGTTTGGAATCCACCTAAAATTGTAGGCCCCTCCGCCACCACGGACGACATGCACAATACACAATTACGAACACAGTTAGGTAGACCAGCCATGAGTGGATCCTAGGTCTTTGTTGGTCTGAAAAATTATAACATTATAACTGGGCATTCAGTTACCTAACCAGTTGGTAGAGTCTAGAATTTGACAGTCCCGTAGTCATGACTCGTTTTTTTCCGCCGGCCGTCAAACCAAAAAGATCCCAATACGGTTTAAAAATATATATTTTAAATTTGTTAAATTGCATATAACTGCCTCACTATTTAGTTCTCTAAAACATGAAAGTTAATTTTTTAAATCCTCGATTAAAAGTGGACAATAAAAAACAAGTAATGTTAAAGAATATTACAGGCCGTCAAACCGAAAAGATCCGATTAACGAAGTGGTATAAAATGTACTTTCAGTATCTTTTAAGCAGTTATTTTAAGTTTATTTCGGACCAGAATCACTAGGTTAAGAATATTTTTTGTAAACTGTGGCCTGATTCTAAAACTGCTTTCATTTGGTGATCGGGTAGACTTCGAATAGGATTCTATAATAATAAGGTTCATTATGTATTTCTTCTTCCCTATTTAATCCTATTTTAAGTAACAATTCTCGGTGCTGGTTAAGTGTGCGGTCTACCTACGATTGGTTAGGTTTAATCATGATATTTTCGTTAAAACTAACGAAAATATCATGACTAAACCTAACCAATCGTCAAGGGCGATTGACAATGGGATGTAAACAAACAATTAGTAAACAAGATAAGAAGCTATAATTAAAAGGTAGACCGCCGAATCGTAGGTAGACCGCACACTTAACCAGCACCCAATTCTCGTATCTTCAAAAAATATTAAGGATCATGTCAAGAATAGCGAACCCAATTACCATGTCAAGAATAGCGAACCCAAAAGTTCCCATGTCAAGAATAGCAAACCCAATATAAATATCATGTAAAGGAAAAAGTTAAACATATGTAATCTTCACTTTATTGATGAAAGAATAAATAAAACAATTTACTGAAATGAAAATGAACCGTATACTAATTTATTAAAAAGGAAATTGAGTGGCAATTGCGTTACAGAAATTAATTAACCTGTTTACTTTATTTCTTTCCATGCACATGAACTGTTGTAAATAACCTGGAAGAAATACATAAAATCATGAATAAGAATTATTAATACATAAATGAATTAATAATTAAAAATCGGACATTGTATTTAAATCACTGTGACGTCATTAAATTATTGTAAAAATACTTATTTTATTTATTTGCATTTATAAATTTGTTTATATAATAAATATTAAAATATTACAATTTCTCTTATGTTACAACTAGCCTAAGACCCGCCCTTCGTGCGGGTCGCGGGTAGCAAAAATTAAAAAACTATCACGACTTAACCTAACCAATCGTCAAGGGCGTACAATTAACCTAAAAAAATAAATAAAAAACAATAAATTTTTATTTATTTATTTATTTTTATATATTAAGAGAAGAGGATTCTTTATACTGTACGGCATTGACGATTGGTTAGGTTAAGTCGTGCTAGTTTGGTTAAATAAAAAAAGACTAATATAAAAGCATTTAATACGTCCTTAACTAATTACTTAAAATTGGGAAACATAAACCTACCGTCTGAAGTTATGAAAACGTCCTTGAGGACTTCCCATGTCAAGAATAGCGAACCCAATTTTACCATGTCAAGAATAGCGAACCCAAAAATTCCCTTGTCAAGAATAGCGAACTCTGCAGGTATTGGGTTCGCTATTCTTGACATGATCCAATATTAATTTATCTAAGTTTCTGCAACATTTTATACAGGGTGTCCCATAAGTCTGGAACATAGGGTAAAATAAGTAATTCATGTTTTTCCGTTTATGCAAGTGCCCATGATGTCTTTGAGTAAGGAAGAACGCATCCAGGTAATTCTGCTTATAGGAAATCGGAGTCAGAGGGAGGTGGAATTTAACAGATTGCATCCAGACCGCGCGCCGATAACACAGAGCTGTGTGGTAAACTTGTAGCAAAGTTCAGGGAAACGGGATCCATAAGAGATAAACAAGCAGTGGACCTCCGAGGACATCCACCGACGATGACACAGCCGCTACCATCCTCGCTCATTTCACAAACAGTCCCCAAAAGTCTCTTCGGCGTTTTTATTGCCGTTTTTATCATTTTGCCCTATGGTTCCAGACTTACGGGACACCCTGTATGTTGCGTGGCCGTGGATAGCTTTCTAAAGTATGATACGCTTTCTTGGTGAAATTGGTGAAATCCCAAAGGAACTGGTTCGTTGAGTGATCCGTTTAACCTCCTCCATCCAACTGAGGGCACTGAAACAGTCTAAGCTTAGAACTGAGAAGGTCAGTGTTCGAATATTGTTACAGACTAAGCATACTTGCAAATCGGTAATCAAGTTTAGATTAATTAATGGAAAAAATTAAACCGTATATCAACTTCCTAACCTTTAAACTTTATTTTTCGCGACATTCAAACGCTAAATTTGTTGGATTAGCGAATTCACTCAGGAAAGTATATAATATCCATTCATAATTTACAATTAATCGAGTTTGGATTTGTTCAGTAACTTTATAGGTGGCCGTCTTCTGCGTACAGATGTAGTAACCCGTAGTTGGTTCAGATTCCTCACAAAATTGTAGGTCCCCTACATCACATGACCTTTGCTGTTACGAAGGAGGTTAAACACCACCACATATTATTATCATAACTTACGATCTTGCTCAATCTGTAAATGTTCACTTTTCTCCCCTTATCAGATGTTCCCTGCGATGATGCCTCATTTCACGGAGGTCAGGCTTGTTGCCCTTCCTCTTGAATTGGCCGAGTGAAATAAAAAGTTGGTTTCTTGAGCCTTCCATTTCACATAACAGGTACTGGCTCATCTGTAATTGTTCTGAGCCAGACGTCTAGTCTTCTTTGGAAGATATCCACCGCTACACCACTTGTGGTCCTTAGTTCCTTGGACTTTAGGTTCTCCCTTTTACCGTACCTTAATAGTTGAAATTTCTCAGTGTTAAATTTCATATTATTGCCTCAAGACCCATTGTAGATTTTGTTTATGTCTGTTTGTAGAGTTCCTAAGATCCAAAAATCTATTAATTTTTGTGCCATCTGCAAAGGATGTTACTTTGCTATCACTGGTAATTTCCTCAGCTATATCAGTTAGCATGATTATGAAGAGTAATGGAGCTAATACTGTTCCTTGTGGTACTGAGCTAAGGACCTCTGACTCTGATGAAGATATTCTTTGAACTGTAACGACTTGCTGCCGCTCACTAAGGATATTATATATCCATTTTCCTATTTTTCCTGTTATTCCAATATATTTCAGTTTGTGTTGTGATTCCATGGTCACACTTGTCGAATGCCTTGGCAAAGTCTGTGTATATCACATCATAGTTTTCATTGTTTTCGAGTGTATCAATAATGTTACAGTGTTCCATTAGTTGTGGTATGCATGATCATCCTGACCGGAATCCATGTTGGTTATCATTTAATTTCTTCCCAAGTTTCAAAAAGTCATAATTTTTTCTCTAGTTATTCTTTCAAGTATTTTGGTGAGATGAGATGTAAGCACATTGGCCGATAGTTTTTAGCCTCGGATCGATCTCCTCCTTTATATATATTGGAACTATGTTTGCTCTCTTCAGGATGCTCGGTACTTTTTTCGTGTCTAGTGATCGTCTCCATATCCAGTATAGGAGCAGAGCGATTCCATTCTTACAGTTTTTAATTAGTGCGCCATTCCATTTGTCTGGGCCTGCTGCCGAGTGTGTTTTTAATTTCCCTATAGCTTGTTTTCTTATATCTGAGTTATCACTCAAGGAGCTGGTGATAATGTGACCCTAGTACTTAAATTCTTATACTTTCTCTAGTGCTTCATCTCTCATTTTATAACTAATATCAGCTAGCTGATTAGAGGTTTAGGAATGGAATTGCATAACCTTATTTTTTGTAACATTAAAAAGAATATAATGCTTCTGCGAATATATTTCGCAGACTTTTAAGAAACAAACCAGACCTTTAACAGAGGGAATTATTAACACTATATCATCAACATTGTCTAAGTTATTTATCTTCATGTTATCTATACCACATCCAACTTCCGCCTTATTAAGTGAAGCACTTAACCCATCAATATACTACACATTAAATAGCAGAGGAGAAAAAGGAGCGTTGCCTCACTCCACAGGAAGACCAAAATACTCAGAGTACATTGTCCTATCTAACCGTAAAATATTGGTGGAACACCAAAATTTCAATATATTTAATATGTACAGTCCCCTGCAATAGTTCCGCTCCACCCACCCTCAATCCCTCCCTCTCCACCTCTTCCACTCCCTCTCGCTATCCTCCCCTCTCATCCTCCCCCTCTCCTTTCGCGATCCCCACCTTCTCTCTCTCTCTCTCTCTCTCTCTCTCTCTCTCTTTCTCTCTCTCTCTCTCTCTCGCTCTGTTCCCTCCTCCTGCCTCCTTGTTATTTTCTTTCGATTTACCTTCATTCTTATATTCCTTTTTCCTTCCCCTTCACCTTATACTAATACATGACCCTTCTCTTTCCCCACCCCTGCTCCCTGATTATTACCCCCTCCCATGTCTCTCATTCCTCCCACCCTATCAACTACTTCTGTCATTTGTATTTTTGCGTCTTTCCTTTTTACCTTCCCCTCGTCATACATTCTCTTTTACATAATAACTGACTCACTCATCCACTCACGCATTTAATTTTTAATAAAACTTCCTCTATAAATACTCAAAAACATATTAACAGCTTCCGAAAATGTTCGTGTATATCAATAATCTTGTTTCTCTTTTAAATAATACACCAAAAACGACGATATTAGAAGATCAAACCGTTGACATGGAATCGCAAAAAAGCTGAAATTAATCATCATAATGCAGAGGAATACAACACTTATTTGTAAGTGTTAATATCGAATCACGATATGACAAAAAGTATTTTATCACGAATGATCTCAAAATTCGAAAGACAATGTAATTCGGCGTGTCAGATTACTATTCGAATAGCCTCTAATTTTAAACTGTGATTTCAACTAAGCGATGAAATATATTAAATAATATATATTAATATATATGTAAAAATGAATAATTCTAGCATTCATCATTTTTGCATATGAAGTTCAAACTCAAGTCTTTAACTGTAAGGAGATGCAAGTTTGGAAAAAAATTTAATTTTCCTTCTATTTTATTTTTACTAAGTAATTGATTAATTATTTCTTTTTTAAATTACCTAATCATTTTTTAGATTAAGCTTAATCATGTAATCGTGTTAAATTCTGCAATGTTCATTTTTTATACATTCTCTCTTAATTGTAAAAGATAAACTCATAACTTGCCAAAACCCTAAATTAACACTTATTTTAAATTTTAAGAATTTAATTTTTAATTTTGGCTCATATGCATGTTTAATTTTAATCCATAATAAAATGCACATTTCAATTTCCATTTTAGTTAACTCGGCAAATCATGATAACATCAGACGTGTCAATATGCTGTTTAAAAGAAAAATATGACTTCATCTCCAAATATCTTGCTTATCGGCCAGTATGCTGTTACAGCCAAAATTTACCTTCATCTTCAAATATTTTGCAAAAACAAAAATTCAGCCTATTGAGAATAAAAAACAAAACAGGTCAACATTAAATAATAATGATGTCACCAAATTATTAGTATATAAACGCTTATAATTTTTCAAATTATCATTCTGATTTTTTCTGATCTGACCTAGAGTCTGACCTGTAATATTTCAGAAGCAGTAAAATTCAGTCAGAGGATCTCTTTGTCTTCTCCTATGAGCCCTGCTTTCTCCACAGAAATTAGTTTTAAAATAGGATAAATAATTTCCCGATTCACCACAAGAAGAATCGGGGAACCCTCTGATAATTTAGTTTTTACAGAATCCTTCGATCCATTACAAGAAGAAATCGGAGTGTAGTATGAAAGAAACTACTGCGATTCCGTACACGGTACCAGCTACCCGAGTGTGAGAAAGTCCGTTGCTGCCACCTAATCAGAACCCCCGTCAACCTCGAACCACCCAAGGCCATAGACGGAGGGTTAACATATAAATTACAGGATAACTGCCCTGTTCATACTGCCAGGATCATCAGACGGTGGCTTCAGGAACAACGAGATGTGGAGCTCCTGAACTGGCCTACGAAGGGGTGTGACCTAAACCCTATTGAAAATGTATGGGCAAATGTGGTTAACGCTTGGGAGCTTGGGCAGGAGCGGACATCTCGGCACCTGCTCAAGCACACCATGGCAGAGTGGGAACTTTTCCACAGGAACCCACAAGTCATCTACAATCACGCGGCATCTGTTCCAAATAGGCTATGAGAAGTCGTTAATAATAATGAAGGATGGACCAAGTATTGAGTAAGTGTGTATAATAATGTTATGGTTGTGATGTAGTAAATACATATTTATTTACTCGAACAATTGTCAGTTCCTTATACCTTTGGTACATAACCTTTGTTTAGCTTCGCTCGAATTGTTCATTCTGACAAAGGGTGAGCTTTTCACTCCACTTAGACCTACAATTTAACGTGGAATCCGAATCACGCCCCACCAGCACTCGAGCGTTTTAACCACTTGGCCACCCAGGGTACCCATTTATCTACCAACCACTTTCTTTATTGTGTGGAAAGATGAACAGCTGGGTTTTGCTGCGCGCCGGCTGCCATCACCGGGTCTCGAACCCGGGGTCGATGGATTCGTAGTCAGCGACGCTAACCACTACACCACCGAGGCGCATAATTTATAATTTGAACATTATATTTTGTATGTTTTTAAGAAAATCCCTAAATTTACTTGATTCATGTTCATTTTTGTAATAAAAAAATTGAACTATGTTTTCATTATCTCTCCATGGATAGACCTTTTTCTGAATAAATTTGATGATGAGGCATGGACTTTGAGCAGAAATGTTATTGCCTGGAGGAAAAGTCGATACCACAACTTATCTTACACTTTAAATATAACATGGCCACATCAAAATCTTATGATCGAAAGTTTTTAAAGTATCCCACGTTTGTGAAATAACCTAACTACTCTATTTCCTAAATTTAGGAATAATGCATGAATAAAATACATAGTCGTCCTAGCATTACCACCAAAACTATAGTAAATAATATATTTATTCTGTCATTGGTTTTCAGAAAATAAAAGTATTACTGTGACAACACCTGAGAGGGGTAGGAGAGGGAGGGAGTGATGGGGGGACTGGGGTTTAAGAGGGACTGCGTGTTACCACATCTCTGAGAGAGTGGAGCGGAACTATTGCAGGGGACTGTACATGAGAACTTTTCTGTCTTCTAATATTTTAAATAAAATATCGTGGTTCACTCTACCATATGCCTTACTTGAACCCAGGAAACAACTATAAATAGTTGAATTACTATAAATGTATTTAAATATAATTTCCTTCAGTATATAGAAACGCAGAGCAGTTGAGTGGGACCTTTTAAAACCAAACTGATTCGGAGATGTCCATGAGTAATCATTTAATCGGCGTAACAGAGTTTCTATAGTAGTTTTGAGAAGCACGAAGCGGCAGCAATAGGCCTGTAATTATTGCTGGAAAGAATATCCCCACATTTATTTTTGACAACGGTTAAAATAAATACCCTTATAAACTCTGCAGAAATATAACTACGAACAAGCATGGCTGAGAAGAGCAATGAGGTATGCGGATGCACCACGCCATTAGCATATTTTAAGTGCTCATTTTATAAAAATAAATGTTTTAAGCCAAATGTGAACATAAATTAGACATTTTTACCATTACAGAAAATTACCCTGACCACAAAGGCCACAAACTTTGTTCCGTTTTAAATTTGCTTTTTTGTTTTGTAAATTATACACTCCTTACTGTAATGTTATCTGAGGAACGTAATTTTTCTGTCATGTTTTATTGCAGTACATGAAAACTGTCTCGTTACATTTAGTATGAACGCAGTTTTCTTATTTAGGGGTTTATATTAATTTCAAATGCTGCTTTATTTGCTGATACTTGTACCATGCATGCATTACTGAACATGATTGAGAATTATTTCAATGACTTATAGGCCAGGAGCCCGGGGCACTCCTCGTGCACCCCTCCCAGGACCCTTCACCACTATATTTTTCTTAACTCTTAGGGCCTATAGCACAGAGTAAAGGATGTTCCCATGAAATATTTCCCGTTGCACTCTTTCTGTTGGCCCACTTTCAACCCTTGTTCTGCCCGGGGGTCAATTTGACGAACCCACACTTTTTCTCCGATAAAATAAAAACGCTTAAACCTAGAATTTTGAAACTTGGTACACCTTCACACACCTAATTAATACATCTTCAGTAAAAATTTAAGGTCAAGGTCATGTAAGATCACAGAGTGAGGTCAGGTCAACGATTAGAGTGAGTTTCAGGGGTGAATACGAACGGAATTTTTTCCAGTTTTTCGAGTCGTATGTTATTGTTTTCGACTTGAACCCTTTTATATAGTTGAATTATCCTAGGTATTTACATGTCCAAATGCAAACATTGCATTATCTTGTGAGAGGGGTGGGAATCTTACCTCCTACTGAAATATGTATTATTCTTAAGCTGTTTGGTATGTGTAGACTTGTTTTCTGTTTAGGTATATTGAAGTAGCTGGGTATGGTTAATGTATAGGTAATAATTCTGTATATTTCTTTGGTGTTTAAATCAATAGCTTATTTATAAATTAAAAGACTAAGCATGATAAAGAAAATGTTATGAATTTAGTATTTATTAATATATATTATTTGTATTTTACAAACAATGGATTCCGATGGAGAACCATCCAGAAAGAAGCCAAGAAAAGAAGAAACAGCTGCAGGCAGTCAGAAATGTATCGTTCACTATAAAGGTCATCTAATACAAAGTTTAATCTATTTAATAATCTAAAAGACAAAGACCAGCGATTTAAGAGACTGCAAGAAATTTGTAGAAGACGGCAAAGTCAATCAACTGGATCAACCCAGAGAATGGATAGAGCACAGTAAAGCCTAAAGCTTAAGGCCCAAATTAAATTAAATAAATAGTCCAGCTTCACAATTATTTATGCCATTGTAAATTGTAAAACCAATGTATTTATTTTATTATTAATAAAGGATATTCAGTTCAATTCACATGTAGTCTTTTGCCTGAACAATTGACAGATGAAGACGGATACCACAAAAGACTGCTATCAACGATTTACTAAGAACTTAATTAGACTGGTTGCAGTTGATGATCGAGCTGCACGATCATCTTCGTCTGATAGGAGACCACCAAGATCTAGTGACGAAACTGCTGGTGAAGTCACAAGAACTAAATGTAAAGATAGATATGGCTGAACTTATGACATATTGCTTGACTCCTGTGCAATATTCCATTAGTACAGCTGATGGCTATCTTGCAAAAACTGACAAGTCAAACAGCTTTTCATATTTAACGAAAGAAATTGATGATGAAATGATATCTACCGGTGGTGGTCTTTTGTCTATAGAAGATAGCAATGCTTTGTTTTACTATCTAAAAGAATTGCCAACCAATTTCAAACAGATATGCGAGAAGATTTATGGCCTATTGGTTAAACAAGGTTATGTGATAGTAAGCAAAGATATGTATAGTACAACATCCATTAAAGCTCTTGAAAGAATAAGGAGAGGAGTAGGAGAGAAACTGATTGTGAAGGGACCAAGAACAAGAAAATCAAAAGATTGGAAATTATTCTTGTGCAATAAAGACAACAAGAAAGTTAGTTCATTTGATTTTTGAAGTATGATCAAGTGAAGAAGTTGCAAGCAGGATGCAAGGGAGAAAGATTAGTCTTGTCAAAGAAGGTGAAGCATCCTATTTGATACAGGCCATAGAAACAACAAAAGACTTATCAACATTACAAAACTTGCTAACCATTATTCAGCACCAATGTGTGAAACACTTTTAGGACTACATGCTTACACAGGCTGTAACACATTGAGTGCCTTCAGAGGTAAAGGCAAAGCGAAACCCTTGAAACTGTTACTGAAATCTCCTGTATTTAGTGACACCTTACAAAAGTTAGGAAACAGCTGGGAAGTTTCTGAAGAGTTGGTAATAGGACTGTAGAAGTTCACTTGTGTAATGTATGGCAAGCAGAACTTTCAGAAAGTTGATGAACTGAGACACTTTAATCTATATAGTCTAAATGAGATGGTGATGACTTTTCAAAGATGAACGCAAACACTCTTGATTTTGTCAAAATACCACCTGCTCAGTCTTGTTTAGTAGAACATATCCGTCGGGCCAACTACCAAACGAGAATTTGGAAGACTGCCGATATTGCCATATCTGAGGTACCCAAACTTTATGATGGACATGGTTGGTCAGAGAATGAAGAACCTCTTTGGTGTGAAGTGAACGAGATTTTACCCAAATCATTAGTAGACATTTTAGATGTGGTTGCAGACAACAGTGGGGAAGTCTATGATGAAGAGGATGATGATTTCACATTGGTAATAGCAGTGATGAAGATGATCATGATGATGGTTATGAGTGAAACTTGCAATGATTTGAAATCACAGTTTCTTCTGAGGATAGTTTATTCATTGATTTGTGTAAGAGTTATTGATGACTTAAGTGCAACAAGATTTTTTTTTAATAATTTCTGGACTTGCATGGCCAGTGTATTGCAATTTTTCATATGATTTGCCATTTTAAGGTCAAGACTCACTGTAATGCTAGAAATGATCTATTTGTGCATAAATGCAATAAATGTAATATTTTATGTCAAGTTTTAATTATACTTGCATTTTTATGCATTTAATAAGAGTTCTGAAGTATAACAACATGCATAAAACCGCTTTCGTGTACATTGCAGAGTGTACATCTGATATACCTTAAAAGTAGGACAAAAGAAAGAATGCAATGAAAAATATTTCATGGGAACATCCTTCAATCTGTTCTATAGGCCCGAAGAGTTCAGAAAAATATAGTGGGATCCTGGAGGCGGGTGCACGATGGGTTCCCCGGGCTCCCAGACTATTATATATTACAGGAAAACACAGCAGTCAAGCATATATGCAAAAGTATATATGAACTTTCAATATCAGATATCTTTTCGTTAAAATTAAAAAACATGAATGTTATCTGCTGGACATTCAAACTTTAAATCCTCGCTGAAAGAGGTCTCAAGCAGTTTTGCATAGCAGAACACGATATCTTTTTGTGCACTTTTGGTGGAAGTCAAAGGGGAAAGTTATGTTCCGTGTGTGTGTGTGTGTGTGTGTGTGTGTGTGTGTGTGTGTGTGTGTGAGTCATTTTACAAAAGAAACGCGGTGCAAAGAAACTATTTTAAGTCTGAAACAATGAAAATACATTTAAAACATTGAAAATATTTCAGTCATCCACTAAAAATAATTGTCACGTTGTTAAAAGTTTGAACACTTCATGTCTGAGTCATTTTTCAGAGTGATTTAGATTTATTTGACAGTGTGAAAATGGCAAAACTTCGTAAAAGAAACAGTGTCTACCTCCTTGTTGTTTTCTATTTTTCTTATAAAAGAATGTAAAACATTCCACACAATATTTGGTAGAAAATAAATAATGCCTCCCTCTCTCTCTAAGTCTAAGTGTAAGTCATATTAAAAGACAGTTCAGGTTTCGGAACAAGGAGACTGTAATGTCTCTTTATAATTCACTAGTCAGAACTCAACTCTAATATTGTGTGCAGTTTTGGTCTCCGTCCTTTAGGAAGGATATAGAAAAGTTAGAGAGGGTAACAGCAAGAGCTACAAAAATTGATTCCTTCAATGAGAATACAAAACTACCAACGGAGATTGGCGCGCCTAAATCTGTTTACCTTAGAGATGAGGAGGTTGCGCATTCAGCTTATTCAAGTTTTCAAGATGCTCAATGGAATAGACAGGGTAGACTACAGAAACTTATGCTCACTTAATGCCAATCCGACAAGAAATAATGGGTTTAAACTGGAAATAAAGATATTTAGGACCTCTGTCTGCGCAATTTCTTTTCCTATAAAATAGTTAATATCTGGAACCAACTTCCCACAAGAGGTTGTTTCAAACCAAAGTGTAAATGTGTTTAAAAATAGGTTAGACAAAGTACTGAATACTCTTATGGTTTAAGACTAAAACATAACGTAACTTTGCAGGAGTTCGCCTGAGCGGTGTTTATGTGGGCATGCATAATTATAGAGCTATCTTATATATTTTCCATTTTCCTGTAAAATTTCCTTGGCTACTTTTCCAGGGTCAAGGTATTTTCTTCAACCTTTACCCGCACCTGCCTCTGGCAGGGAAGGAGCGGAGGGTGGGGAGAGAGCCTAATACTTTTTCTATCAATTTTTTTACTACTGCTAGAATAGTTGAAAGAAAAATAAACTTGTTTAATAACAGGAACCTCCCAGAGTGGACTGGAAGGTCTGTGAGGCTTTCTCGTGTCCTTGTAACTCCTTGTAACTCTCTCTCTCTCTCTCTCTCCTTCTCTTTTCTGTTCATTATTAAGAGGGAACTTCTTGACGGAAGGTTAGTTATGATGGCTTAGAAGTAGTACTGTTTCGTTTGCCAATAAATGTAGTAGACACCGGTTGGGTCTGGTTTCAGAACAGTGTGAGTTCTCAGATGATACCGGTCGGTAGAGAAGGGAAGCTTGATGGGATGAAATATGTGATTTCCCCCATATTTTAAGAAGATTTATTTGGAGGTTTTGGCTGCCGAGAGAAAACCTCGGAATAAATGTTTACAATTCCAGGGATGCTACTTGGGTGTACACTGTACATGTAGGGTGGATCACTTTTCACTTTTTTTAAAAAATTATAGCTGGTCAAAGTTTTTCCCATGGTTTGGTTCAGTGGAAGTACACTGACACCATTTTTACCAAAATCGATCGATATTTAGGGGTCGCGCATCGATCTTGAAAATTTCAATTTTGGAAATTTGGCCAAATTGACAATTTTTTACTGAATAAAGATAAATCATCAAATGACCATATTTTCTGAATCCTCTCAGTGAAAGAAATCCTCTCAGATACTTACCAAGTTGATAGGACAAGTGGTTTAGAAGTTATACTCACCTTGAGATAGCATTAAAATTTAAAATACCGTATTTGTTCCCGTACCTCCATATGCTGTCTGCCATTGTCTGCTTTTTAGGATAAGATAAAACGAATAAGGAAAGATCAAATGTATTTTGTATTAAAACGGTTTACCGATATCACTAAAGGCACTTACTCCGGTGCCCCTAACTAGGTTCAAAAACTGTATGAATCGTGGTTAGAACACACGTCATCTTAAGGCGTGCGCCATGTACTCTCTCTGCTAACTCCCTTTCTCTCTGCGCTACGTCATCTTGGCAAGTGACGACTTCTTGAAGTCACCGAGTTCTTTCCGGCTCTTTTCTACGAGCTGAAGAAGACCCTGCAGCCGTGACTCGTCTTTTGTGACAGTGTTCGCGTAATCTTCTATCAGTTTTATCCCTCTCTCTGCCACGTCGTTGGTAACTTTCAGATGCGAGATGACATTCTTCAGATCACAGTAGTTCTTATCTTGATCCCACTTATTCACCGGCAGAGTGAGCCACGTAGACGCGCACACCTGCAGGCCTGTGAACACGAACCACGATGACTCATCGATCAGGTCCGGAAGGCGAGTCGTGTCATCAACCGAGACGTTGTCATACGTGAAGTCCTCGGGCACAGCGAAGCGGCACAGCTTCTTTCCATCTCGTGCTTCACAGTGTCTTCCACTTTGTCACTGCAGAGGGCGAAAACGACGGTCTGAGGCCTCAGATACCACAAGTGCCATCTGATCACTGCCAGTGAAGCCTCTGCAATCTCGCGATCCACAGCCCTGTACTGCAGAAGACGCTGGTACAACACAAGGTCATTCAGCGGGGCATCAGCTGCGACAGGAGCCACCAGCCAGGCAGGTGCGTGGAGGAGTGCAGTAAATAGTACCACTCTCTGAAGTTTCTGTACCAGCTCGTCGTCGAACTCCAGCTGACCGCTGAACATCAGGAGCTTCGTGTAGTAGATGATCTGAAACGAATACGCACTGTGATGTATAAATACCGATACCACTCCATATAAGTTTGTTTAATGGTAAATTACACTGGCCAACAAAATGAAACTTTTTTTCTCATCACAAACATGATCACACTTTCTTAATGCATTTTTCGCGCTGATTACGAATCTGGTTTTATTTTTTCTAGCACGTAGAGTTATATAGATACACTGGTTTTGATATTTTTAAGTTTTTGATATTGCTATAAGAAAATTTATGGATGTATAGATCACACTTAGGAATGCTAAACAACAAATGCATCATATACTTTATTCAATGTACTTATAAATAAAGAATATATACATTATTTTATTAAAAGCGCTGTGAGTGTGATTTCCTTTTGTAAATTTGGCCTGGATTGTCACGATACAGCATCCAACATGAATGGTCCGCCATCATGCTTTCATTCCAATATCCTTGGTAGCGCTTCTCCATCATCTGAATATCTTGATGGAAGCGCTCTCCTTGCTCGTCACTCACTGCACCAAGGTTTTCAGGAAAGAAATCTAAGTGGGAATGCAGGAAGTGAATATTTAACGACATTCGACACTCCATTTCTTTGAAGGCATAAGGAGGTTCTTGACTCCATCCTTATACGCAGGTGACTTGTTGCTTCCAAGAAAGTTTTCACATATCCATTTGGGAATCCTGACTGCATACCCATAAGCATTCCTATAACTTTTAGATCTCCACAAACATTCCATTGATGACTGTCGTATTTGATTGCCTAAGTAGTATATCCATATTGTCATATGTCTCTTTTAGATGGACGGAATGGGCAATGGGGATGGATGGCATTATATTACCATATGCAAAAGAACTGCTTTCAGGCTTCTCTGCGACGAATCAATAAAGAGGCGCCACTCAGATGCCACATACGTCTGAGATATGGCTGTAAATAGTCCATTGATGTCATGGCAATAACAGAGAGGACCGTCTACTGAAAAGAATGCTGTTAATTCAAAATTCCGCTTTCGGTAGTAACTAATACGAACATTGTTCTCAAGTAAATTGTTCTCCTTTAGTCTTGAGGCGAGAAGCTCTGATTTCTCTTTAGACAGCGATAAGTCTCTAACAAGATCATTCAACTGTCCTTGGGTTAACTTTTTAGGCTCTAAATGTCTACCTTCAAAAGTGTACTCTGGTTCTGTAGATGGTCCGGAAACGCCAGTTGCACCTTCATCACTTTCCATGTCATCTATGATAGAATCTAGCCTATCACTTGGGGGAATTGGAATGGGCAATGTTTCATCATGTTTTACTGGTCTACGTGCTGAATCCAAGTTTGGATATACAATCTGGTGTTTGTTCTTGGCAGAAAACCCCATTAAGTTCACACTACAAAAATAACAGTTTCATGATGATCTCTCGGCTCCCTCCATATCATGGGTATGGCAAATGGCATTGAAGCTTTCTTTTTGTTAAGCCAATCACGTAATCCATTTGAACAGCCAGAACAGATTTGATGTGGCGCCCATGGTTTATCTTGGTCACCTAGATGGCAACCAAAGTATAGCTTGTATATTTTCTTAATGTCGGTTGTAATACTTCGTCGCTGTGTTTTAGTTGTCAACTGGCCGCATACGAAACAGAACTTGTCGGGGTCATTCTTACATTGTCGAGGCATGTTGACTGATCTGAGCAAACTATAAATTCAAAAAAAATGTACACCAACTTGACACAACAAGTTCTTGGACTGGACTGATCTTTTGACACACAAAGCACGGCGTTGTTGCCTGAATCACAATGCTGCTAGACGTAAAAGCTCACACCTGAAATACATAAGATGTATAATTAAGATAATTGAAATAAATAAGATGAATAAACTAAAAAAAACACAATAAAATAAACACAATCAAATGTTGAAATATTAGTATTTTGCCTATTTAAAATGGTTAAATCTGTGTAGTTATATATATGCCTTCATCTTGAAACTATACGTGCTAGAAAACATCTGAATGCAGTTTCGGAATCAGCGTGAAAAATGCTATCCAGCCAACACAAATGTTACTCTGATGAAAAATCTTTGTTGACCAGTGTTATTTATCTTATTTTTTTCTGGTAGGGACTTCAAATGACTGTTTGCAGAAGGCAATACAATATTTAACTTCTAATTCAAAATACCAACCTTGGCCATCCACCTCGCATGATGGTAGGCTCCTGGGCGCATGAAGTGTGTGCCACGACGTGGCTGGGCCCCGAGTACTAGGGATGTAATCTCCGCCACTTCTCAGTAGTCTTCTCTGACAAGACCAGAAGCGGTGCCGAGGAACTTGACTGCCTCATCTCGGAGCTCCATCAGCCACGTCACCTACGCCAAATGCTCGATCTCCAGCTCGCGATAAGTCGAGAGGTCGAGCTTGTCCCACCTGAAAGGGGAGTTATGAAAATATTGCATGAAAACGACTGAAGTTTCCCTTTTCGACTGCTATTAACATCATTAGTAGAAGGACGCTGATATCTCAATTGCTCTGAAGGCAAAAAATCATTGGAGAAAACAAATGCGCCTTAGACTTGAAATTCACCTTCTCCTCATATACTGGAACAAAGGTTCAGTTGGTGCTGTGGTTCTTCCAAACGCGGTGATGACCACTGTCCCCACGATGAGCTCCATAACGTGATGGCGACAGCCCAGCTGGAAGAGCGGTTTACCAAGCATGTTCTCCAGCCGGACCACCGCACCCTGCACCCTCCCCGTATTGGAGGAAGTCGTGTCGAAGCACAGTCCAATCACGTTGTTCTCGCATCCCGTCTTTGAGAGCACGAAAGGTCGCCTGGGCCTGGGACAGACCGGTGCCGTCAGCAACAGTCGGAACGGCCAGCAACTTTCCTTCTGTGCATTGGGGAGCTCCGGAGATGAGAATCGCCTGGCGGTGCTCCAATGATCCAAGAGAGTCCTGAAACGTATGTCATACATGCCAATCCATTATCGTCCACTGGAATATGTCAATCCACTGTCGTCACTGGAACATGTTAATTCACTGTCGTCCACGGTGAGGGCAAACTGACCTTCATTACTTTACCGTCCAGTGGACGACAGCATGCCTCGGAGATACGGAGGATTTCTGCACAGCTGTCGAACACTTCACAACGATGTGCCACTCTTCCACGGCGAGACGTGTCCTTCGAGATACTGAATTTGTCCAGGTCTGCGGGCGGATCTGCCGAACGTACGTAGGACTGCCGCCACGACACTTGCCACCTATGTGCGAAATTGAAAGGAAATTGACAAGGATGCATGGTTTTTATGTGACAAAATAATCACTAAATTTTCCTTCGTTATGTCTATTATATCTTTGTCAAGGAAAGATCATTACTGATATATACACACCTGATTATTGGACATCCGGAAGCGATCAGCCACTTCAATAACAGCCGGTGCATTGAGGATGCGGTGAGGAAGGCTGATTGATACAGTTTATTCTCTCGGCTGTTGGTATGGTGGTTCTAGCTGTGATTCGGAGTTGCTCGATGATCTGCTTTCTATAGATTCATCGTCGCTCTCAGCTTCGGTTCCTAATTTCGTTTTTGAGGTGCCTGGCTCATCACGAGATTGTTGTCTTGAGAGTTGCCATTTTCTCTTGACAACGAACACTTTATCATTCCCACTCATTGTTGCCTGGCGCAGGCCCCGTTGATCCTCATAAAATTTAATATCTTCTTGTTTGTTGTTGTCTGAGAGCAGTCGACTTTTCTGTATCTCTTCAATAGCATCGGGAGCTCCGATGTCCCAGAGCTTGTTCAGATTTTCTGAAAACTTCTCCCTGCCTTTTTCCGCGTCACTGTCTCTCATCTTGCTCTTCTGCAGCGAGCGCCACTCTTCCTACAGTAACTCCAGTTTTCTTTCGCAGTTACGCCTCGTGATCGTCTTTATACGTGCCATGTTCCAAAATGCCAGAACATTGGCCACCGTGTCTTTTACGGCGGCCTTCCTGTCAGTAGTTTCCTGCTTGGCATAGAAGAAGTACTGGAGAACTTGATGGGTGGTTGCAATTTGGCACCACCGATCGAGGAAGATGGCTGACCTTAGAGAAGGTGGTGCTGTTGTTGCTGCTTTCTCTTTTCCAGAATAAGTAACTTTCAGAGTCTTCCCACTCCTGGTTGTTAACAGTTTATCCATTGTACTAAAGTCTAGACTTATCAAACAAGAATCAATTGACACAGTTGATCTGTAAAAAAGCAAACTGTGATTAGTAAAAATATTGGTCATAGACATAGCGTGTGTGTGTAATTGGGATTTTAGGATGCGCCAGCTACTGATGCTATGATTACGTCCATAACGGGGGACAAATGTTATTTCTAGGTGAGTGTAACTTCTAAACCACTTGTCCGATCAACTTGGTAAGTATCTGAGAGGATTTCTTTCACTGAGAGGATTCAGAAAATATGGTCATTTGATGATTTATCTTTATTCAGTAAAAAATTGTCAATTTGGCCAAATTTCCAAAATTGAAATTTTCAAGGTCGATGCGCGACCCCTAAATATTGATCGATTTTGGTAAAAATGGTGTCAGTGTACTTCCACTGAACCAAATCATGGGAAAAACTTTGACCAGCTATAATTTAAAAAAAAGTGAAAAGTGATCCACCCTACTGTACAGTGTAGGATTGTTAGTACTTTTTTGCTAAATCGCGATATATCTAACTTAGTTAGCTAGAGAAAGCTTTATAATTTATATAGAAATAGCGATGCTCTCTTTTGCAATAAATGTAGTAGGAAGCGCTGGCCGGGTCTTGTTTCAGAGCACTGGGAGCTCTCAGATGATGGGAAGCTTGATGAGAACTCTCGGAAGTCAAAACCTCCTAATAGACATACTCATCTTCAGGAAGCTCCTTTGCTGGAGTAGAACTTTAGATTTGAACGGGATGTATAAAAAATATAAAAAAAAGAAGTTGCATATGTACACTGCCGGGAGTTCTTAAATTGAAGAGTGCTGGCCAGCTAAAGGTGCCTCTGGATCAGTGCTTCCTTATCTAAGTAACCCCTATGCGAAGGACGCAATGTAAATTGTTACTACTACTACTACTACTACTATTCCTGTATGAAAGCTTTATGCATCTATAAATGTAAAAGTTTTTAGTATTCTTTATTTTCGTTTGCTTTTTTTTTAGTTTTACCCCTACTTTCTTAGGTTAGGCTAGAGTGTAAATCTTAGTGCCTTTGTTAGCCTGTAACTCTCTCTCAGAGAGAATAATAAATGTATAAAATGAACAATTATTCACAGTGTAAAGAAGTTTTAGCGTCAAATCAATGCAACATATCCCACTTTCAGCCCAAAGGCATTAAAATCTATCCTTTTCATTTAATTCGATGTTACTGAGGATGGAACATAATAATTTAAATTTTTTCTCTTTTCGTAACCCTTCGTTAATATCATTAAATTAAATTGCATTTCAAAATGTCTAAAAACTGAAGGTGTTTAATTTAAATTTGGGAGTAAAGGTGTTAAGTATGCATGAGAATTCCAACTGCAAATGAATAACGGAATCAGATTAACATTTGATTAAATTAAAATAATCACCCAATTCAAATGATGTTAAAAAAAATGTAAATGATAATTTGACCAGATTTACAGATTAATTTTTTTTATGCCTTTTTGGCTTTTTTATAATGACATTCATTCTTGCGTAAAAAGCTAATTAAGAGATAATGCGAATATATATATATATATATATATATATATATATATATATATATATATATATATACAGGGTGTCCCACAAGTCCGGCATCATAGGAAAAATAGTAAAAAAAGGCAAAACAAAAGCTTTTATTTACAGAACGTGCTCAATATGTCCACCATTGTTTTCAATACACAAATTCAGACGTGATACCCAGTCAGCAAGCACACGGTGAATGATGTCAGGAGTAATGGTGTTACATGCCCCAATAATGCGCTGCCGCAAATGTTCAACACTCCTAATTTTCTCTGCGTATACCAGTGCTTTCAAGTGGCCCCCAGAGATAAAAATCTAGTGGCGTGAGATCCGGGCTTCTAGCTGGCCATTCCACAGGCCCTCGACGTCCTATCCAATGACCAGGGAATTGTTGGTACAGGTATTCCCTTACTTGGGTGCTGTAATGTGCAGGAGCGCCGTCTTGCTGGAACCATGTTGGGAAATTTCCTTCTTCGTTCAAGACATTGGGAAATGCTTCTTCCTTGAGCATACGTAGGTAGGTGCCTCCAGTAACATGTTCATCGAAAAAGAGGGGCCTATGATGCGATCCTTCCAAATGCCACACCATACCATCACCCGAGATGCACCTTATTCCTTTGAAGAGGTATACCAGTGAGGGTTGTTTTGAGACCAGTAGCGGGTGTTCTGTCAATTTACCTCACCATTTCCAAAAAACAGCCTCGTCACTGAACAGAATGGTGACGGGAAATTGGCATCCCGAGCATATTGTTCCGTAGCCCATTCACAAAATTCCATCCGCCGGTCGGGATCATCTTCGCTTAATTTCTGTAGGATCTGAAGTTTATATGGATGCCATTTGTGAGCCTGAAGAATGCGATGGATGCTACTTTTCGACACTACTCCTGTTTCGGCGGACAATCGCCGAAGAGACTTATTGGGACTTCTGTTAAAATGAGCCAGGATAGCAGTCGCTGTAACATCGTCAGTGGACCTCCTTGAAGGTCCACTGCGTGGTTTATCTTCTATGGATCTTGTTTCTTAAACTTTGCAACAAGTCTGCTAACACAACTCTGTGTTATTGGCTCGCGGTCTGGATGCAGTCTGTTAAATTCAGCAGCGGCCTCTCTTTGACTCCGATTTCCTATGAGTAGAATTATTTGGATTCGTTTTCCTTGCTCACAGACATTATGGCCTGTAGAAAGAGAAAAATATGAATTTCTCCTATGATGCCGGACTTATGGGACACCCTGTATATATATATATATAATATATATATATAATATATAATATATATATATATATATATATATATATATATATAAAATCAGGATTATCCGCAATGTTAAATATGTGATATGTATGTTATTAACAAAATTATGTAAAACGCTATGAGACTGCATGCATAATGCATAGACTAAGTTGGAGTACATGAAATGGTTGGTTGGTTCATTTTACTTCCTTCGTCCAACAGAGTGTCTGAGATGGTCGTGACAACAAATGAGAAAAATAAGTTTCCTTCAAAAGGCGCACTGGGTCGACCCAACTAAGTTACGTGCAGGAGGCTCGCTGCTGCGCCCCATTAATATGAATGGCTTTGACTTGGTACAGTCTTTGGCTGGGTTATGATATCACATTGTATTCCATGCGTTTAGCCAGAAAATAATCTTTTGTATCAGACTAAAAGAATTAAATTAATATTGCTTTATTATTATAGGTCACAAGATTAATTGAAGTTTGGGGTTGTTTAACCCCATCACGTGATGGGGGGAACCAACAGTTTTACATGGGACCCGAATCTTCTAAAGTTCCCCACATCATCTTAACGCAGAGGACGGTCATCCATCTAACTCGTGAACAGTCCCAACGTCTCTTAACCTCGCTGATGTGTTGCAATGTGGCCACCACCTAGCTCTCGGGTCAGACGAATAACAATATTAGAGGCAAGGTTCATCAAAAATGCCATGCTTATTCATATTTGGTTAGTTATCCCCTCGATAAAAGTTATTCACACATTTTCTCTGAAATGGAAAATATCCAAAAGAAGGACATTATCCAAATATTCAAAATCATATAAAGGGGGAAAGTAAGCAAAAACAATGTGAAAGAGTATACAAAATGCTACCTTTTTTCCTTAGCGTCTCACATCCGAATGGAAGCATAGATGTGGTGTGTGTGTGTGTGTGTGTGTGTGTGTGTGTGTAGTATATAAATGAGACAGAGAGAAATCAAGCTGAAACTTGGTAAAAATGGAAATTAATATTTCATTATTGCAGAGGCATTATGGCAGAATACATTGGAGCACTCAGCTTTTATTTTGGTCAAGTGACTTTACAACTTATGGTTAATATATACTTTACTATATATATATATATATATATATATATATATATATATATATACAGGGTGTCCCATAAGTCCGGCATCATAGGAAAAATAATAAAAAAAGGCAAAACAAAAGCTTTTATTTATAGAACGTGCTCAATATGTCCACCATTGTTTTCAATACACAAATTCAGACGTGATACCCAGTCAGCAAGCACACGGTGAATGATGTCAGGAGTAATGGTGTTACATGCCCCAATAATGCGCTGCCGCAAATGTTCAACACTCCTAATTTTCTCTGCGTATACCAGCGCTTTCAAGTGGCCCCAGAGATAAAAATCTAGTGGCGTGAGATCCGGGCTTCTAGCTGGCCATTCCACAGGCCCTCGACGTCCTATCCAAGGACCAGGGAATTGTTGGTATAGGTATTCCTTTACTTGGGTGCTGTAATGTGCAGGAGCGCCGTCTTGCTGGAACCATGTTGGGAAATTTCCTTCTTCGTTCAAGACACTGGGAAATGTTTCTTCCTTGAGCATACGTAGGTAGGTGCCTCCAGTGACATGTTCATCGAAAAAGAGGGGGCCTATGATGCGATCCTTCCAAATGCCACACCATACCATCACCCGAGATGCACCTTGTTCCTTTGAAGAGGTATACCAGTGAGGGTTGTTTTGAGACCAGTAGCGGGTGTTCTGTCGATTTACCTCACCATTTCCATAAAAAACAGCCTCGTCACTGAACAGAATGGTGGACGAGAAATTGGCATCCCGAGCATAAGAAAAATATGAATTATGGTTTGTAGAAATAGAAAAATATGAATTTCTCCTATGATGGCGGACTTATGGGACACCCTGTATATATATATACTGCGTGTTCTTTGCAGTTGAAATGTGTATATATATATATATATATATATATATATATATATATACAGGGTGGGCCGAAAGTCTGGATCCATAGGAAAATATTTATTTTAATACATAAATTACAACAAATGGTAAATACTTAAAATGAATATCAACTTTAACTCGTAAATGCGTATCCGTGATACTGTACAGTAGTTCGTACTCCAGTATAAATACTCAAATATTTTTTTATTTCAGCCCAGAAATGGCTTCGAATCTAACAACAGAAGACTGGGTAGAACTTGTGCTCATGTACGCAAGACAGGGCGCTACACACAGAGAAGTTGCTACCGAATTCAATAGAAATCATCCTGATAAGCATCCAGTAACACATGCGACTGTTGGCAAGTTGTTTAAACGTTTCAAAGAAACAGGAAGTGTACATGATCGACGGCGTTCTGGTCGTCCAAAAACTGCAACTGATGAAAATACCTCTGCAATGGTATGTGAAACTTTAACGAATAGTCCAGTAAAGTCAACAAGAAGATTATCAAATGAAACACGCATCTCGAGAACGTCAATTCGAAGAATTATTAAAAATCATAAATTCCATCCCTAAGTGTCTCGATGTCAGAGGCCGCCAATTTGAGCATTTGTTACAATTTGTTGTTTATACTGGAGTACGAACCAATGTACAGTATCACGGATACGCATTTACGAGTTAAAGTTGAGATTCATTTTAAGTATTTACCATTTGTTGTAATTTATGTATTAAAATAAATATTTTCCTATGGATCCAGACTTTCGGCCCACCCTGTATATTGGGTGTCCCCAAAAAAATATATACTCTTTATAGCATCATATATTTTATAATTTAAAAAAAAAAACAATATATTTTTATAGCAATTGCCAATGAAAGGTAAATTAGTAATCTAAGTGATCAAAATGTTATAGCGAGTTGTTTGCATATCAAATTTAATTAACTACGCCAAGTGCTCAAAATGTTCTCCGGCGGCATGAATGCACTTTTGAATGCGTCGACTAACTGATTCGCAGACATGGACTAGTGTGGATGCTGTGATGGTCCCGCACTTTTCCCTAATTGCATCCTTAAGGTGTTCGAGTGTTGCAGGTCTTGTACCATAAACTGCATCCTTCTGGTAGCCCCACGAGTAAAAATCAAGTGAAGTCAAGTCCGGTGAACGTGGAGGATACTCAACGCCTCCTCTTCGTCCTATCCAACGGTTAGGCAACGTTTCATCGAGGTACCTTCTGACATCACAATGATAATGAGGGGGGGCTCCATCTTGTTGAAAGTAAAAGTCGTCGTTTCCAAACAACTTCCGAACTGCAGGTATAATTTTTGTTTGCAGCATGTCGAGATATGCGGCACCGGTAACTGTCCCATTAAAGAAAAATGGTCCAACCAAACCCCTGGATGATAAACCACACCATGCTGTTAATCCTGGTAAATTAACATGTTTATCCACATAAACGTGTGGATTATCAAGTGACCAGTACCTGCAGTTGTGTCGATTTACTGTGCCATTCAGCTTGAAGGTAGCTTCATCAGACCACACGATTTTGTTGTATTGAAAGTGCATTCATGCCGCCGGAGAACATTTTGAGCACTTGGCATAGTTAATTAAATTTTATATGCAAACAACTCGCTATAACATTTTGATCACTTAGATTACTAATTTACCTTTCATTGGCAATTGCTATAACAATATATTGTTTGGTTTTTTTTAAATTATAAAATATATGATAATATAAAGAGTATATAGTTTTTTGGGGACACCCTGTATATATATTATATATATATATATATATATATATATATTATACAGGCCCGGATTTAGCTATAGGCGAACTAGGCGATCGCCTAGGGCCTCGCGCCAAAGGGGGCCTCGCTCAAGCCGTTTGCGCGTTCTGTTCAAGTGATATTAATGATTTAGAACTCTATGAAGAACTTAAAGTACTTTGCAGGTTTATACCTGAGAAAACAGATCTCGGAAATGCCCTTGTTTATACATATAGTGCAAAAACAACTAAGTGAGATTTATCCTAATGTTTATGTTGCACTTCGAATAGTATTAACCATCCCAGTTACTGTTGCTTCGGCTGAAAGAAGTTTCTCGCGTCTCAAACTTATTAAAACATATTTGCGTTCCACCATGTCTCAAGCGAGATTGCAATCATTAGCTATGTTATCAATAGAAAACGATATAACAAATTCATTAGATTATTCTCAATTAATTGAAGAGTTTAGCTGGAAGAAAAGTAGAAAAGCATTGCTGTAATATTCAAGGAGCATCTGAACCAAATATTAAAGCATTAATATTTAGCCTGATAAGTCGATCGCTCACTATTATAAAAAATGAAATGTCAACATCTCTCATACATGACATATGAAAAACGTTTGTATACTATGGAAAGTCATTACCTATAATATTATATAAATCTTAGAAATCATTGACTTATATTTTCGATACAAATCTTGATTCATATTATAATTTATACTTATTTGTATGGTTTATTTATATTTCTTATACAATTTCCATGCGTGATTATTTTGGTTTGGTTTAATTTTTAAGTGCTGGCAATATATATACACACACACCTTACCTTACCTTACAACTTTACAAAGGTTCCGCGCGATGATTCCTCATTTCGCGAAGGTCAAACTTGTCGCCCCTCCTCTCGAGTTGGCCTGGTGAAGTAGTGAGTTGGTTTCTTGTACTCTCCACCTCACATAGCCAGGTACGCCCGGCTCATCGGGGATTGTTCTCAGCCAGGCATCTAGTTTTCTTTTGAAGGTGTCCATTGCAACTCCCTTCGTGTTTCTTAGGTCTTTGGGCAGCTGATTAAACAGTTTTGGTCCTCTCACAACAAAACTATTTTCTTTCAGGGTTAAGGATGTTCCCTGTCTCGCCTTTAATTTGGAAATATGACAGTCTACCGTTTCTACTTTCCACCGTTGTTTGGGGAGTTATAAGGTTCAGAGTAAGATTAGGGACTAGTTTCTCCATTATTTTCCCAAGTGTAAATAATGGTGTATCTCTCTCTTCTCCTTTCCAGTGAATATAGGTCTAGTTCGCGTAACCTTTCCCAGTAATTTAGTTTTTTGTACCCGTTCATCTTGGCTGTGAAGCTTCTCTGGATCCCTTCCAGCTGTCTAATATCTTCTTTTTTATATGGGGATGTTAGGACCGAGCAGTATTCCAATTTCGGTATGATCAGGGTTTTCAATAGAGGAATCATTATATTCCTATCCCTTCGTTTAAAGGTTCTCAATATCTGTCCCGTTATTCTCTTTGCTCTGTTTACTGTTATCTTATTTTGTGTTTCAAATTTCGCATCATCTGTCATTACAACCCCTAAATCTTTTGCTCTGGAATTTCTCCGAATTTCCTGTCCATTTGGGGTATAATATTCCATGGATTTTAGGTCTTCTCGTTTTCTGTACCGTAACAGCTGAAATTTGTTAGTGTTAAAATTCATATTGTTGTCTTCCGTCCATTTGTAGATTCTGTTCATGTCGGTTTGTAGAGAACCTATATCTTCTGGGTTTCGTATTTTTCTACTGATCTTTGTGTCATCCGCAAAGGATGTTACTGTGCTGTCTTTGGTAACGTCCTCATCTATGTCAATTAGCATGATTATGAAGAGTAGTGGAGCTAATACTCTTCCTTGTGGTACTGAGCTGAGGACCTCTGATTCTGATGAAGATACACCTTGTACTGTAACGACTTGACGCCGCTCACTAAGGAAATTATATATCCATTTCCCTACTCTTCCTGTTATTCCCATATATTTCAGTTTATGTATTATGACTCCATGGTCACACTTGACTAACGTTTTAGCAAAGTCTGTGTATATTACATCATAGTTTTTATTACTTTCAAGTGCATCAATAATGTTGTTGCAGTGTTCCATTAGTTGTGATAGGCATGATCTGCATGACCGAAACCCGTATTGGTTATCATTGAATTTTTACCGAGTTTCCAAAAAGTCATAGATTTTTTTGTCTAACTATTCTTTCAAATATTTTAATTAGATGAGATGTAAGCGACACTCCCGTTTTTGGCCTCGGACCGATCTCCTCCTTTATATATTGGGACTATGTTCGCGCTCTTCAGGATGCCCGGTATTTCTCCCGTGTCTAGTGATCGTCTCCATATCCAGTATAGGGGCTCAGCGATTGCATTCTTGCAGTTTTTGATTAGTGCGACATTCCATTTATCCGGTCCTGCCTCTGAATGTGTTTTTAGTTTCCCTATGGCTTGTGTAATATCATCCGTCGTAAAGTGGAAATCCGTTATACTTTCCCCTTGTGGTTCTTCTTCAAAGAACGCGTTTCTATCGCATATCAGTTTGTCAGTTTTTGGGATACTGAAAGATGATTCGTACTGAGCTCTTAATATTTCAGATACTTCTGTTAGATCATCAGATAAAGCACTGTTCTCGTTTTTTTAAAGGTCCGATAGTCGCATGGTTTTTCGACTTTCTTTTTGCGAAATTGTAGAAGTACTTTGAGTTAGCCTTTGTCGCTTCTATAGCGTCGTCTTCTTCTTTTTCTGTATGCTTCTCGATTAGTTCATGTATGACGTCATCGATACTCTGCAGTTTATCATTTAATATTTTTCTGATGTTATCTTTACAGTTACTTAATTTTGCAGTCACTCTTTTTCTCTTTCGAAACAATGCCCTCTTTTGTCTCTCGAACCTGCTTGTCTTTCCTTCTTGTTGTATTTTTGGGACATGTCTTTCCACAATTTCTAAAGTCTTCTCCTCTAAGGTCATTAGCATCTCCTCCGTTGTCTTGGCCTCGAAAATGGTTTTCCAATCTATTACTTCCATGCTGGATGTAACATCTTCCCAGTTTATAGCTTTGGAGTGAAAGTTAAAAATGTCGAACTTGCTTCTTTCTGTTGTGCGTGTTCTTTCCTTTCCTGTTGCCTTTATATTAGTTGTTATTTCAATGATGTTGTGCTCCGATATCATAGTTGGGGATATTTCTAGGTAATTATTCGCTTTTACACCCAGTCTGTTTTTATGGTGAGAACAAACTTTTCTGGTCAATTTTGAGGTGTTTTGCAGGAATCTGTCATCCGTTTCCTGTGCAAATGCGTAGTTTTTGAGATATCGTCATCTCGATAACTACGCATTTGCACAGGAAATGGATGGTAGTTTCGTACAAAACACCTCAAAATTAACCAGAAAAGTTTGCTCTCGTCATTTTCGTTTAAACTAACGAAAATATCACGACTTAACCCAACCAATCATCAAGGGCGTACAGTTGACCTAACCGGGCATTCAGTTGACCTAACCGGGCATTCAGTTGACCTAACCAGGCATTCAGTTGACCTAACCGGGCATTCCATTACTTCTGTAATGGAATCTGAAAATTTTGAGGTTAGCGTGTTTGGGAGTCTGTACATTACAATTAGCACCATATTTAATTTTCCAACTTTTGCTGCTACACATTCTACACAGCTGTTTGAGGTACTTATAGTCATTTCTACCATATGCCTTTCGCGTGTGTAAATAGCACATCCTCCTTTACGTCTCACTGTTTCTGTCGGCTCGGAGGACGTTATAGTTGTCAATTTGTATTTCTTTTTTGTCAATACAGGACTCACAATTTTCACAGTTCGCCTGGCAGTCCTTTAGATGAGTTTCCGTGAGGCATGCAAAGTCTGCTCCGGCTTCTTGCATGAGTCCTTTCAGGTATAAAACTTTGTTCAGGGAATGGTTTGATTTAAGGCCCTGAATGTTGGCTAGGATTATTTTTGTTTTCTCTTTCGTTTTCGCATACAGGTGGTTCCGATTTGTTTTCCAATGGGTGTGCCGGATTCCTATATTTGTCAGCTGGTTTTGTAATTGCTGGATAGTATTTAGCAGCTGAATTGTATTGGCTGCGTCTAAAAAATTGGCACTCTTCTTTGATGTTCGTTTTTCCTGTTCACTCGTTGCGTTCCTTTGAGGGTGGTGGTAACGGTATTTTTTTTCCGTATTTGCATGCAACTCCCATATCTTGCATAGGTGTTGCAGACCGTAAGATGATGGAACTTGCATTTCTCATCAAATTTGCAGTATCCACTTGTGTAATGCGTGTTGCATAATGTGGGATATGCATATATGCATTGCCCATCCCGATATCTGCAGTTCCCTTTCGCGTAGTATCATATTTACATACGATATTTTCTACGCTTCTACTTCTTGTTTTCTTATTATTTTCAATGTTCTTAATTTTGGTATTATCATCATTTTTCTTTGGCTGTTTATTTTCTACGTTTTCAGTTATTATCTTTTTATCATTTCACTCGTTGGACAGTTTGACTACTTCGCAACTTTTACTTATTTCTTTTCTTTCATCTATATCTTCCTTCCGTATTATATTGCTTATATTGTTATTCGTTATTAAATTGTTGTTCGTTCTTATGCAGTTATTCGTTATTTCGTCCTCTCTCTCTTCCACCCGGTTTTTCGTTGGGACAATTCCGGACCCTTGTGTCCCCATTATTTCATTCTTTTCCGTAACATTCGAGTCCGCTCTCTCCAGTTCTTTAAAGACCGCGAATGAATTTATCGTATGTGTACATGCGCCACATAGAAATTTGGTCCCCAAGACGTGTTTCGCGTTCGAGACAAGAGTTATTTCTCTATCATTTCAATTCACGCAGATAATGCCATGAAGTCGTTAACAGAAATCACATCTAATCGCCAAGTTTTCCGTTGTTTCCAGATTACACAAATTACAGATTAAGTGAGAATTAGGACCCATAGCCATGCTATTCCTTAATTAGCGTAAAAACAAATATCTACACAAATTCTTTCGTTATTTATTTATTTATTTATATTTCTATTTCTTTCCTTTCGATGGTCAATGGTTTTTCGAGGGTTTTCTGACCTTTGCGTTTTATGACCTTTTTCCTGCCTTGTTTCAACTTTCTCGAATGACAACCGTATTTCGTTTGGAATATATACGTTAAAATTGGTGATAAATTATTTAAACTGTATTGCACTTTCTTAGTTTTAATGAATTTCACTTTATATATTATAAGCACGGATTCACTGATACTTTCGGGTGTAAACAGAATAGACCGCCGAGTACTTTATTCCCTTCTAATTTGGGTGTTAAATAGAGAGAGAGAGAGAGAGACAGCACATCCATTCACCACAGGGTACAAGCAAACATATATATATATATATATATATATATATACATATACACGTGTGTGTGTGTGTGTGTGTATGTGTGTGTGTGTGTGTGTGTGTGTGTGTGTGTGTGTGTGTGTAAGTCAATCAAAATTCATTAATTGTAATTTTAAATTAGTTTGGCTAAAAAATGAGTTATACTTTTTCTCTTAATTAAACAAAAGTAATAATAATTTTTATTTTATTTACAGGGCCGTAAAATTAGACCAGTTAGAGTAAATAGCAATGTCCTGATGGAAACAGTTGACCATTAACAATGCTGAATCATTACGTGTTGAACCTACATAATTAATTTGTATATAAAAATATGAATTATGTAACAAAATATTATGTTTAAACTTTATAACCAATTAATTAATTGATATTTCATATTGAAAGTTTAAATTCATTAAAATGACTGGCAAGGTAATGTCTGTGCGGAAGAAATATAGGGTGCTAATTAATGAATGAAATCCACGTATGAAGACCTTATGCGGAACGAAATAAGGTGAATGAGATTGGAAGAGGAAGGCTTATCATGGGCGTAATGCGTGTTCAACATTGTTAGATATAATCTTGTTTTTGTCTTTAATACCAAAAGTGCAAATTGAAATGTGCGAGTACATATAAAAGTCTGACTTTTTTAAAGAGAGTTAAAATCCTGAAGAAGGTTGCTTAGTAATGATATAAATCCACTGTATAATTCTAGTAGTATGGGTGAATATAGCGCGAGGGGGTGGAGGTGCCAGTCCCAGTACCAGTGAGGGAAAAAGAGTAGGAAAAGAGGGTACAAGGGAAAAAAGCAAAATTTTAATTTCTCAAGAGGGTGGGGTGGGGGGGTTGAAGAGATAAGCGTGATAAGATAAGGTGTGCATCTCCCCCAAAACCCAATATTGCTTTGAACATAGAGTAACCTAACATAATCTAATTTATCCCATCTTAAACTTGAAACAATTTTTTGTAATATACAGTGTATATATATATATATATATATATGTATGGGTTTCACGTCATACTATGAACTTTAGCAGCCACCATCCAACTCTCTCTCAGACATAACAGTAATACAACTAATAAGAAAAAAAAATATATATATATATATATAATATATATATTATATATATATTATATATGAAACTTCATTTCCTAAACGTGATATATCCAATTTTTAGATTTTGAGAAAAACATTTTATGTATTGTATATACACCGCGTTTTGGAAAAAATTGAAAATTCAGTAATAAAAAAGTAATGAGAGAAATTGCACTTTGCTAAAAAATCGATTTGGTAACGATAACTCGAAAGGTGCTGATTTGGCGTTTATCGCGTTTTGGAACTAAAGTCTTCATATATACACTCTACATATATATATATATATATATATATATATATATATATATGGGATAGAACTCTGAATGGACCTCTGAGATCTTCTATGTTACACACAGACCGTGCATGGAACAAGGAACTCTTCTGGAAAAATTAAATTCACTCTAGTCCGAAAAGTTATGGTAAATGATAAACACTATAGTTTTTTCACCATGATGTTAGCCCGACGTGGGCAACGGGTCACTCGCAAAGAGGCCCCAAAATATAACTTCCCTCACCAGCTATCTGCCAAGCAGATAGGATCCAGCTTTGGTACAGGACCTAGGGTTTAAAGCAGCCTCGCCTCACTATATTTAGAACCTCAATATAAACAAGGAACTCGTTGCATTCACGTCGGATTGAATACAGCAAAGGAAAAGGGGAGGTAACTATTGTATTTTTAGCCAAAAGCTAAGACTTAAAACTCAACTGGCAAAATTGAGCGTACACTTTTCAAGGCACTTTACACGTCCGTTTCATGAGTGCCTTAAAAAGTGGCCACTTAATTTTGCCAGTTGAGGTTTAAGTTTTGGTTTTTGGCTGAAAATACAATACTTACCTCATTTTTCTTTGATGTATTCAATCCGACGTGAATGCAACGAGTTTCTTGCTTATATTAAGGTTCTAAATATAGTGGGGCTAGGCTGCTTTAAACCCTTGATCTTGTCCCAAAGCTGGATCTTATCTGCTTGGCAGATAGCGGGTGAGGGAAGCTATATTTTGAGGCCTCTTTGAGAGTGACCCACTCCCCACATCGGGCTAACATCATGAAAAAGGAAAAAACTATAGTGTTTGTCATTTACCATTATTTATTCGGACTATGGTAGATTTAATTTTCCCAGAGGAGTTCCTTGTTCCATGCACGGCCTGTGTGTAACAGACACACACACACACACACACACACACATATATATATATATATGCTGCAAACCCACAAGGAAAAAGAAAAACGATTCCAAGGCCTTTCGTGTATTCAGAGCTACACCTCGTCAGGGAATACACGAAAGGCCTTGGAATCGTTTTTCTTTTTCCTTGTGGGTTGCAGCATTCATTTATTTCACGTGTTTTATTGTGAAATTCATCCCATATATATAAGTTATATATATATATACAGGGTGGGGCACGGGAATCAAGTGTTTTTTGAATAGCTAGTAATCGGCCATTAGGAATGGGAGGGGCGTGCGGTAGGTAGCATTCCATTCTTGGGTTCATAGCATTTAACTTTAACTAACACTCACCTTTATCTTTCAGGTGCCATCATGGAGCAGTGGACGTTAGAACACCGCATGTTCGCGTATGATCATTTTGTTAGGAGTGGCGAGTCAGTGACAGCAGTTCAGCGTGCGTTTCGCCGCAGATTCAACATTCATCGAAATGACTCTGTTCCCGCTCGTGACACAATCTTACGTTGGGTTAACAATCTTCGAACAGGAGGCTCAATAATGAAAACAAAACCGAAGGGGCCGCAACGCACTGTGCGTACTCCAGAGAACGTTGAAAGGGTCAGACAAGCGATGTTGCAAAGCCCAGGCCGCTCTGCTCGGAGACATTCAGCTGCACTCGGAATCAGCAATCGACTGTTAGACGGATTTTGCATGAAGAATTACATTTTCACCCATACAAGTTAGCGATGGTGCAGGAATTGAATGTAAACGATTGCCCCCAACGACTGAATTTTGCACAGGAAATGCTTGCACTTTATGAGCAGAATGAAAACATGATGGTGGTAATGAGTGATGAAGCCCATTTCCACCTTAATGGGGCCGTCAACAATCAAAACTGTCGGTATTGGGCTGCTGAAAATCCGCGACAACTCCATGAAAAACCGCTGCATAGCCCTAAGGTTACAGTTTGGTGCGCGGTGGGAAAGTTTGGCGTCATCGGTCCCTATTTCTTCGAACAAAATGGGGTTACCGTTACCATAACATCTGGGCGTTACATTGAGATGGTGAACACCTTTTTCATCCCTGAGTTACGAAGAAGGCGTATTGCTCGTCGACATTTGTGGTTTCAGCAAGATGGGCCACGCCACACACCGCCAGAGCGTCAATGGCTGTTCTTCGCCCCTGTTTCCCAACCATCTCATTTCGAGATTTGGTGACATTGCATGGCCTCCTCGGTCCCCTGACTTGTCCACATGTGACTTCTTTCTATGGGGGTACCTCAAGTTACGTGTCTACGAGGACAAGCCCCGTACATTAGATGCATTGAAGGAAGCGATCCGTCAACAAATCATCCAAATCAACAGAGACCTGCTGGGAAGAGTGGAGGCCAATTTTCGTAAACGCCTTCAACAATGCGTCGACGGCCAAGGACATCATATGCCAGATATAATTTTCGGTACATGATTATTATGACATGAAATGCTATGTTCTTACGAATGTTGTTCTACCAATATATTTTCTTTACAAAAATAAATATCATTTTCCTGATTATTCCAAAAACACTTGGTTCCCGTGCCCCACCCTGTATATATATATATATATATGTTAAACACAGACCGTGCATGGAACAAGGAACTCTTCTGGGAAAATTAAATCCACTATAGTCCGAATAAGTAATGGTAAATGACAAATACCATAGTTTTTTCTTTTTCATGATTTTAGCCCGACGTGGGCAACGGGTCTCTCGCAAAGAGATCCCATAAATATAGCTTCCCTCACCAGCTATCTGCAAAGCAGACAGGATCCAGCTTTGGGACATGGATCTAGGGTTTAAAGCAAGCCTAGATCCCTACATTCAGAACCTCTATATAAGTAAAAGACTCGTTGCATTCACGTCGGGTTGAATAAAACAAAGAAAAAGGGGGTAACTATTGTATTTTTAGCCAAAAAAAACAAAACTTAAACCTCAACCGGGACATTGAGCGTCCACTTTTCAAGGCACGTAACACGTCCGTTTAGTATACACAAACTCAGAATGGTTCCCTGAGAACATTATATGTTAAACACAGACCGTGCATGGAACAAGGAACTCTTCTGGGAAAATTAAATCCACTATAGTCCGAATAAGTAATGGAAAATGACAAATACCATAGTTTTTTCTTTTTCATGATTTTAGCCCGACGTGGGCAACGGGTCTCTCGCAAGAGATCCCATAAATATAGCTTCCCTCACCAGCTATCTGCAAAGCAGACAGGATCCAGCTTTGGGACATGGATCCTGTCTGCTTTGCAGATAGCTGGTGAGGGAAGCTATATTTATGGGATCTCTTTGCGAGAGACCCGTTGCCCACGTCGGGCTAAAATCATGAAAAAGAAAAAACTATGGTATTTGTCATTTACCATTACTTATTCGGACTATAGTGGATTTAATTTTCCCAGAAGAGTTCCTTGTTCCATGCACGGTCTGTGTTTAACATATAATGTTCTCAGGGAACCATTCTGAGTTTGTGTATATATATATATATATATATATATATATATATATATATTTAGTGGTGGACCGGATGTCAGTTTTTCAACATCTGCGGATGCGAATCTTTAATTTCAATATCCGCGGATGCGGATGCGGATATTTAGTTAATCTATCAATATAATATAGAATTAGGAATATATGACAATTTTTAAAATTTCGTGATATTACTATTATGGCAGGCAATGCATAAGAATTAAAATTAATATTAATGTTTTCATTATGATAAAAATAATAACTTTCTCAAGAGTTTCAGCCACAGAAAATTCAATGAAACAAGTTTCATTCAATTTTCTGTGTTACCACGTATTTATATTTTGAGGTTTATATATTTGTTTGTTCATTAATAATTAATACTTTACATGAAATGTGCATGACTGGGCCTTATAAGCTACTTTATAAACTAATTTAATTGTAAATTGCATAATTTATTAGAGGTAATATCTGTATAACATCCGCAGTCAGAAGTGCGGATGCGGATGTTAAAATGATGCGGATGCAGAGTCTTCTTATGTGTGCTGCATATCTTCAAAACGTTTTGGGGAGTCATATTATTCATAAAGATATTTAATGACGGCGCGTATTTCAAATTTGTCCATTTTCATAAAGTTTATCACATTGCTTCACATTACAACCTGTAAAACAAAAAAAAACTTTGATTAGCGTTTTTATATTTATAAACATATTTAATAATAGTTGCACTGGATATGGTGCAAATTTGATCTCAAAATACGCATTATATCTAGGTCAGGCAGAGAACTTTTTGATCACCCCTCGTGTGTGTGTGTGTGTGTGTGTGTGTGTGTGTGTGTATATATATATATTTTTTTTGTTTTTTGTTTTTTTGAATCGGGTAATGTACATAGTTCTAAATCTTTGGAAACAAGCTCTAGGCTCACGTACATCATTCACAAAATAACGTTCATATTCAGCCGGTACGGATTATTTTCATCGAAACTGTTGTAATAACGATCAAAGTCTGCTCGTTCACCGACACTCATACTGTGTATATATACTGTATATATTCAAAGGTTAAAAGAAAATGATACGCACAGTCTAAAACGCAAAACAATTTATTTAAAGTACGCGAGTTAAATAAAATAGAAAATAATACTTACAAGTAAATGAACATTCAATATATATATAATAATAATATATAATAATAAATAATAAAAGCGTTGAAACTTAAAAAGAATAATTTATGAAATAAATAAATAGTAATAATTTAAAAAAAGGACATCAATAAATTAAGTCAAATATGTGCTCCGACTAATTACTCCCCCACGGAAAACAAAGGGGACAGTATCATACTGTAGGTCCCAGGTAATTCATAGTGCTTCCCCTATGCGTTGTGACACACCTTCGTCCCTCTAAGTTTCTTGAAGCCCTCTAGTTTCTGAGCGCCAAAGTTATGCGTTCCTGTAACCAGATGAGGAAGTATGACATCGTATCCATCTTCAGGACCTTCCAGGCACACCAGGTCTTTGAGTGATGTGAAGTTTATGATTTGGCGGTTTGCTGGATTTAAAGTGATCCCCTTCGCCTTCACGAGGTAAATGAATTCTTCTCCACTCCTCACACGTATTCCGTAAGTTTTTGGCCCTGTTGAAACAAATGAGTCCGCGTATGCACTGTCCCCATGCTCGTCCTTGATCTGGTCAGTGAGTTCACCGAGGAACTCACCTATAGGAGGCGTATATTCACCTTCTCTCGCCGTAAACACTACACTCTCGGTGTTGATATAAGTTGTTGATATAAGGAATGTGTTGATATATTTATAAGGTGTGAAGAGGTTATCGAGTTTCTGGAATCTCCACACCTGATAAACCTTTAATATTCTCTAACCGTGCTGGTTCACGACTTGTAAAAGTGACCCGGAGCTTCCTCTGGCTGATTGTATTATTACACTCCCCATTGTTCTCCTCTGCACACTTCACGCACAGTGGAACCATAAGCTTATGATTTATGACAACGGTTAAAATGGGCAATGGGCATCCATAAATCAGGGGGAAATACGTCATCGAATAATACCAAAATAGGGATAATTTAAATTGTCTGAGAACTCTTCGATGGTTAGTAGTGGGTCCCACGGATTTCTCAGAGGCACCTACGGGATACGGATTATTCTTCATAACATAGGGATATACTAAGCGGAAATCGAAGTAGTGAATCTTTACACAATGGGTAGGTTGAAAGTATAGTTTGGATGGGTTTGTACGCCCTCCAAACAAACTGTCACCACATTTGAGAGGATCCACCACCATTAAACGTTTGATAGCCATTATCTCGTCACTGTATTGCTCGTCCGTTTCCATCCGCTCATCATACTCGTGTTCCCATAATACCTTGTGAGTGAACTGAGAACTTATAAGTTGATCGCGAGTACGGGTTCAGGCCAGACTATCAGCGAGGGATCTGCTGTGTAAGTTGCCTGTAATACTACACTCAGGACGTGGGCATCCGTGTCAAAAAGACAGCCGTGGAAAAGTACACTGTCTTCTCACCGGTGCGAGGGGTCCTCACAAAATCCGTCGGCCAAACAGTACGACCGTTGATCTTGATGGCTACTTCTCTCGTGTTGCGCGCGTTTTATGTGCACACTTGTCTGCTGTTGTAAGTGTGTGAGCCAGTAAAGGGCCTTATATCTGTAACTGCGCGGATTGTTTCGTGGAATGATAGCAAGTGAGTCCTTTAGCAAGAAATTATATTTGAATACAGTGAAGCACAGAGAGGCAATTGTGGTTGCAGCCTGTATTGGGTCGCCATTGAATCGGGTAAACTTTAAGCACACAAACTTTAAGTACACATACACCATTCACAATTAACGTTCATATTCAGCCGCCATATTGTCGTAGTTAAAGTAATGTTTATGGGGTGGTAGTCCAACGTAGTTTAGAGTGTCGCGAGTGAGGAAAGTGTAAGGGAAATACCCTTTTGAAACCTCGACATTCAACTCATCACCTTAGGCAACTTAGCTAACTTAAAGGGCGCGAACAACAGTGTGTCTTTGAACTGTACATTATCCCTTAGCTACATTTGTATGAGCTTATTACCTCTCTTCAAGGGATCAAGGGATCACCCGTGAATATTGCTGGTGACTTATGTTCAAGCAGCTCCTTATAAAAAACTATATATCAAACTTTGCGGCGTTATGCGCTAGAACATACACAGCCATTTTCTTTAACTCATCAGCTAGCCTGACTATATAACATGTTAAAACATGCTCATATGCGCTAGAATCACAGCCATAAAGCCGCAACCACGACCATTTTATGTAAATGCAAAAAACTTAACTTTTTCTACGTGAAGGTCAAAATATGATAATAAAAACCCACTCTAATAGAAAGAGTTTATTTCCACAACAGTTTCGATGCCCACTGGCATCCTCTTCGGGTGGATACAAAAAAACGAATGAACCAAAAACAAGAGGGAAAACAATCCAGGGACCATTAAGAAATTCGCACCTAGGTTAGATCCCGTTCTCCCGACACTGGAAGGGCATTTTTATTAAAGGGCCCGCTTATAAGTACATTCGCACAAATTTAAAACTATCTTCTTGTTCTGGACATACAGCTTCTATTATTTTTTTTACATAATTATTACATTTATTATTAAATTTATTACATTTAATATTGCATTATTATTTATTACAGAAATTATAAATTTATTATTACATTGATTATTACATTGTTGTTTATTATACAGAAATTATAAACCGAAGAACAATGAAGAAGGCGAGAAGGAAACAATCCGGAGACCATTAAGAAATTCGCAAGTAGGCTAGATCCCGTTTCCCCGACCCCAGAAGGGCATTTTTATTAAAGGGTCCTGCTTATAAGTACATTCGCACAAATTAAAACTATCTCCTTGTTCTATACATACATACAGATTCTATTATTTTGACATAATTACTACATTTATTATTGCATTTACATTTTTTAACATTTATTATTATTACCTTTACACTAATTATTACATTTATTTTATTACCTTTATTATTACATTTATTGCATTTATATTTATTTCTACATTTATTACTTCCATTATTACATTTACTTCTTCTTCCGCAGCTTATTATCCCATCTTTATATGGGGTCGCTGTTTATGGTTCGTCTTCTCCACTCTCCTCTGTCGTATACCACGTCCTCCTCCAAGTTCTTCTCCCTGATGTCCGCCACCACACAGTCCCTCCATCTCGTCTTCGGTCTTCCTCTTCTTCTCCGTCCCAGCAACTCCATCTCCAGCACTCTGCGCCCCACATACTCCTCCTCTCTTCTCCTGACGTGTCCATACCACCTCAGCCTGGCCTCCTGCACCTTCTTAGATGCTTCCGCCACCTTCACTGTTCCTCTTATATGCTCATTTCTGACCCTATCCCTCCTCGTCACTCCACACATCCATCTCAACATCTTCATTTCAGCCACATCGATTTTTCTTTCATTGCTCTTCATTGGCACAGTCTCCATTCCATACAACATTGCTGGCCTCACCACTGTTTTGAATACCTTTCCCTTCAGTTTCACTGGGACCCTCTTATCACAGAGCACCCCTGATACGTCTCTCCAGTTCTTCCACCCCGACTGTATTCTACAGTTTATCTCTCTCTCTGCTCCCCCCTCTGCATCCACTGTTGACCCCAAGTATTTAAAATACTCCACCGTCTTAACACGCTCTCCACTCAATGTCACTTCCCCTCCTCGGTCCTGCTGCACATCACTATTACATCATCACTGCATATCCATTATTACATTTACATTTACGTTTATTATTCCATTTACATTTACCGAAAAAAAAAACCGAATGAACCAAAAGCGAGTAAGGAAACAATCCAGAGACCTTTAAGAAATTCACAATTAGGTTGGAACCCGTTCACCCGACTCTGTAAGGGATTTTTTGACCAAGAATCTCATTAAAGGGTCCAACTTAAAGTACCTTCGCACAAATTAAAATTATCTTTTTGTTCTATACATACAGATTCTATTATTTTTCTTTTGACATAATTATTACATTTATAAAGTACCTTACTTGATTCCCAATCTATAGCATGATTATTTTGGCTGGGGTGATAAAAAATGTCATTATTAGTATTACAACTTCTGAAGGCATATTTGTGTTCTTTAATACGGGTTTCAATATTTTTTCCAGTTTCTCCTACGTATACTAAATCACAACTTTTACAGGGAATACTGTAGACACAGGCTTGTTCCTGTTTTGCAACGTTATTCCTAACCAATTTACTTTTCACGGTAGACGAATATTTGAACGCCAAAGCAAACTTAAAATCTTTCGTCAACGGTTTTACTCTTTCTAAGCCGGCAATGTAAGGCAAACTCACATATTGTTTTTGGTTAACTGAAAGTTCCCGAAGGGCATAAAAAGATTTTCTGGCTTTAAAATACGCCTTTCTGATAAACCACTCAGAATATTTTAAATCCTTAAAAATGTTCCAAATCTTTGACTTTTCCGGGTCCAGCAAATGTGGGCTACAAATCCTGAGTGCTCTTAGAAACATGGAAGAAATAATTAAGCTTTTAACCCCTTCATCATGATATGAAAAATAATGAATGTACGAATTACAATGAGTAGGTTTTCTATAGACCGTGAAATTGGGCTTTCCGCTTTCGTTAATGACCAAAACATCTAGAAAAGGTAATTCTTTGTCGTTCTCCCATTCATATTTAAATTTAATAGAGGGAACAAGATTATTTAATGACTGAAAGAAAGTGTCAAAGTTATTCCAGTGGTCAGGCCAAAATGAGAAAATATCATCTACATAACGAAACCAAATTAGATTCCTGGGACATATTGTTTGCAACAATTCCGACTCATAATATTCCATGTATAATGTACTAAGTATTGGGGATAAAGGGGACCCCATTCCCATACCAAAACGTTGCAAATAAAATTCTTCACCGAAGAAGGCATTATTGGTGACACAGAGTTTTATCAGTTCTAAAAATACAGATGTGGGCATGCCTAGTTCTACGTTACATGTTGGCAATTTTCTATCTAAAAAACTAAGTACATCATCAATGGGAACTTTTGTAAACAAGGACTCAACATCAAAACTGGTCATTCTTCCCCGTTTTAAATCTAAGGACATAACTTTGTTAATAAAGTCACAGGAATTAGTGATGTGCGAGCCTGAAAATTTACCAACTAATGTGGACAATTTATCTGCAAGAATGTTTACTGGAGCAAGTGTGCCCGAAGTCCTTGATCCCGTTTACCTTCAGGAAGGATCATACACCGTTTCCGAATTTTGCAAGGGAAATTTTGAAGGAACGTATTCCGTGTGTTAAAAGAGAGATTGACCATACGTATTTCAAACAAAGAAATTGTCTACGCGTCCTTAAATCGCATGTGTCGTGTGAACTACTTGTGGCGCTCTTTGAAACTGCAGATTATAAATGCGATGTGGAGACTAGACGCACTGAACAACGACTTAACAGAAAGCTATCCAATTTATGTGATGAAAGTGCTTCGTCAAAGTGTGCGGTAGAAGGTTCCGTTTTAAATTTATCGACATATGTCTTATCCAAATCCGAAAAGGAAGTTCTTAATTTAAGGCTGTCCTTTGCCCTTAAACCCGATAAAAACATTGTTTTAGATTTTGTGTCTTCCGTAGTTAATTCCAGGGTGGATATTCCGTGTTTAAATGGTTTAATTCTGAGCAAGTTTCTGGAACATTTCAACTCAATGGACTCGATTCCCAAAAAATTCCGGTTAGCTTTAGACAAGCTCAGGAAGAACGAAGCAATATTTGTCACTAAAGCGGACAAAAGTAACACTGTGGTTATTTTGGACAAGTGTGATTATAAACAAAAAATGGAAGCGTTACTTAGTGATGAATTCACCTACACCAGAGTGAGATCGTCCCCCCTAAAGCGTCTTTCTGCTGAATTCAACAAAACTATCAGAAACTTATTAAAAGATGTCCCGGCGATTGACCCTAAAAGATTTCTACAGATTAACCCCAAACTCCCCCACATTTAAGGCTTACCCAAAACCCATAAGATTAATATACCACTCTGTCACATTATTTCACACAGGGGTTCCTTTAGTTACAGGTTATCTAAATTTTTTGCAGATAAATTGTCCCCATTAGTTGGTAAATTTTCAGGCTCGCACATCACTAATTCCTGTGACTTTATTAACAAAGTTATGTCCTTAGATTTAAAACGGGGAAGAATGATCAGTTTTGATGTTGAGTCCTTGTTTACAAAAGTTCCCATTGATGATGTACTTAGTTTTTTAGATAGAAAATTGCCAACATGTAACGTAGAACTAGGCATGCCCACATCTGTATTTTTAGAACTGATAAAACTGTCACCAATAATGCCTTCTTCTTCGGGGAAGAATTTTATTTGCAACGTTTTGGTATGGGAATGGGGTCCCCTTTATCCCCAATACTGAGTACATTATACATGGAATATTATGAGGCGGAATTGTTGCAAACAATATGTCCCAGGAATCTAATTTGGTTTCGTTATGTAGATGATATTTTCTCATTTTGACCTGACCACTGGAACAATTTTGACACTTTCTTTCAGTCATTAAATAATCTTGTTCCCTCTATTAAATTTAAATATGAATGGGAGAACGACAAAGAATTACCTTTTCTAGATGTTTTGGTCATTAACGAAAGCGGAAAGCCCAATTTCACGGTCTATAAAAACCTACTCATTGTAATTCGTACATTCATTATTTTTCATATCATGATGAAGGGTTAAAAGCTTAATTATTTCTTCCATGTTTCTAAGAGCACTCAGGATTTGTAGCCCACATTTGCTGGACCCGGAAAAGTCAAAGATTTGGAACATTTTTAAGGATTTAAAATATTCTGAGTGGTTTATCAGAAAGGCGTATTTTAAAGCAGAAAATCTTTTTATGCCCTTCAGGAACCTTCAGTTAACCAAAACAATATGTGAGTTTGCCTTACATTGCCGGCTTAGAAAGAGTAAAACCGTTGACGAAAGATTTTAAGTTTGCTTTGGCGTTCAAATATTCGTCTACCGTGAAAAGTATCATAAATTGGTTAGGAATAACATTGCAAAACAGGAACAAGCTTGTGTCTACAGCATTCTCTGTAAAAGTTGTGATTTAGTATACGTAGAAGAAACTGGAAGAAATATTGAAACCCGTATTAAAGAACACAAATATGCCTTCAGAAGTTGTAACACTAATAATGCCATTTTTTGTCACCCCAGCCAAAATAATCATGCTATAGTTTGGGAATCAAGTAAGGTACTTTATAAATGTAATAATTATGTCAAAAGAAAAATAATAGAATCTCTATGTATAGAACAAAAAGATAATTTTAATTTGTACGAAGGTACTTATAAGTTGGACCCTTTAATGAGATTCTTGGTCAAAAAATCCCTTACAGAGTCGGGTGAACGGGTTCCATCCTAAGTGTGAATTTCTTAAAAGTCTCTGGATTGTTTCCTTACTCGCTTTTGGTTCATTCGGGTTTTTTTTTTCGGTAAATGTAAATAGAATAATAAACGTAAATGTAGATGTAATAATGGAAGTAATAAATGTAGAAATAAATATAAATGCAATAAATGTAATAATAAAGGTAATAAAATAAATGTAATAATTAGTGTAAAGGTAATAAAAATAAATGTTAAAAAATGTAAATACAATAATAAATGCAGTAATTATGTCAAAATAACAGTGTGTAACACTGATTCTGTTTATATAGAATTTTTTGTTTTAATATGCATTTGTGGGCGCTGAGTCCAAATCTGACCTTGGTTTGTGTGTATCATCAATGGTTTCAGAGATAATCCATTTTTCATGTTTTACCAGTATAATGTTATTATGGGCGCAGCAATATCAGAATAATCAGGAATTGTTGAGAACAATCCGGATGTTCGTTGACAGTTTCTTGCTCTAGAAATTGCCCGAAACTTCCACTGTGCTATATAAAGAAGAGCGCAGAGTCTGAGAAGTCAGTAAGTGTGAGCACACAAAGAAAGCAGGTTGCTTGTCTGATGGTTACCAGCACTGAGGTACTGTGTTTCTGTGCTTCTCTGTGCTGACGATTTGAGTGTTATCGATCCTTTTTTATTGCGAACATTATTTCAGTGTTGTGAATACATCTTTTTTCTAGAATCTGTAATCTGTTGCAGATTTAATAACTCTTCTCTCTATATATGCAGGTTATGATTAATGTAGTACAGTTTGGTAAAGAGAATGGCAACTAGAGCTTGTAAACACTCGCCGGATATATTCTGCTACGTTTGTGGGTATTACATAGGCCCCAAGCAAGTATCGCACAAGATTGTGAAAGGCACCAAGTTCTGGATCGCGTATCGGCTCTATTTTGGTATGCCTATGGGTGACCAAGATAATCCCTGGGCACCCCATGTGATCTGCTGTGGAAGCTGCCGCTCCACACTTGAAGGGTGGCTGCGGGGAGTACGCAAGGCAATGCCCTTTGCGGTACCCAGAATATGGAGAGAACCAAAGAGCCTCCACGACGATTGCTACTACTGCATGGTAGATGTTCCTAAGTACAGGAAAGTTAAAGGAAGGCAGACTCTTCAGTATCCAAACATAGCGTCGTCCATAGCTCCTGTACCACATGGCGAAGGTCTTCCAATACCACGTCCACCAGAACAGGTATCTATCTATTACTTTACCTTCTGTATTTACAGACTGTGGGTCATTATGTGTCGATTTTTCTTAGTGCTGATGCTCTTCTACATATATAGCTATGCCTATATTTTGTTTCTTTGCTTTGCAGGTTGAAAATGAGGATGCAGCTAGCTCATCTGAGATGTCGGCTGGTGAGGACAGTCATGATGAAGAATATACAGTAACTTTCAGTACAAACCCTCACTTTCCAAATTAGAGGGAATTGGACGACTTAATTAGAGATTTGGGTCTGACGAAATCAGGGTCTGAGCTTCTGACCTCCAGACTCAAAGAGTGGAATTTGCTTGGAGAAGACTGCAAGAGCAAGCACTGTATACCGAAAGCGGCATGAAGAGTTTGCAAGGTTCTACGATGTCAATGGCTCTCTCTGTTATTGCAGCGAGGTTAATGGTCTATTCATAGCTATTCGGTTAACACATATACCCTCAGAGTGGCGCCTGTTTATTGACAGTTCAACTCGGAGTTTAAAAGCTGTTCTACTCCACAATGGGAACAAATATCCATCTATACCAGTTGCATATTCTGTTCAAATGAAAGAGGACTATGAAAATGTCAAACAACTGCTCACTCAAATCAGGTATGAACAATATAACTGGGACGTGTGTGGTGATTTCAAAATGATTAGTTTCCTGTTAGGTTTACCAGGAGGGTTTACTAAATATTCATGTTTTCTTTGCCCGTGGGATAGCAGGGCTTCAACTGAGCACTACAAAACAGTTCAGTGGCCTCCACGTGAAGGACTGCAACCAGGAAAGTACAATGTACTCAAGGAACCTCTTGTGAAGCCTGACATAGTTCTGCTACCACCTCTCCATATTAAGTTGGGTCTAATTAAGCAGTTTGTAACTGCGTTAGATTTTGGAAGGGAAGTTTTCCAACAGATTCGGGTCATGTTCCCTAAACTCTCTGAGGCCAAAGTCAAGGCTGGCATCTTTGTAGGACCCCAAGTGAAGGCGCTGTTGAATTCAAAGAACCTTGAAACCAAGATGACTCCGATCGAAAACGAGGCTTGGTGTGCTTTCCGTGATGTGGTTCGTGGGTTTTTAGGCAACCATAAAGCACCAAACTATAAGGAGTTAGTGTCAAACTTGATTAAGTGCTATGGCAAAATGGGGTGCCGTATGTCTTTAAAATTACACTATCTGCATTCACATCTAGACTTTTTTCGTGATAACCTGGGCGATGTGAGTAAAGAACATGGCGAAAGATTCCATCAAGATATTCAAACGATGGAGAAAAGGTACCAAGGCCATTGGGATGCTTCCATGATGGGAGACTACGTATGGTCGCTGATCAGAAAGGATAAGAATGTTCACACGCGGAAGTCGCGTTCTTCAGTGCATTTTTAAGGAACGCACACTGCATAACGAGGCTTGTTATTCTCTTATCGGTTCTCCTCATGGTATATATTATATCCTTTGCACCATTTTGGGTTTGTCAAACAATTTTCGCTCAATAAACATTAATTTCCAATAGTGTTTTTATTTTCAGAAAATATTTATGTTAACCTTCTTTATATACTGTACTTTGCCATATGAAAAGTGTGATAACCTATATTTTTGAAACGGTTGATGATAGAGCAAAACAATATCATTTTTGGAATCATCGCTCCGAATTCATTAAGAAACGACAGAAAAATCACAATAAACAGAAATTTTTTAAAATTTTGTTACCCAGTGTAATAGAATCTGTATGCATAGAACAAGAAGATGGTTTTAATTTGTGCGAATGTACTTATAAGCAGGACCCTTTAATAAAAATGCCCTTCTGGGGTCGGGTAAACGGGATCTAGCCTAGGTGCGAATTTCTTAATGGTCTCTGGATTGTTTCCTTCTCGCTTTCTTCATTCGTTCTTCGGTTTATAATTTCTGTATAATAAACAACAATGTAATAATCAATGTAATAATAAATTTATAATTTCTGTAATAAATAATAATGCGATATTAAATGTAATAAATTTAATAATAAATGTAATAATTATGTAAAAAAATAATAGAATCTGTATGTATAGAACAAGGAGATAGTTTTAAATTTGTGCGAATGTACTTATAAGCGGGTCCCTTTAATAAAAATGCCCTTCCAGTGTCGGGAGAACGGGATCTAACCTAGGTGCGAATTTCTTAATGGTCCCTGGATTGTTTTCCCTCTTGTTTTTGGTTCATTCGTTTTTTTGTATCCACCCGAAGAGGATGCCAGTGGGCATCGAAACTGTTGTGGAAATAAACTCTTTCTATTAGAGTGGGTTTTTATCATCATACATTGTTTATGTGTTTTCTGTAAATATCTCATAAATTAAAGTTTAAGGTATACGATGTTACTTCATGGCTCTCAACACGGAAGACATGGTCAAGATAGCGAAATTCTCCAGGTTGAATTTTGAACCACTTTGCATTGTTTTCTCAAAACGTGCGAGGATATATTCAGTATACTCCTCCATCAGTCGTCTGTTCTGTATAATTATTAAATTTCTATTTAAAAACAATACACTTTTCTCTTCATTTTTAGCAGGTTGCTAATTAGTGATTCATATTTCAAATAATTACATTTTACATATGTTAATTTCGTACGATTTTAATCAGCTCATTATACTCTAAAAGAACATTATTAAATTTCTTATTAAACAATAATAAATTTATTAAAAATAACAATACGGGAACGCAGACCTGGGCAGCGGGTTTGGACCTGCTACCGCCCATGCGAGATGTTCTGGGCCTCTGCCTGTTTCACATTTCATTAATTTATGCAACATTCGTGGTCTTTTCTCAAATTTTCAACCTGTTGAACACCACCTCTCCTCCTCTAAACCTCGTCTTCTTTTCCTTACTGAAACTCAGGTGTCTGGGACGACTGACAGCAACCTCTTTTATGTACCCTCTTACTTTTTTACATACTCAATTTCACTCCAAAGGTGGATGTTGCGTACATGTACGTAATAACCTAACTTGTTCTCGTATTCCCGAACTCGAATCTTCCAAATTCTATACCCTCTTACTAGAGCTTACAAGCCAATCTCAAACTAAATACATCTGCTCTGTTTACGTTTTTTCCTAATTCTACTGACTATCCAAAATTCTTTGAAAACCTCACTTCCAAAGTGGAATACATTCTAACCGCTCTCCCTTTGCTGAAATCTCCATATTAGGAGATTTCAATGTTCACCACCAACTTTAGCTTTCCTCCCACTTCACTAACATCCCTGGTGAACTACCCTACAACTTTTCTATCCTAAATGACCTACAGCAAATTGTACAGCACCCTACTCGTATTCCCGATCGCCTTGGGGATAGGCCCAACATTCTGCATTTATTTCTTACCTCTCATCCTTCTTCTTACTCTGTGAAACGTTTTTCTCCGTTAGGCTCATCCGACCACAATCTTATATCTGTTTCCTGTCCTATCGCTCCAATCCGGCCTTCAGATCCTCCCAAGAGGAGGCGCCTTTGGCACTTCGGCGCCGCTGGTTGGGCGCCCTTGGGCAGTACTTCTGTGATTTCCTATGGAATGATTACTGCTTACGTGGCCGGGGTTCTTCCGAGTGTGCTGAGCGCATCACAGAGGTGAGTCTCTCGGGCATGGAGGCGTGCATTCCATATTCTATTCCTACTACTAATGCAAAAACACCTTGGTTTAACTTTACTTGTTCTAATGCTATCCGCAACAGAGAGGAAGTTTTCAGAAGGTACCGTCGCCATCCAACTCCTGACTCTCACTCACCTTATATTTCTGCCGGAATCGTGTAAAATCTGTTCTTCGACGCGCCAAAAATTCCTTCATTCAACAAAAATGTGAAAACCTATCCAATTCTAATTTTTCTCGCTCTTTCTGGCATCTAGCTAAGAGCCTCTTCAACAACTTTACTTCCTCTTCTTTCCCTCCTCTTTTCCATTCCAGCGGCTCTTCGCTCAATCTATTGCTTCCAACTCAGCTATGGCTTGCTGTTCTTCCATCTCCTCCTCCGTCTGACCTTATTATACCAGAAATTAGAATCTCTTCAAAAGATTTTTTCTGCCCTATCTGGGCTCAACTCTAGGAAGGCGTACGGTCGTGATGGTGCTCCTCTTGTTGTTCTGAAGAACTGTGCTTCTGTGCTGACATCCTGCCTAGGCAAAATCTATCATCTTTGTCTTTCATCTAGTACTTTTCCTTCTTGCTGGAAGTTCCCTTTCATTCAGCCTGTCCCAAAGAAGGGTGACCGCTCTCAACCCTTCAACTATCGTCCAATTGCTTTGATTTCTTGACTTTCTAAATTTTTTTAATCTATCATCAATAGGAAGATTCTTAAAAACCTCTCTTCTCACAATCTTTCAGATCGTCAGTATGGGTTCCGCAAAGGAAGCTCGACTGGCGATCTTCTTGCATATCTCTGTCTCTTGGTCATCCTCCTTTCGGAATTTTGATGAAACTTTTGCTATTGCGCTAGACATATCAAAAGCTTTTGATAGAGTCTTGCACAAATCTTTAATTTCGAAATTGCCCTCCTCCGGTTTCTATCCTTCTCTCTGTGCCTTCATTTCTAATTTCCTTTCTGGCCGATCAATAGCTACGGTTATAGATGGACACTGTTTTTCTCCTAAAGCTATCAACAGTGGTGTTCCTTGGGTTCTGTACTGTCACCCACTCTTTTCCTTTCATTTATTAATGATCTTTTAATTCGCACTTCCTGTCCTATTCACTCATATGCAGATGATTCCACTCTTCACTTCTCCACCCGCTTCCCAAAACGTCCCTCTCAACAGTCACTCCATGATTCGAGTTGAACGGTTACAGAGCAGCTGACCTGATCTTTCTACTATCTCTCATTGGGCAGAGAAATCCTTGTGTCTTTCAATGCCTCAAAAGCTCAGTTCCTCCATCTATCTACTCGTCACAATCTTTCACACGACTATCCACTTACCTTCAACAACACACAGCTCAATTCTTCCTCTTCTCTTAACATTCTTGGCGTTTTCTTTTCTCGTGATCTTTCTCCGAAAGATCATATATACTCTCTTTCTAAAACAGTTTCTAAGAGGTTAGATGTGGTGTACCACCTCCGCAGTTTCTTCACCTCCCCACTCAGTTGCCTTTGAACTCTCTAACTGCATGCCTCCTACTTTAAGGAGAGCACACAGCACCAGACTTTCTACACATTCTCATTCCTTTTCTTTTCTGTCTAACTCTCTAACGCAAGGGCTAATCGGTATTTTTAATCTTTCATCTACTCACCGGTCACCTCTGGAACAATCTTCCTCAATCCCTTTTTACCCCTGTTTATGACTTCGAATCTTTCAAATGCAGAGTATCGAGGATCTCGAAAACCCTGGACCTTGATTTGGCTCTCTTCTTTTTCTATGGGTGGAGGGAGGCGTTTTTGCGGCCATTCGCCCTTGGCCCCTCCTTCCTGCATAAAAAGTTATTAAACATTATTAAATTTTTTATTAGACGTTTTTAAATTTTTCATTAGAATACCAATACACGAAACAATATAATTTATATAACCCCTCAAAACGTTTGACGCATTTTTTAAATAGTATAATTATATGTAAAAGACGAATTTTATGTAAAATACACGTTCAATGCTGGTGGTTATTGCCGTAAACACATGTTCATTCCTGCGTCTGAGAGAGGGTTACCCATTTTGTTTACTGCCGTAATTTTGTATACATGAAATAGTCTTTTGCGAAATCCGTGTTAAAATATACCTTTCCTTTCAACCTTTCAAATGTTCCGTGCGACGATTCCTCATTTCACGAAGGTCAAGCTTGTCGCCCCTTCTCTCGAGTTGGCCTGGTGAAGTAGTGAGTTGGTTTCTTGTACTCTCCACCTCACATAGCCAGGTACGCCCGGCTCATCGGGGGTTGTTTTGAGCCAGGCGTCTAATCTCCTTTTGAAGATGGTCACCGCAACACCACTCGTGTTCCTTAGGTCTTTGGCAGATAATTAAACAGTTTTGGTCCTCTCACAACAAAACTATTTTTTTTTCAGGGTTAAGGATTTTCTCTGTCTAGCCTTTAATTTGGGAACACGACACAGTCTTCCTTTTCTACTTTCCAATGTTATTTGAGGAGTTATAGGGTTTAGAGTAAGATTAGGGACTAGTTTCTCCATTATTTTCCAAGTGTAAATAACGGTGCATCTCTCTCTTCTCCTTTCCAGTGAATGTAGGTTTAATTCGCGTAACCTTTTCCAGTAATTTAGTTTTTTACACCCATTGATTTTGGCTGTGAAGCTTCTCTGAATTCCTTCTAGCTGTCTAATGTCTTCTTTTTTTGAATGGGCATGTTAGGACCGAGCTGTATTCCAATTTGGGTATGATCAGTGTTTTCAGTAGAGGAATCATTATATTCCTATCCCTTCGTTTAAAGGTTCTCAGTATCTGCCCAGTTATTCTCTTTGCTTTGTTTACTGCTATCTTATTTTGTGTTTCAAATTTCGCATCATCACTTATTACAACCCCTAAATCTTTTGCTTTAGAATTTCTCTGAATTTCCTGTGCATTTGGAGTATAATATTCCATGGATTTTAGATCCTCTCTTTTTCCGTACCGTAACAGCTGAAATTTGTCAGTGTTAAACTTCATATTGTTGTCTTCCGTTCGCTTGTAGATTCTGTTCATGTCGGTTTGTAGAGATCCTATATCTTCTGGGTTTCGTATTTTTCTACTGATCTTTGTGTCATCCGCAAAGGATGTTACTGTGCTGTCTTTGGTAACGTCCTCATCTATGTCAGTTAGCATGATTATGAAGAGTAGTGGAGTTAATGCTGTTCCTTGTGGTCCTGAGCTGAGGACCTCTGATTCTGATGAAGATGCTTCTTGTACTGTAACGACTTGCCGCCGCTCACTAAGGAAATTATATATCCATTTCCCTCCTTTTCCTGTTATTCCCATATGCTTCAAGTTTATATATTATGATTCCATGGTCACACTTGTCTAACGCTTTGGCAAAGTTTGTGTATAGTACATCATAGTTTTCATTACTTTCCAGTGCATCAATAATGTTGTTGTAGTGTTCCATTAGTTGTGATAGGCATGATCTGCCTGACCGGAACCCATGTTGGTTATCATTCAATTTTTTCTAAGTTTCCAAAAAGTCAGATTTTCTGTCTAACTATTCTTTCAAATATTTTAGTGAGATGAGATGTAAGCGACACTGGCCTATAGTTTTTGGCCTCGGATCGATCTCCTCCTTTATATATTGGGACTATGTTCGCGCTTTTCAGGATGCCCGGTATTTCTTTCGTGTCTAGTGATCGTCTCCATATCCAATATAGGGCTCAGCGATTGCATTCTTGCAGTTTTTGATCAGTGCGGCATTCCATTTGTCCGGTCCTGCAGCTGAGTCTTCTTTTAGTTTCCCTATAGCTTGTGTAATATCATTTGTCGTAAAGTCGAAGTCCGTTATACTTTCCCCTTGTAGTTCTTCTTCAAAGAACGCGTTTCTGTCGCATATCAGTTTGTCAGCTTTTGGGATACTGAAAGATGATTCGTACTGAGCTCTTTATATTTCAGATACTTCTGTTAGATCATCAGATAAAGCACTGTCTTCGTTTGTTAAAGGTCCGATAGTCGTATGGTTTTTCGACTTCATTTTTGCAAAATTATAGAAGTACTTTGAGTTAACCTTTATCGCTTCTATAGCGTCGTCTTCTTCTTTTTCTGTATGCTTCTCAATTAGTTCCTGTATGACGTCATCGATACTCTGCAGTTTATCATTTAATATTTTTCTGTGTTGTTATCTTTACAGTTACTTAATTTTGCAGTCACTCTTTTTCTCTTTCGGAACAATGACCTCTTTTGCCTCTCGAACCTGCTTCTCTTTCCTCTTTGTTGTATTTTTGGGACATGTCTTTCCACAATTTCCAGCGTCTTCTCCTCTAAGGTCATTATCATCTCTTCCGTTGTCTTGGCCTCGAAAATGGTTTTCCAATCTATTACTTCCATGCTGGATGCAACACCTTCCCAGTTTATAGCTTTGGAGTGAAAATAAAAAATTTCGAATTTGTTTCTTTCTGTTGTTCGTATTCTTTCCTTTCCTGTTGCTTTTATATTGGTTGTTATTTCAATAATGTTGTGATCCGATATTATAAGGGATATTTCTACATTATCAATTAGGTTGGTGTTGTTTGTGAATACTAAATCTAGGCAGCTGTTTTTTTCTTGTTTTTTCTGTTATTTCTTGTGTTAACATAGATTTATCAGCGAGAGGTAGTAGCATTTTTACCTGCACCTGGTCTTCCCGTGTGCCCTCCCTTGTCTTGGTGTATACATATACTTCTTCCTATCCTTTTAATTTCATGAATGGAAAATTAAAATCACCACAGAGAAAAATATTTGGGGTTGGAGAGTGTAGATCTTTTACCCAGTTTCTTACATCTGTAATGGAATCTGAGAATTTTGAGGTTAGCGTGTTCGGGGTTGTGTGTGTACATTACAATTAGTACCATATTTAATTTTTTCAACTTTTGTTGCTACACATTCTACGTAGCTGTTGAGGTACTTATAGCCATTTCTGCCATATGCCTTTCGCATGTGTAAATGCACATCCTCCTTTACGTCTCACTGTTCTGTCGGCTCGGAGGATGTTATAGTTTTAATTTGTATTTCATTTTTGTCAATACAGAACTCACAGTTTTTACATATATATATATATATATATATATATATATATATATCTGAGGTCATGGGTTTGATATCCAATGGTATTAGCTAATAATACTCTAAATACAGTATATTAGAAACATTTAATATAATTATCTGTTAACTATCCACTTCCCTTCCTCCAGAAGCAAATTTCCCTTCAAATTAACATACTAAATTTATATCTCTCAGACTCTAGTATATATATATATATATATATATATATATATATATATATATATATATATATATATATATATATATATATATATATATATATATATATATACACTATATATATATACACACATATAGGGCTCGGGTTGAGGGGGGGAATAGCATCCCCCTTGTTAACTGAAAATCAAATAACCATCCCCCTTGTTATCTAAATAAAATATACTTTAACAACATCCTAATTCCGACGAAAGCACAGAAAACAGAATAAAATATCGCAGTATTACTTTTTTTTGTTTATTGAAAGACTAACATATGTAATGTTTTTATGTGATTTAAATGGTTTAAAATAAATATTCTATGGTTATATAATGTGTTGTATTAAGGGAAGGGAACACGGGGGTTGATTGTGATTAAAGTGGATTTTATCATGGTATTTCAAAATACAAGTTCCAAGTCAGGTGTCATAATTTACTTTCATGAAAAAATGTGGAAATCACTAAATAACGTTTCACTAAACTGATGATTTTGCTGCATAACTTTCCCTGAAAAGTCACCAGAATGTAGCATTATGTGGTTATATTTTTAAAAATTTCAACGGAGAAGCACTCCCCAGGACCTCCCTACTTTATCCACCCTCACCACCATCCTCCTTGTTAAAATGTTACAATTCGACCACTTTATATATATATGTATATATTTGAACTATATCCTTGTTATGTTTGAGAAAGATTTGAAAATGGCCTTTAAACATGCGTCATTATTTCGCTTTATTTTAAACTGAAATGAAAAAGACACAAGTAAGAATTGCTTTCAGCATACACACACCTTTTGTTGGTCATTCTGATTCGCCAAATATATACAGTATATATATATATAGATGAAATTGGGTTTATTGTCGGAAAAGAAAATCAGATGAAATTAACGTAATTTGTTCGTGTACGAAATATTGCAGGAAATGAATCGAAATGAATGTTTTACATTTATTGTTGCCTGCAAATATATATAATATAACCTTTGGTTATTCCGCCCGAATTGTTCATTCTGGCGAAGGTCAAGCTTTTCACTCCACCTTAGACCTACAGTTTAACGTGGAATCCGAAACACGCCCCATCAGCAGCCCAGCGTCTTAACCACTAGGCCACCTAGGGTACCCATTTATCTACCAACCACTTTCTTTATTGTGTGGAAGGATGAACAGCTGGGTTTTGCTGCGCGCCGGCTGCCGTCGGGTCTCGAACCCGGGGCCGATGGACTCGTAGTCAGCGACGCTAACCACTACACCACCGAGGCGCTCTATATATATATATATATATATATATATAGTTATTTATTTATTTATTTATTGGTGCCTGCAAATATATATATAGCATTGAATATTGGCTCCTTTTCTACTTAACTTTAAGTGGTAGGCCGTAAAAAACAAAGCTGTCTGTCTGTATGACTCTTGTATTGATAAAACAGCTCCTATATCAACAAAGTGGAGCTGTTTTGTTAGATTATAAAGGTAGGAGCAAAATTTTTAACAATTATTTGGTAAATAAGGAATAGTAATTGTATTTCTGAAACTTATTTTGAAAGAGGTTTTCATCGCTCGACGAGATAAAAACAACTCCTTAACTTGTATGTTGGAAATTAAATAAATTTACGGAGGTGAATTCATATTTAAGAGTTTATTTGATCATGCAATTGATGAAATTTTAATTATATGTTCACTGATTATATTTTTTTAGATACAATAGAATACAATACAATTTAATATTTTGTTTATTTATGACATAAGAACTATCCGGGTAAATGGGAGAAAGCTAAAGGTTTCAAACAGGACCCGCATAGGTCATCTTTTCAATGGAGCTCACCATAATACACTTAATCTGATATGAGTGATGAAGACAGAACATTTTTTCTGTATCAGAGAGGAGAGAGGAAAGGATGATGGTATGGACAAGAAACTGATCAAGAAGTAAGAGAGAATGCGTCAAAGGAAGAGGTCATCTGCGAAGCGGGAAGAGAATGAAGAGATCAAGAAGAGGAAGACAGAACAGAAGATTCAGCTTTGAGTTCCACCAATGATAATTCTCAGAAGATTCAAATGACTCGGTGGCTGCCACCGTCAGACCTTCCAAGAGAGTCAAGAAAGGGCAGAAGCAGATTCTTAAGAGCTCCTGGTGGCATCAGCCCTGGACCGAATAAAGCTGTCCGGCAGGCATGCAACGTACGTAATTGCCACAACAGCACAAAAACTAGCTCGGTGAAACGAGCGAATGCGGTGGATCGAGGAGGAGGTGGTGAAGAGTAACATGACAACTTTTAAATGTAAAACAGATATTCAAACTCCATATACATTATTCTGTGTATACATCACAGAGTAAAAAACCATCTTCCGCGTGACTTTCTTCATGATGCACGATGTTTCTTATCCATGAGTCTGTCAAAAATATTTCTTCACTCCCTATGACATCAAATTCTATACAGTCCTAGACCTGATAATCTGAAACAAACTCATCATAGACGTAACTTTTTAAAACACAGTAAAACTATTGCTTTACTAAACATGACTTACTTATTGGTAAACGTTTGGCACTGCAATACAACTAAGATACGATACGTACAGAAATTACTAATGCTTTATAACTTTATCATTGTTAATTTAATTTCTGTATATATGTTTTGGAACCTGTAAAGCTCTGTAGCTTCTGCATGCTTCTATTAAATAAAATCTGAAGTCTATTATTATTATTATTATTATTATTAGTAGTAGTAGTAGTAGTACTACTACTACTACTACTTAACGTTAAAGGTAATATTCAGTGTTATATTTGTTAAAATTTAGAAACTAAATTGGTTTTTCCTTACTGAAGCTTAAATTAATAATATGCTGTTTTAAACGAGGGCCAGTACGTCTCACCACGACAGGATATCAGACTTTGAAAGTTAATTTTTTGAGTAATTAGACTCAAGCATATCCCATAAAATATTTATGGGCAATCATTATTATTTTTAGAAATAAAGTCCGAGAAGCGGAAAAAGTGAGAAAAGGAGATATTTAATTTTATAACAAGATATAATTCAATGTTAAGACTCGAAAACTTTTATACTAAAGGCAATTCGACGTGTTATATTTTCATCACGTTTTTGTTACGACTGCCATACATGAATACTTTATTCATTTTCCAACCGTACACAAAAATAATTGACAAAAGAAGTGTATCAAAGGAGATAGTTGTTTCATTTCAAATTTTCTCTACCTTACTCTGACTGCTATCTTATAATAATTTATTATATTATTGCTACCACACATCCTATCCACTTATAATACAAAAAGTTTAATTAAAATATAACAGTCACTGTGAATATGACCTGGCAATAAAGCGGAAACTATATTCCTATCTAAAATACAGTTACAACACATTCACCAAAAAAAACCACATCTTACACATCTGACATTCTTCTGTAATGTGTTTTGTACGAAATATAAGTGCAAAATTTATTGTTGTTCGTAGAAAATTATATCATTGTCCATTGTCCAAAGGTCTGAAGGATATGTTTGTTGGTTGATCCGTTTCATTAACATCCTTTCTCAGAGTGAGGTCACTGAGACGGGCGGTTATGCCACCAATCGCACGGGAAAATAAGTCCCTTTTTACTAGATAATTGGGTCAAGCCAAAGACATTCGTGCAGCGGGCTCGTCATTGCATCCTTTCCCCATACATTAGACTGGTTTGGGACTGTTCTGAGCTGACTTAGATTCTATATATTTTTAAATTAAAATCTGAAAGTGAAGGTCTGTCTTCAGTAGTATGGGCACATATATGCCGAGTGAGGAGAAAGAAAATAGGGGCAAGAGGAGTGGAGTGAGTAAGGGAACAGAAGGGGTGGCACTGGCGCTGAGGGAGGGGGTGAGAGGAGGCACTCAAATAAACTTTTAAACCCCTTTTAATACCTTAAATTTCCCAAGGGATCCATTAATCTTTAATTTTTTTATACTCAAAAGAAAGACATGGAAATATAAAAGTATTTTACGTTCAAAATTATTCAAAATGTACACACACACACACACACACACACACATATATATAACAATTGAGGTAATATAAATATATTATGAAGGTTAGAAGCCATCCAACACTCCTCAATCCCATCAACAACGCAGACCCTCTTAAACCTCAGTCTCCCACTCTCACTCCCTCCCTCTCCTTCACCCTCTCTTAGGTGTTGTCATAGTAGTACTTTTGTTTCTTGAAAACCAATGACAGAATAAATATATTGTTCACTGTAGTTTTGGTGGTAATGTTAGAACAACTATGTATTTTATTCATGCATTATTCCTAAATTTAGGGAATGGAGTAGTTAGGTTATTTCACAAACGTCAGAAATTTTATAAACTTTCAATTATAGGATTTTGATGTGGCCATGTTATAGTTAAAGTGTAAGATAATTTGTCGTAGCGACTTTTCCTCCAGGCAATAACATTTCTGCTCAAAGTCCATACATGATCAACAAGTGATTATGCAGAAAAAGGTCTATCCGTAGAGATAATGAAAACATAGTTCAATTTTTTATTACAAAAAAAAACTTGAATCAATTAAATTTAGAGATTTTCTTAAAAACATGCAAAACATAATATTCAAATTATAAGTAAATAAATATACAATTAAATAAATATACAGGGTGAGTCACGACGAAATGTCATCACTTCGGGAGCTTACAGCTGAGGTCAGTCCCAGTCAAAAACTTCATATGAACAGGTTCGATTCTTAACGGTTATGGAGCTATGGGTGTTTGAATGTTTGAAAATAAGAATAAGCGAACAAATAACTGCTAAAGTTTTTATTCATCAATTTACAATAACTGTTCAAAAGAACTAATACACATCGCGGCTCGTCTGTGAATCGCGCGTGTAGCTCGCATTAGTTCATTACGATTGTTCTTTATGAGGTCTAAAGCATCCAAAATGTGACGGAGCAATGCATTTCGTGTTTATCTCCCACAGATAAAAATCTAGAGGGGTTAGGTCCAGAGACTTGGGTGGCCAGTTTTGTACACCACCATGATCGATCCATCGACCAGGGAAGCGATCATCGAGATGCGTTCTCACTGCACGGCTAAAATGGGGAGGAGCTCCGTCTTGTTGGAAGTACATATGCAATCGTGTTGCTAAAGGTACATCTTCTAACAGTAGCGGCAGTTCGTCTTGCAGAAATCGTAGATAAATAAATGTCACCTATAAGATCACCTTCGAAGATAAACGGAACAATCAGCTGACCGTAGAGAATACCACACCACACATTGACACTGAACCGATGTTGAAAATTACTTTCTACAATGGCATGAGAATTCATTTCTGACCACACATGTGAATTGCGAGTGTTGTTGACACCGTCTCGGGTAAAGTGAGTCTCATCACAGAACAAGACGTATCCGTGCAATTGAAGATCGGCATTGAGCCAATTACAAAATTCCAGCCGTTGGGCATGATCCCCAGGTTGGAGGTGCTGAACGCGCTGTACGTGGTATGGATACATGCCTTCTTTGTGTAACGTTCTACATACTCTCCTTTGAGGAACTCTAAGACGTGTGAAAATCCTTCGCGTGCTAACATGAGGACTCCGCAATACCATTTGAAGAATGTTTTCTTGTTCAGCCACATCTTGTTGTACCGGACGCTCAGATAAAACAGTAACGCTAGGAAATGAACCGCTCTCTCGTAATCTCCAAAAAACGTTGCTAAACACTCGTCGATCCGGAATTCTTTGATTTAGAAAACGTCGCTGGTATTCAGCGACAGCAGCAGTAGTATTTTCATCGCAAAATCCGTAAACATACGCCATCGGCGTATTCGGCATTTGAAAACATAAAAGGCATACTGAACGCACAAAACATCAACTGTACGCTCTGAAACACAACACTCTACTGCGTAGTTAGATCGGTTCGGTAAGTAACTGTCAATTCAGTTCAAGGTCACGCATGTGCATACTTGAAATTCAAACATCCATAGCTCCATAACCGTTAAGAATCGAACCTATGTTCGTACGAAGTTTTTGACTGGGAATAATCTCAGCTATAAGCTCCCGAAGTTATGACATTTCGTCGTGACTCACTCTGTATATTTATAACATCACAACCATAACATTATTATACACAATTACTTAATACTTGGTCTATCCTCCATTATTATTATTATTATTATTATTATTATTATAATAATAATAATAAAATAATAATAATAATAATAATAATTATTATTATTATTATTATTAATAATAATAAAATAATAATAATAATTGTTATTATTATTATTATTAATGATTGTAGATAACTTGTGGGCTCGTGCGGAAAAGTTCCCATTCTGCCATGGTGTGTTCGAGAAGGTGCCGAGATGTCCGCTCCTGCCCAGGTTCCAAAGCGTTAACCACATTTTCCCACCCACACATTTTCAATGGGGCTTAGGTCACTCCCCTTGGTGGCCCAGTTCAGCAGCTCGACCTCTCTTGTTCCTGAAACCACTGTCTGATGATCCTGGTAGTATGAACAGGGCAGTTATCCTGTAATATATAAGTTAACCCTCCGTCTATGGCATTGGGTGGTTCGAGGTTGACGGGGGGTACTGGTTAGGTGGGAACAACGGACTTTCTCACACTGGGTAGCTGGTACCGTGTAGGGAATCGCAGTAGTTTCTTTTATACAGGGTGTCTCAAAAGTCACTATCTATTTTGAAAAATAATGGGAATTACGAAAAACTGGTTTAAGACATGAAAAATATATTTATTTCAAAGTAAGTGCCACAAAGAATTAGTGCTATTTATTTATCTGTCTCCACATGGCGACCATCAGTGTCTCTACAGAGCTCAAAGCGATAAGTTGTTTCCCGGAACACACTTTCCAGCATTTGACGTGTTATTTTCTGAACTGCATCGGTAATACGATTTCGAAGTTCGGCTACATCACTAATTCTTCTACCAGTGTACACCTTAGACTTAATGAAACCCCAGGCGAAAAAATCTAATGGTGTTAAATCGGGTGAACGTGCTGCCCATGGTTGTGTTCCTCCACGACCAATCCAGCGACCGGGGAAGCGTCTGTCAAGATAATCACGTACAATTATTGCATAATGGCACGGTGCTCCATCCTGCTGAAAAACTACTGTGTCAAGAATGCCATCTGTAAGAAGTTGAGGTTCGAGGAATTGTTCAAGCATGTCAAGATAATAAACCAATTAACTTTTTTTAAATACACAAATTTGCACCAGAAGTACATATCTTTATGCCGCATAGCATTTTTAAAAAAAACATCTAATGTCACCGAAATAGATAGTGACTTTTGAGACACCCTGTACTACAGTCCGATTTCTTCTTGTAGTGGATCGGAGGTTTCTGTGAAAACTTACTAAATTATCTGGCGGTGGTTCCCCAATTCTTCTTGTAGCGTATCGTGAAATTATTTATCCTAAGTTCTATGGAGAAAGCAGGGCTCAAAGGAGAAGACAAAGAGGTCCTCTGACCGAATTTTACTATTTCTAAAATATTACAGGTAAACATTACAGGTAAATATTACCTGTAAAATATTACAGGTAAATATTACAGCCTCTAGGTTAGATTAGAATAATCAGAATGATAATTTGAAAGATTACAAGAGTTTATATACTAATGATTTGGTCATATCATTATTATTTAATGTTGAACTGTTTTGTTTTTTATTCTCAATAGGCTGAATTTTTTTGCAAAATATTTGAAGATAAAGGTAAATTTTAGCTGTAACACCATACTGGCAGATAAGCAAGATATGTTATCATGGTTCGCCGAGTTAAATAAAAATGGAAACTGATATATGCATTTTATTATGGATTAAAATTAAATATGCATATGAGCCAAAATTAAATGCTTAAAATTAAGTGTTAATTTAGAGGTTTGGCAAGTTATTACTTCATTTTTTACAAATAAGAGAGAATGTATAAAAAAAAAAGAACATTGCACCATTTAACATGCTTACATGATTAAGCTTAATCTAAAAAATCATTAGGTAATTTAGATAAGAAATAATTCATCAATTACTTAGTAAAAACAAACTAGAAAGAAAATTAAATAAAATTTCCAAATTTGCATTTTGTATACAGTTCGTGTCACGCGAGTTTGGACTTTATATGCAAAAATGAATGTTAGAATTATTAATTTTTACATATATATTAATCAGTGGCGTGCAGTCAGGGTAAGCGCCGCCTACCCAGTTAAAGTTCAAATTACAAAAAGTCAGTATATTACCACAGTAATCGAAAACAAATATAAAGTTATGATGCTTGTATAATGTGTATATATATATATATACATTCAACTGCAAAGAACACGCAGTATAAATAACGTAAAGAACGACGCTTGTATAGGAGATATTCCGCGCAAGACGAGAAAGAGAAAACAACAAATGAAAAAATGAAGTACCACCTGGGAATCGAACCCGGGATCTTCCGATTGCCGGTCAGACGCGATAACCACTACACCATGGACTTCACTCTTCCAAATGCCGTAATTCCTCTACATACTCGCAGAAACCAATGCCCCAAGGGGGCACCCCCCGCATGCCGTAACATTATATACATTCAACTGCAAAGAACACGCAGTATAAATAACGTAAAGAACGACGCTTGTATAGGAGATATTCCGCGCAAGACGAGAAAGAGAAAACAACAATGAAAAAATGTTGAATGTATATAATGTTACGGCATGCGGGGGGTGCCCCCTTGGGGCATTGGTTTCTGCGAGTATGTAGAGGAATTACGGCATTTGGAAGAGTGAAGTCCATGGTGTAGTGGTTATCGCGTCTGACCGGCAATCGGAAGATCCCGGGTTCGATTCCCAGGTGGTACTTCATTTTTCATTTGTTGTTTTCTCTTTCTCGTCTTGCGCGGAATATCTCCTATACAAGCGTCGTTCTTTACGTTATTTATACTGCGTGTTCTTTGCAGTTGAATGTATATAATGTTACGGCATGCGGGGGGTGCCCCCTTGGGGCATTGGTTTCTGCGAGTATGTAGAGGAATTACGGCATTTGGAAGAGTGAAGTCCATGGTGTAGTGGTTATCGCGTCTGACCGGCAATCGGAAGATCCCGGGTTCGATTCCCAGGTGGTACTTCATTTTTTCATTTGTTGTTTTCTCTTTCTCGTCTTGCGCGGAATATCTCCTATACAAGCGTCGTTCTTTACGTTATTTATACTGCGTGTTCTTTGCAGTTGAATGTATATAATGTTACGGCATGCGGGGGGTGCCCCCTTGGGGCATTGGTTTCTGCGAGTATGTAGAGGAATTACGGCATTTGGAAGAGTGAAGTCCATGGTGTAGTGGTTATCGCGTCTGACCGGCAATCGGAAGATCCCGGGTTCGATTCCCAGGTGGTACTTCATTTTTTCATTTGTTGTTTTCTCTTTCTCGTCTTGCGCGGAATATCTCCTATACAAGCGTCGTTCTTTACGTTATTTATACTGCGTGTTCTTTGCAGTTGAATGTATATAATGTTACGGCATGCGGGGGGTGCCCCCTTGGGGCATTGGTTTCTGCGAGTATGTAGAGGAATTACGGCATTTGGAAGAGTGAAGTCCATGGTGTAGTGGTTATCGCGTCTGACCGGCAATCGGAAGATCCCGGGTTCGATTCCAGGTGGTACTTCATTTTTCATTTGTTGTTTTCTCTTTCTCGTCTTGCGCGGAATATCTCCTATACAAGCGTCGTTCTTTACGTTATTTATACTGCGTGTTCTTTGCAGTTGAATGTATATAATGTTACGGCATGCGGGGGGTGCCCCCTTGGGGCATTGGTTTCTGCGAGTATGTAGAGGAATTACGGCATTTGGAAGAGTGAAGTCCATGGTGTAGTGGTTATCGCGTCTGACCGGCAATCGGAAGATCCCGGGTTCGATTCCCAGGTGGTACTTCATTTTTTCATTTGTTGTTTTCTCTTTCTCGTCTTGCGCGGAATATCTCCTATACAAGCGTCGTTCTTTACGTTATTTATACTGCGTGTTCTTTGCAGTTGAATGTATATAATGTTACGGCATGCGGGGGGTGCCCCTTGGGGCATTGGTTTCTGCGAGTATGTAGAGGAATTACGGCATTTGGAAGAGTGAAGTCCATGGTGTAGTGGTTATCGCGTCTGACCGGCAATCGGAAGATCCGGGTTCGATTCCCAGGTGGTACTTCATTTTTTCATTTGTTGTTTTCTCTTTCTCGTCTTGCGCGGAATATCTCCTATACAAGCGTCGTTCTTTACGTTATTTATACTGTGTGTTCTTTGCAGTTGAATGTATATAATGTTACGGCATGCGGGGGGTGCCCCCTTGGGGCATTGGTTTCTGCGAGTATGTAGAGGAATTACGGCATTTGGAAGAGTGAAGTCCATGGTGTAGTGGTTATCGCGTCTGACCGGCAATCGGAAGATCCCGGGTTCGATTCCCAGGTGGTACTTCATTTTTTCATTTGTTGTTTTCTCTTTCTCGTCTTGCGCGGAATATCTCCTATACAAGCGTCGTTCTTTACGTTATTTATACTGCGTGTTCTTTGCAGTTGAATGTATATAATGTTACGGCATGCGGGGGTGCCCCCTTGGGGCATTGGTTTCTGCGAGTATGTAGAGGAATTACGGCATTTGGAAGAGTGAAGTCCATGGTGTAGTGGTTATCGCGTCTGACCGGCAATCGGAAGATCCCGGGTTCGATTCCCAGGTGGTACTTCATTTTTTCATTTGTTGTTTTCTCTTTCTCGTCTTGCGCGGAATATCTCCTATACAAGCGTCGTTCTTTACGTTATTTATACTGCGTGTTCTTTGCAGTTGAATGTATATAATGTTACGGCATGCGGGGGGTGCCCCCTTGGGGCATTGGTTTCTGCGAGTATGTAGAGGAATTACGGCATTTGGAAGAGTGAAGTCCATGGTGTAGTGGTTATCGCGTCTGACCGGCAATCGGAAGATCCCGGGTTCGATTCCCAGGTGGTACTTCATTTTTTCATTTGTTGTTTTCTCTTTCTCGTCTTGCGCGGAATATCTCCTATACAAGCGTCGTTCTTTACGTTATTATACTGCGTGTTCTTTGCAGTTGAATGTATATAATGTTACGGCATGCGGGGGTGCCCCTTGGGGCATTGGTTTCTGCGAGTATGTAGAGGAATTACGGCATTTGGAAGAGTGAAGTCCATGGTGTAGTGGTTATCGCGTCTGACCGGCAATCGGAAGATCCCGGGTTCGATTCCCAGGTGGTACTTCATTTTTTCATTTGTTGTTTTCTCTTTCTCGTCTTGCGCGGAATATCTCCTATACAAGCGTCGTTCTTTACGTTATTTATACTGCGTGTTCTTTGCAGTTGAATGTATATAATGTTACGGCATGCGGGGGTGCCCCCTTGGGGCATTGGTTTCTGCGAGTATGTAGAGGAATTACGGCATTTGGAAGAGTGAAGTCCATGGTGTAGTGGTTATCGCGTCTGACCGGCAATCGGAAGATCCCGGGTTCGATTCCCAGGTGGTACTTCATTTTTTCATTTGTTGTTTTCTCTTTCTCGTCTTGCGCGGAATATCTCCTATACAAGCGTCGTTCTTTACGTTATTTATACTGCGTGTTCTTTGCAGTTGAATGTATATAATGTTACGGCATGCGGGGGGTGCCCCCTTGGGGCATTGGTTTCTGCGAGTATGTAGAGGAATTACGGCATTTGGAAGAGTGAAGTCCATGGTGTAGTGGTTATCGCGTCTGACCGGCAATCGGAAGATCCCGGGTTCGATTCCCAGGTGGTACTTCATTTTTTCATTTGTTGTTTTCTCTTTCTCGTCTTGCGCGGAATATCTCCTATACAAGCGTCGTTCTTTACGTTATTTATACTGCGTGTTCTTTGCAGTTGAATGTATATAATGTTACGGCATGCGGGGGGTGCCCCCTTGGGCATTGGTTTCTGCGAGTATGTAGAGGAATTACGGCATTTGGAAGAGTGAAGTCCATGGTGTAGTGGTTATCGCGTCTGACCGGCAATCGGAAGATCCCGGGTTCGATTCCCAGGTGGTACTTCATTTTTTCATTGTTGTTTTCTCTTTCTCGTCTTGCGCGGAATATCTCCTATACAAGCGTCGTTCTTTACGTTATTTATACTGCGTGTTCTTTGCAGTTGAATGTATATAATGTTACGGCATGCGGGGGGTGCCCCTTGGGGCATTGGTTTCTGCGAGTATGTAGAGGAATTACGGCATTTGGAAGAGTGAAGTCCATGGTGTAGTGGTTATCGCGTCTGACCGGCCGGCAATCGAAGATCCCGGGTTCGATTCCCAGGTGGTACTTCATTTTTTCATTTGTTGTTTTCTCTTTCTCGTCTTGCGCGGAATATCTCCTATACAAGCGTCGTTCTTTACGTTATTTATACTGCGTGTTCTTTGCAGTTGAATGTATATAATGTTACGGCATGCGGGGGGTGCCCCTTGGGGCATTGGTTTCTGCGAGTATGTAGAGGATTACGGCATTTGGAAGAGTGAAGTCCATGGTGTAGTGGTTATCGCGTCTGACCGGCAATCGGAAGATCCCGGGTTCGATTCCCAGGTGGTACTTCATTTTTTCATTTGTTGTTTTCTCTTTCTCGTCTTGCGCGGAATATCTCCTATACAAGCGTCGTTCTTTACGTTATTTATACTGTGTGTTCTTTGCAGTTGAATGTATATAATGTTACGGCATGCGGGGGGTGCCCCCTTGGGGCATTGGTTTCTGCGAGTATGTAGAGGAATTACGGCATTTGGAAGAGTGAAGTCCATGGTGTAGTGGTTATCGCGTCTGACCGGCAATCGGAAGATCCCGGGTTCGATTCCCAGGTGGTACTTCATTTTTTCATTTGTTGTTTTCTCTTTCTCGTCTTGCGCGGAATATCTCCTATACAAGCGTCGTTCTTTACGTTATTTATACTGCGTGTTCTTTGCAGTTGAATGTATATAATGTTACGGCATGCGGGGGGTGCCCCCTTGGGGCATTGGTTTCTGCGAGTATGTAGAGGAATTACGGCATTTGGAAGAGTGAAGTCCATGGTGTAGTGGTTATCGCGTCTGACCGGCAATCGGAAGATCCCGGGTTCGATTCCCAGGTGGTACTTCATTTTTTCATTTGTTGTTTTCTCTCGTCTTGCGCGGAATATCTCCTATACAAGCGTCGTTCTTTACGTATTTATACTGCGTGTCTTTGCAGTTGAATGTATATAATGTTACGGCATGCGAGGGGTGCCCCCTTGGGGCATTGGTTTCTGCGAGTATGTAGAGGAATTACGGCATTTGGAAGAGTGAAGTCCATGGTGTAGTGGTTATCGCGTCTGACCGGCATCGGAAGATCCCGGGTTCGATTCCCAGGTGGTACTTCATTTTTTATTTGTTGTTTTCTCTTTCTCGTCTTGCGCGGAATATCTCCTATACAAGCGTCGTTCTTTACGATATATATATATATATTATATTTGCAGCTACCGCTTACCCTGTGGACACACCCATCGCACGCCACTGATATTAATATACAGTATATTATTTAATATATTTCGTCGCTGAGTTGAAATCACAGTTTAAAATTAGAGGCTGTTCGAATCTTAATCTGACACACCGAATTACAGTGTCCTTTGAGTTTTGGGATCATTCTTGATACAATACTTTTTGTCATATTGTGATTCAATATTAACACTTACAAATAAGTGTTGTATTCCTCTACATTATAATGATTAATTTCAGCTATTGTGCGATTCCATATAGACGGTTTGATCTTGTAATATCGTCGTTTTTGGTGTAGCGAAAGGAGATGGGGAAGGACGAGAGGGGGAGACAGCGAGAGGGAGAGTAAAGTATCGCACATTTGTGAAATAACGTAATTACTCTATTCCCTAAATTTAGGAATAATGCATGAATAAAATACATAGTCGTCCTTGCATTACCACCAAAACTACAGTGAACAATATATTTATTTTGTCATTGGTTTATCAAAGATAGAAATATTACTATGACAACACCTGAGAGGGAGAGGGGGAGAGTGAGGGTGTAGGACTGCGTTGTTGCCACATCTCGGAGAGTGGAGCGAAATTATTGCAGGCGACTGTACTTTAGCCATCCAAACAGCGCTCATGTACCCTTTTATCCCACCTACAACCCTGCAACCACCAAATACCCACAATTCCACAGTCCATTCAACAAATATGCTTTTATGATAACTAAGAATAAAGGAGAAAAAAGGTATAAAAATTATCAAAAATGCATATTATTTCCTTAGAGATTTAAAACAGAATAAAAGAGAGTAAAAATTAAAAAGAAATGACAGAAGATATATTATTAGTTCGTTTACAGTACAACTTGATTTTAAAAATAAAATATATATATATATTATTTACAAAGTAGAAAAGTTAGAGAAAAATAACAAAACACAACTTTCCTCACCCGAGTCTACAGCCAGAAAGACAGATAATCAGATTGAGAGATAATTAAAGCCGGTTTGACTGGCTGAAATTGCTGAATAAAGCCGGTTTGATTGCTCTAAAGTGGCTGGAAGAGCCAAGAAATTAAGCATTGATTTGGCTGGGGAAACAGCCCATAAGAGAATACAAATAAAATCAAAGCAGTTTCATTCAGGTATGTAGCAGCCAAGATGATAATAAACACCTAGCTCGACAGGAAAAACAAGTTCAAACAAACGCGAGTGAAAATTAACTTAAAAAATTGTACATTAAAATAAATTATTTAGAAATAACATAAACTTACCAAAATAAGATAACATTAACTTATTAAAAGCATAAAAAATTAAAATATTAAGATAAGTTACAAAACTAGTTTAGAAACATACTCGTGTTTAAGTTTAAATTATTAAAAAAAGAACTAAAAACGAAATTAAAATTGCAACTCCAAAAATAATTTCAAAATAAAAATACAAAGACATTTACATTTCATTTATCAAATACGAAAAAAATATAGTATTAAATTAATTAAAATGAGCTTTCGAGAAATACAGTCGCAAAAATGAGTTTATTTAAGTTATAACCACGACTCTAAATTATAAAAATATTTGAAAACTTTTTGAAACACCTTCCCGCAAAAACCGGCGAAAACGGACCAAAACCGGCCGTTGAACGCATACCCAAACGATATCTGTCGCCGCAGCCCAAAAAATGCAATGCCGAATTTGTTTGTGTTTGTTTTACGAAAGAAAAATATTCAAAATCAAATCCCAAGTATTACAGAATTATTACAGAAGTTACAGGCTACCAAAGACCCGAGGATTCACTATAGGAAAATAAGAGCAATAACAATTATAAACTGAACGTTGAATATACTCGTAAATTCGCAAACTCTTTCATTCTTACAGAACTGTATGCAAATAATAATAATAATAATAATAATAATAATAATAATAATAATTCCCACTGTCGACAGTGTTTGAGAGTATGTGGGTCATGTTTACAAGTATACAGAATTGGCGAAGGTGAGGAATGCAAGTGCTCCTGTCATAATGTGAGGTGATATGTTATTCATGGTGCAGTGTTTGCAAGTTTTGAAATTTGGAAACTTGCAAATCTTGTCGACAGTGTTTGCAAGTGATATATAATTCAGCGTGCCTCCTAGAATAACTAAATGAAACAGAAATCATATTAAACCCTTTATATTATCCTTAAAATGAGAGATATTTTATTTAACTCGGATGAGTAGTATTTTTACAAATTCAGCCTGAACAATAATTGTTAAAAAAATAAAGTTGACAATACGAAAGTAAAAGAAATTGCTAATCTCATGTCACTGAATAGAAAAATCGTATCTTTACTTTGGGATCACTCGTCGATTCAGAATAGGCCTAAGCTAGGTTAGGCTAGTTGGTGCATCGTTACAGGTTGTAGAGGGATAGCCTAGACAGGCTAATAAGGAAAGTACGTCTAGGTCTAGACCAGGGATTGCGAACCTTTTTACAGTCGCGTGCCAAAAAAAACATGTAAACGATAAAAAAAATTCGCGTGCCCACAAAGTTTATGTATATTACACCAAATTATAAACATTAAAGCCGAGTTTACACGGTGAGAGCTACTCGCGCGAGTAACTCTCACGTCTGGACATGAGAGTACTCTCATGAGATAGTCTCGTGAGAGTAGCTGTTGACACGCGTTGGTCACTCGCAGTGATAGTTGACGTCGAAATGCCATCAAGGCAGGTTGTTGTTGCGGCAACCCGAGTGTTTTGTGAAATAATTAGACGCACAAGAAAAAAAACGTAGAATATGGGTAAGAAAATAGATTGGTAGGAGAAAAGAAACAGGTGCTTCAAATTTACTTTTACAGGAACTCCGAGGGGAAGATGAAAGAAGCTTTAATAATTTTCTACGACTAGATAAAATTCAGTTTGACTTTTTACTAACGAATGTTACAACTGCAATTCAGAAACAGGATACACGCATGAGAAGAGCGCTGCCTGCCAAAATAAAATTGGAAATTACTTTGCGGTACATTGCAACAGGCGATTCATTAACGTCTCTACAATATATGTATCGCGTTCCCAAAAGTACAATTTCCAAATTTCTTCCCCAAGTCTTCGATGCTATATATACTGCATTAAAGGAATGGATTCAGGTAAGAGCATTTATACAATTCTTTATTTAATCAATCAATAACATATACTGTAGAATGCTATAATAAACACAACATTAATTAGTTAAATTACAAATTAAGAAATGCATGGAAGGATGGTTGATCCAATAAACTTTGAGAGAACTCTTCTTGTTGTTCATCCTGGAGAGGCTAAGGAATTGAAGAGACAGAAGGGTTACTCGATGTTGAAGGACCGCTGGATACATTTGCAGAGGGAGATGGGAATGTATTCTTTTGTCTTAGCAACTCCAAACAACGTTTGCCTATTAGGTGCTGAATTTCAATTTGGAGTTGTAAAGCATCATATGAAGGCATTTGTTTCAGTTGTGCAACGATGTACTTGCCAAAATAGTCAATTTCGTTATCCTGAGGGACCTCGACAATAGCGTTAAGCGCTTTTACGGCCGCATCCAGTGAATCGGGTTTTCTTTTTTGAGGGGGGGGGCACCAGATGTAGGGGTGGAAACTGATGAAGATATCGCACTCCTGTGCGCAGTACTGTACTGATGACCAGGGAGTCTGAAGGGCTGGGCTCCAGTTGTAAAACAGCAGGTGATTCCTCCCCACATGCAAGAGTTGCGCTGCCGTCCTCGTGAGTGTCCTCCGAATGCACTAGCTGAAATTAAATTGTATATTAATATGTATATATATATAGATAGATAGATAGATAGATAGATAGATAGATACTTTCTACACATATTATGTTTTGTCTTTTCAGTTGCCAAACACAGAAGATGGCTGGAATGCAATAGCGAATGGATATGCGTCCCGGTGGAATTTTCCTGACTGTGTAGGGGCGCTTGATGGCAAGCACATCAACATCCAGTGCAAAGGATGTTATTTTGTTTGCATTAGTAGACCATGATTACTGTTTCACGTACTTTTCGGTTGGAACTTACGGTAAAAGTTCGGATGGGGGAATATTTGGTCAATCAGATCTTCGAGTCGCTCTTGAACGGAATGATTTACATATGCCTAACAACTTCGTCATTGTTGGTGATGATGGGTTTCCATTGAAAACGTACCTTATGAAACCATATTTACGTCATGGCATCCTATCACACCGAGAGAAAATATTCAACTACAGGTTATCAAGAGCAAGGAGAATTGTGGAGAATGCCTTTGGTATTCTAGCTGCTCGATTCCGCGTGTATATGAAACCAATTCAGTTATCAGTTGATAAGATAAACAAGCTTGTCATGGCAACTTTAGCGCTTCACAATTGGTTACGAAAAACAGGTTCACGAGGATGAACTTCACTAACAGTTGATGTAGAGGACCAGGAGACTGGACATGTACATCCGGGAACTTGGCGCGCTACAACGATCTCTCAAGGACTGCAAAACCTAGGTGGGACAGTCGTGTTGGATATAATAACTATGGCGTAAGTGCTCGTGAAAAACGTGATCAATTGGCAACTTATTTTATAGGCGAAGGCAAGGTAGCATGACAAGATAGAATATGATTTAATTTGTGATCCTATCTTTGTGTTGTAATTAAAAGATGTGAATGATGTGCTGTATATGTATCATTTATGAAATCCTCATATATATATATATATATATATATATATATATATATATATACAAACAAGTCTTTGCTCAGAGGGGTACGGCGCTCCTCCCATGTTTCGTCGTTTAGCCCCACTCTCTTTCACCGAAAGAGAGAGGAACGAAAGGGCAAGAGACGAGATGTGCGTTAGAAGCCTAGGCTAGCTTCCCACCATATAATAGCAGTACATAAACAGAGGAACAGTCAAAGCAAGTAGTCGAACAGAATAAAGAGGTTAAGAACATCGAAAAAAAAAAATATATATATATATATATATATATATATAAATATATATATATATATATATAATATATATATATATATATATATATATAAAATATATATATATATATATATAAATATATATTATATATAAATATATATATATATATATAAATATATATATATATACCGGGTGTTTCAAAAGTCCCTCACTGATTTGATTTTCAATTTTCTTTGCAGCTAATCGACCAACGACGTTCATCTTGTGGTAAACTCTTACTCAGTACTTGTGAATTTTTTTGAGTCTACATTTGAAGTTTTGCTCCGTTTTCTTCTGCTACCATGCTGACTCTAGAGCAGAGGTGTAAAATCGCTGCATGGCAGGAGGTTTTTCAATCTGTGGTCGAAGTGCAGCGACGATTCCGGGCAGTCTACGGACAGCATTATGCACCGGATAGGAACACCATCGTCGCCACCCACCGGAAGTTTATGGAGACCGGATCCGTAAAGGACAAACCACGATGAGGAAGACCTCGAAGTTGGCGGAGTGAGGAGAATGTCGAAACTGTCCGTGAGGCGTTTACTCAGAGTCAAGGAAAGTCCATTCGGCGAGCTGCTGCGGAACTGAACATCAGCGCGACATCTATCCAACGGATTTTGCGGCGTGGTCTCAAGCTGTATCCGTACAAGATCCAGGTGGTTCAGAAGCTGGAACCTCAAGACTACGATTGCCGGGTGGAGATGTGTGAGACACTGCTGCATCACTACGAAAGAGACCCATCGATCCTGGAGCACATGTGGTTCAGCGACGAAGCTCTCTTCCACCTTTCTGGTCGCGTCAATCGGCACAACACCCGCATCTGGGGAACTCACAATCCTGCGGAGATCCGTGAACATGAAAGGGACACGCCGAAATTGGTCGTCTGGTGTGCCATCTCCTCAGCTGGGCTGATTGGTCCGTTCTTCTTCCGGGATCAAGATGGAAATTCCGTGAACGTCAACGGAGACAATTACCTTCGTATGCTTCAGGAGTTCTGCATCCCCCCTGTCAGCTGTAGCTGACATGCAAGAAGTCATTTTCCAGCAAGACGGTGCCCCTGCTCATTACTCGCGTGAGGTTCGCTCATTTCTGAATAAGCAGTTCCCGGATCGGTGGATTGGTCGCCGTGGTCCCATCGAATGGGCTGCTCGCTCGCCTGATCTTACCCCATGCGGCTTCTTTTTGCGGGGCTACATTAAGAGCAAAGTGTACGCCACCAAGCCGCGAGTCCTCCCCACACTAGAAGAACGGATCAGGAATGCGTGTGCTTCTGTTACTCCCGAAATGTTGTCTAATGTCGGCCAAGAATGCGTAAAACGGTGGCTCGCTTGTTTCGAAAAAGACGGTGCCCACGTTGAGGTGTACCAGTGACTTTCCAATAGACTTATGAAGCCAAGTTTGATGCCACCAAAATTCTCATGAATCGTAGACTCAGCAACCAAATTGTCATTTGTTTCCTCTTGTAATTGCTATTTTAATAAAATTTTAAAAATAATGAGGGACTTTTGAAACACCCTGTATAAATAAATATATATATATATATATAAATATATATATATAAATATATAAATAAATATATATATATATATATAAATATATATATATATAAATAAATATATATATATATATAAATATATATATATATACCAGGTGAACCAAAAGTAGGTGGACAGTAGGTTGAATAGGGTTTGTGTTATATTATATTATAAGTTTATAACTATGGTGTTCATTATAACTATGGTGTTTGTGTTATATTATATTAAATAGTGAGAACATGCATTTAACATTAGAGCAGCAACTGAACCAGCCTGGTGTCACTGTTTGGGTGGTATTTCAAGTTCTGGTGTTTTAGGACCAATTTTTGTTGATGGAACAGTCACAGGTGATAAGTATCTCGAAATTCTAATGAATGAAGTTGTTCCACACTTACAACAACAGCCTAATTCACATGACCTCTATTTCCAACAAGATGGGGCCCCTCCACATTATTCAAGAGCAGTCCGTGAGTATCTTGATGAAACATTTCCCGAGAAATGGATCGGCCGAAGAGGTCAAATTGAATGGCCTGCACGTTCACCTGACTTTACCCCAATGGATTTTTTCTTTTGGGGAGTACTCAAGGACAAAGTTTATAGTCGAAAACCACGAAGTGTTGGTGATTTGAAAAATTACATCAGAGATGCATTTCAAGAAATTAATGCACAAAGAAACTTGTGCAAAAATGTTGTCGAAGTGTGAAAGGTAGACTTCAAAGCTGTGTAAATTGTGATGGACAGCAATTTGAGCACCTGCGTTGATAAAATTTTGAGTGCTTTTGTATTGTATTGGTATAAGTTCATTTTTTTTTTATTTTGTATTATAGTATACAAAAAAATTAAATATAATTGTACAGTATATGTATTCTCAAAATAAACGTTATCATTTACTGTCCACCTACTTTTGGTTCACCCGGTATATATACAGTATATATATACATATAAAAAAAAAAAAAAAAAATATATATATATAAATAAAAAAAAATAAAAATAAAATAAAAAAATAAATAAAAATAAAAATAAATAAAAAATAAAAAATAAATAAAAATAAATAAAAATAAAATAAATAAAAATAAAAAAATAAATAAAAATAAAAAAATAAATAAAAAATAAATAAATATATATATAAATAAATAAATATATTATATATATATACACACACACACACACACACACACACACACACACACAGTATATATTGTACACACTTCGTACTCACCACGTTGGATTGGGTCTCTCGGCTGTCAAGTGTTTTCCTCAGATATTTGTCAGCCAATTTAAACCATGATAATTTGCTGGTATATACGTCTTCTGTCCCAGCTCCACTTTTCTTACTTTTTACAACTTTTGTTGCTTCTTGTCTGTAAGTATTTCTAATACTTCGTATTTTATTACGAAATACTTTAATGTCCACATTTTCAAGTTTCATTCCTTTCAGTATTTGTTGTTCCGCAATTGTCCTAGCATCTCTATTCCTATATAGCTCCTCTGTGGTATCCCACAAACATCTATGTTTTAAATATTCTCCTAAAAATAGAATAATTTTATCTGTGTTCCACTTATCGGACATTCTGCAAAAACAATTATAACAATAAATATAAACAGTATTCCAAACACAGTCCAAAAAACCACAGTCCACGTCTGAACTCGCATGACAGTAAACTGAAAAGTTGGAAGAAACCATCTTTGTTGAGAGTGGAAAATTACTAGCGCGAGAGTGGGCGGCGCCAGTAACTCTCAGCTAGCGTGGTAGTTGACATGAAGCAAGTAGTGCGATAGTTACTCTCATGATAGTTACTCGCGCGAGTAGCTCTCTTTTGGGTAACAATTTCTATGCTTAGGCGTGCCAGGCAAATTTGATCGCGTGTCCAAAGGGCACACGTGCCATAGGTTCGCCACAACTGGTCTAGACGGTATTGCCGTCATGGTAGTCAGTTTTTATTTGTCAGCGAACAAAGGAAGTTTGTTAATTCTGTTATTTTACTGTATGCGAGTTGTTATCACACGTTTAACTGATGGAGACAAAATTGCTGTCAAACTTCTTCACAAGAAAAAAGGTTTCGGTGCTGAAAGAAGAGTAAAGCAGCATCCTAATCCGATGGTCTGTACATAGTGTGTCACGTCTGTGGGAAAAAATTCGTGAAACGAGAGCTGGGAAAAGGACAACCGCGTACAGCAAGAACCTAAATAAACACTGAATCTGTAAGTAAGTAAATTTATTTGCAGCCAAGAAGACACTCCCCCTTCAAGTTTGAGTGTACGGAGAACTGCTAATCGCACCAGTATTAAAATAGGTTCAGTACATCGAACTGCAAAGAAAGACCTTGGTCTAAAAACTCTTAAGCGACTGCAAGTGCATTACATATCTGAACATTCAAAAGCAAAACGTCTACAATGTTGCCATCGACTGCTTCGCCGTTTTACATCGAATAACGACGTGTCTATCATTTGGTTTAAGGATGAAAAGATTTTCACTATTGAACAGCCTCGAAATATGCTAAACGATAGAGTGTACGCTAACATAGGAAAAAACTGACATTCCAAACAGCAAGCTCCTTCGAGAGAAAATCACTTCACTCAGTCACTGATGGTTTCTACTGGTTTTCTCGTTTAGGAAAACATCCATTATTTTTTGTCGATAAAGATGTGAAAATTGATTCAAAACATTACTGTGACGATATCTTGAATAAGATGTTGCCTGAAAATGAAAGTTCTGCTTTCTAGCAAGACGGCGCTGCATTTCATCGGTTCAGGCGCACCATTGCGTACTTGTAAGAACAATGTCCCGATTTTATCCCACCAGAATACTGGACACCAAATAGTCCGGATTTAAATCCAGTTGACTATTTCATATGAGAATGTTTAGCTGACAAAATTTACAGACAAAATATTCAAGATGTCAGTCTGCTTCGAGAGTGCATTTTAACAGCATGAAATGAGTACGATCACATCACTATTTCTACAGCAGTTCGCCAGTGGCACACAAGGCTACAATTGGTCATTAATAATAATGAAGGACACATTGAACGCTTGCTGTGTTAATGTTTTATTCAATTTGTTCTTGTTCATTGTAAACTTCTTTAATGTTCAAATTCAAATTCAGATTCAGAACTTTATTCAGAAAAGAATACAAGTGACAGAGTTCGACAATTTTTAGATATTCGTTACAACATTAATATATTCACAGTACTCTCATGTGAATATGCCCTTGGAAGCATGGAGGCATTTTAGGCAAAATTAATGGCATTTAGCTTATTTATTACATAAAAATAGTGAAAGTGGCAAGTAAAAGTAATAGCGACAACAAAAATTAATAATAATAGCAGGAATAATAACAATATAAAGTTTAAAAATGTTACATGTTTTTAAATTAAATGATTTATTGATAATTGAGTAGAAAATAAATGCTGCTTAATAAAAAAATATAGAAAAAGGATACATTACTAAATTAAAGGTACTTAATGAAATTAGCATACTTCAAATAGTTAATTATAAAATTGATTACTATCGTAAAAATGGCAATAGTGAAATTATACATCAGTAAGAGCTAATGAAGTACTAAGTACATTTTTAGTGATTGGAAAAATACATTTAGTGATGAAGTCTGCCTGTTATGCATGATAATTGCATTCCATAAATCTGCTCCTTTGAAAGAGTGCATTTCCTGCAATCCTGCAGTTTCTATTGCATAATTAGGTTTGTGTATAAAATCACTGGGCAGACTGGTGTTATAACGGTGGTGTATGGGTAATGTATGTGGATTTTTATTAATAACTTTGAACATATTGACAGCAACATTGGATATGTATAAGTCATTTAATTTTAAAATATTTAGCTCTTTAAACATTGGGAAAGTGTGACTTTGTTTGTTGTTATCATTCGAGAGAGTTTGCAGACATTTTCTGAGAATTAATTCCAAAGGACGTTTTATATATACAGCTTCTATATGTTCAGCTAAGTCTCTAATTACACTCGCCAACAAGTATTTTTCATCAGCTATAATTATGGGTGGGCTAGATAGCAGTTGGGACGGTGATTCCAAATCTGTTTTCGGTTTTTCTCTAGCACGTCCAGTTTTCGAGATGAGACCGATCATAATATATATAATCAATATAATATATATATTATATAATACTGTATATAATATATATAATATGTATATAACTATATATAATATACAATTATAATATGCGTCATATATACATGTAGCAGAGTATTTTGTCATTGCAGCTTAGGTGTAGGTTTTTGCTTTACCGTTTCTGTACCCTCATGTATGGCATTTTGTCATTTCAACTTAGGCTTTCCGCAAGTTGTCTTGTGGTATTTTAAGTGAGAGCAGTTGCTGGCCACAAATTTGCAAACGTTGCACATGTACACCCTTTTATTCTTTGGCGTAACAGTCACATGTCTAGTTGTGTTGTTTTGTTTTTTGTCACCCACTTACACATTTTATTTTTTAGGTGATTTACATCAACCCACTCATTGACCATCATGCCTCGAAAGTGTAAAAATCACCCCGACAATTTCTGTTACGTGTGCGGCTCGTTCGCGACTAAATCACAACGGCGTACAATCACGATGGATCTTCGGAAAACTTACCGGTTATACTTCGACTGTCCACTAGACGACCAAAATAAGGTGTGGGCGCCACATATTAGCTGTACGGCTTGTTTGAATGGATTCCGCGACTGGTAGAACCAAAGGAAAAAGTCGATGCCGTTCGCTATACCCATGATATGGAGGGAGCCGAGAGACCATCATGGTAATTGTTACTTTTGCAATGTTAACATAACTGGATTCTCTGTGAAGAACAAGCATAACATCGTTTATCCGAACGTAGACTCCGAGATCAGACCGATCCCTCACGATGACACGATGCCGATTCCGATACCTCCACAGCATGGACTCGATTCTTTAGAAGACGAAAGGGAATCCGACGAAGGTGCGATTGGCGAAGATGCGGGACTTTCGGCCGATCTTGACTACACACCTGACGAAGAGCAATCGGAGCCGGAGAGGCTTACCCAAAACGAATTGAATGACCTCATTAGAGACCAAGCCCTCTCCAAAGAGAAATCAGAACTTCTCTCCTCGAGACTAAAGCAGAAACACTTACTTGAGAAGAACGTCCGACTGTGTCACTATCGAAAATGAAACCATGATTTGGCGACATTCTTTACAGTAGAGGGTCCGCTCTGCTATTGCCATGATAGCAATGGCTTTTCGAGAACTTGTCATAGGTACACACACCATCTGAGTGGCGCCTCTTCACTGATTCCTCACAGCGAAGCTTGAAAGCGGTTCTCCTGCATAACGGGAACTTAAAGCCGACCATCCCGATCTCCCACTCCGTTCATCTAAAGGAAACGTACGATAACATAAATATACTACTCGAAGCAATCCAATACAGCACTCATCAATGGAATATCTGTGGTGATCTCAAAGTCATTGGTATGTTAATGGGCATGCAAGGAGGGTTCACGAAATACAATGAGACAGCCGTGCTACCGCGGATCATTACATCAGACGTGACTGGCATCAAAGAAGTACATACGAGCCAGGAACGGGCAGTGCCCAGTGTGTTCCTTTAGTTGATCCAAAGAAGATTTTCCTGCCACCTCTCCACATTGAGCTCGGCTTAATGAAAAATTTTGTGAAAGCGATGGGTAAGGCGAATTCGAAAGGGTTTCGATACCTTGTTGAGAAATTTGCAAACATCAATGCCGCGAAATTGAAGGAGGGAATCTTTGTGGGGATCCAAATCAGGAAGGTTCTGCAGAATGAAGGTTTTGAAGAAAACCTCAATGCCTTAGAACTAAAAGCATGGCAGGCTTTCAAATGGATTTGTGAAAACTTCTTGGGTAGCCACAAGTCTCCCGCATACAAAGATGGAGTTCAGAAACTGCTCGATGCAGCTCAAGAAATGGACTGTCGCATGTCCTTGAAAGTACATTTTTTACATTCGCATCTAGATTTCTTTCCCGAAAATCGAGTCAATGGAAAATCGTTACGAAGGTTTCTGAAACGAAAGTATGTTGGTAGACTACTGCTGGATGTTGTACCGTGACGATCCTGACAAGGTTTACAAAAGAAAATCGTACTCGCAACGTTTATAGGTTGGTGTACATTTCTTTTTATGAATAAAGTTGTACTTTTACGATAAATTGTGCTGAAATTAACACCAGTCATATTTCGATAACTAGATGTGCTAGAGGAAACCGAAAACAGATTTGGAATCAGCGAACAAAACAGGTCTAGAAAAGTGTGTATACATCATAGTTGAGAGAAAAAAGTTCGGTTTTGTCGACCAGTGTTACCTTCCTTGTCAACTTTGTTTTTCAACAACTATTGTTGAAAGTGAATTTGCAAAGAAACGACTTATCCGAATTAAATAAACTCCCTCTCATTTTAAGGAAAATATAAAGGGTTTATTTAATATGATTATTCTTTCATTTAGTTACCCTTGAAATTGTGATTTTATCGTCCCGGTCAAAAAGTTTTCTATTTTTATACTTGACGTAAAAACTTAGTAAAAATTATTTTATATTGCTCTGTCTGTTTTGGCGATTGAAATGATTGAAAACAATACTGTGACCCTTGGAAGATTAAAAGGATTAAAAGAGATTAAAAGTTCACTTTTGAGTGACACCCCGCACACCATCTCCCTTTGCCAGTATCAAAACTAAATTAATGGAACTCGGTGAAATTTTGTCCATAAATCTTTCTTTTGTATTCCTCAAATTTTAAAAAATGCAGGAAAATAAATTCTTGCCCCTTCTCTTAAACTTAATACACATTTCATGTTTCATTTACATTATATATATTATATATTATAACATATATATATACACTGCACACTTCAATTTGTTATTAAATATTAAGCCTGAATTTAATCTGGAAACTAATTCATTTATTTTTTAATTAAATTTTGAAATATGAACTAATTAAATAAAGCTATTTCGTTCAACATACTGTCTGTCTGTCTCTCTTTCTCTGTTAATTATATATATATATATATATATATATATATATATATATATATATATATATAATATATATATATACAGGGTGTCCGAGAATTATCTGTACATTTTTTGGCTGTTATTAAAAGTCAACCATGAAGTGTAGAAATTCCAGTTTGTCCCATTTTACAGAGAATCTCATTAAGTTTTTTCTGATACCAAGTTTTGACAAGTTTTTTAGAAATTCCAGTGTGTCCGAACATTATCTGTACAATTTCATCTTTTAATAAAATTCTTGATAACACACGTAAAATTCTTAAACAAGATTATTTAGAATCTGTATTTTCAAAAGTTTCTTTTATTAAAGTAACGTTGTTACAAACATTCGATATGTGCACCATTAGTGATTCGCAAAACATCCAATCGATACTCCAAATGTTGCCATGTACGTTGCAGCATAAGTTTCTTATCCACATCAATTCGCTCAATAGCAGCTGTGATTCTTGCTTTTAAATCATCAATGTCTGTCACCCGCGTACATTTCTGAAAAACTTGTCAAAACGTGGTATCAGGAAAAACGTAATGAGATTCTCTGTAAAATGGGACAAAACTGGAATTTCTACACTTCATGGTTGACTTTTAATAACAGCCAAAAATTGTACAGATAATTCTCGGACACCCTGTATATATACTGTATATACAGGGTGTCCCAGAATTAACTATCTATTTCAATGAAATCGGACAAATTTTTTAAAAACACACTTTTATTTATGTTTATCATGTTTAATATGTGTTAAAAATGTATAAATTTCTAAATTTTTTTCATAATTTTATTTTCATAATTTTTTCATTATCTGGTCCAATGAAAGACCGTCTGAAGTCATAGAATGGCAAAGAGACTCTCCAAAAGTTAACGTGTGGCTTGGAATGATCAAATCCAAAATTTATGGCCCATTCTTGTTTGCGGAAGCAACTGTAACAGGTACCGTCTACCTTGATATGCTTCAGCAGTTTCTCGAACCACAGCTTCTTGATGATGGCATTCTTGATAATGTTGTGTTTCAACAAGATGGAGCACCATGTCATTATGCTCTAATTGTTCGAGAATACCTCATCAGACGCCTTCCGAATCGGTGGATTGGACGTGGAGGACCTCGACCTTGGCCTCCGCGTTCTCCGGATTTGACACCCCTGGATTTCTTTGCATGGGGTTTCATAAAAACAAAGGTTTATCGCCAAAAGATCAATGCTTCTTGTTGAAACACAACATTATCAAGAATGCCATCATCAAGAAGCTGTGGTTCGAGAAACTGCTGAAGCATATCAAGGTAGACGGTACCTGTTACAGTTGCTCTCGCAAAGAAGAATGGGCCATAAATTTTGGATTTGGTCATTCCAAGCCACACGTTAACTTTTGGAGAGTCTCTTTGCCATTCTATGACTTCAGACGGTCTTTCATTGGACCAGATAATGAAAAAATTATGAAAATAAAATTATGAAAAAAATTTAGAAATTTATACATTTTTAACACATATTAAACATGATAAACATAAATAAAAGTGTGTTTTTAAAAAATTGTCCGATTTCATTGAAATAGATAGTTAATTCTGGGACACCCTGTATATATATATATATATATATATATATATATATATGTACAGGGTGGGCGGAAAGTAGCTCCCTATTTTGGATTGGTAAAAAAATACGTATATTATCCATTTATTTCAGAAGAAATAATATGAAAAGGTAGGCATATATGGTAGGTTTTCTATAAAATTCAATGTGGGCTCCAACTCTTTCCACCAGCTTCTGGAGCCGCCCAGGAATGGCGTCCACTGACTTAGCAGGAACTCCGGCGGGATGGAGGACATGACTTCCCGAATTCGGTCCTCCAGTTCTTCCAATGTCCTCGGTTTGGTGCGGTAGACTTCTTCCTTTACCCACCCCCAAAGAAAGAAGTCGCACGGTTACCGCTGAAAAACGGCAGAATCGGTTCAGTGTAACGGTGTGGTGTGGTATGACCTCAGATCAGGTTGTGGGCCCGTTCCTTCTGCGCAACACCATGAATGCTGAGCGGTACCTTGCTATGTTGCGAAACGAGGTCTGGCCGGTTGTCAGCACATGGGAGAACATCGACGATCTGATATTTATGCAAGATGGCGCCCCTCCGCACTTCGCTCTTGTTGTCCGTGAGTGGCTGGATGCCCACTTCCCTGGGCGTTGGATGGGTCGTCGTGGTCCACATCAATGGCCAGCCAGGAGCCCCAACTTGACACCGTGCGACTTCTTTCTTTGGGGGTGGGTAAAGGAAGAAGTCTACCGCACCAAACCGAGGACATTGGAAGAACTGGAGGACCGAATTCGGGAAGTCATGTCCTCCATCCCGCCGGAGTTCCTGCTAAAGTCAGTGGACGCCATTCCTGGGCGGCTCCAGAAGCTGGTGGAAAGAGTTGGAGCCCACATTGAATTTTAGAGAAAACGTACCATGTATGCCTACCTTTTCATATTATTTCTTCTGAAATAAATGGATAATATACGTATTTTTTTACCAATCCAAAATAGGGAGCTACTTTCCGCCCACCCTGTATATATATAAAATCATCAATGCATTCATATTTTAAGTGGAAGTATGAAGAGTTAATCATCTTTTTACATAGAGCACCATTCCGCCCATACGTCCACTTCAGGGTACGAGCAGCTCGCAGCAGCATTGTCAAGCAAATAGAGGGTCAATGTACTGATGAGGCTTCCATAATTTTAAGCTTAAGGTCAGAGCTTCCGGCAGCAAGTACGGCGAAACTAGACTTTCTGCCGGAAGCTCTGACCTTAAGTTTAAAATTATGGAATCTTTGTTCATTTATAAATTAAAACCAGACCTCAATTCTGATGAATCATCGGTAGATCTGCTATGTTTTAGTTAAGGTACTTGTTTATTTTATTTATTTACATTTTAGTTTTAATGCTTTTATATTTTCCTAGCTACTTTTTATAATTTTAACTTTGTTACTTTAAATTGTTATTGAGCAACTTAAACTTGCAATTTGTATTTTGTATGTGAATTGGCCTTTTATTGTTTTAGCCCTGAAGATGGAATTAGTGCATTCAGAAACGTTGGTACTGATTAAACCTTGAAGGATGTTTATTTTTTCTCTGGTGTTCTTGTTTATATATAGTGTATATATATATATATATAAGCATTCTCGCTCTTGAAATATTTTTACCAGTTTTTATCGAATTTGAATAACTGGCTCTTCCTGTTATTTTGGTTGCCGACCCCTGGCTAGTCCAAAGAACATCCATATCCGTATTCATATTATTGCAATTTTTGTTAGTTTGCATTGCAGACACCCTCAGTTATTCTCAGTCTTGGTGCATGATTCTTCATATATATATATATATATATATATATATATATATATATATATATATATATATATATATATATATACATACATACTAATATATATATATATATATATATATATATATATATATATATATATATATATATATATATATATATATATATATATAAGAGAACAAGAGAACCAAAGCTTTAGCCATTTCATCTTGAACTTGGCAAACCTTTCGAGAAACCGTCCTGTCATCAGTGTTTGTTTAATTGTTCATAGTATTTTAGGTAATTTTAATCTACGAGAAAGCAGTGAACTGTATTAATAATTTTTTTTTATGCAGGCAGGAGAGGGCAAGGGCGAACGTCCGCAAAATCGCACCCCTACCCCCCATAGAGGAAGAAGTCAAAATCAAGGTCCGAAGTTTTCGAGATGCCTGCACAATGTGCGTTTGAAAGATTGGAGGTCATAGATAGGGTAAAAGATGGATTCAGGAAGGTTGTTCAAGAGGTTACCGGTTGAGTAGATGAAAGATTGAAAATACCGTATTTTACGCCTCATAAGACGCTACTTTTTTCCTGAAAAACGTCTCCAAAAATCACTTCAGGGCTCGTATGTTATTGTTTTGTTTAATGTTCTTTTAATAAAGTTATGGGAATATATTTTTTGTGAGGCTGATAAATCTTCGAAATATTTTTTTCCTAAATATTCTTTGCTAAATATAGGGTGCGTCTTACCACTTGCAGCGTCTTATGAGGCGTAAAATACGGTACCGATTACCCTTTGCATTAAAGAGTTGGACAGAAAAGGAATGAGAATTTGTCGAAAGTTGAGAAGTGCGTGCTCTCCTTAAAGGAGGAGGCATGCAGTTAGAAAGTTCAGAAGAGCAATGTCCGTTATAATAGCGATAGTAAAGAGAGTGTGAGGCAACATTGCGGCGATAAGACGAAAAGTCTTTGATGCACCTGGTCAAGTAGAGCTGTTTGGGTTGAGCCACCCCACACATGAGCAGCATATTCCATACATTGGTGGACAAGACCCTGTACAGAGACAGCAACTGAGTAGAGGTGAAGAAACCGCGGAACCGGTACAGTTCACCTAACCTCTTAGAAGCTATTTTAGAAAGAGAGTATATGTGATCTTTCCAGGAAAGATCATGAGAAAAGGAAACATCAAGAATATTAAGAGAAGAGGAAGGATTGAGTTGTGTGTTATTGAAGATAAGGGGATAGTCATGTGGAAGATTGTGAAGCGTAGACAGATGAGGAAACCGAGTTTTTGAAGCACTGAAAGCCATAAGGTCTTCTCTGCCCCAATCAGAGATAGGAGAAAGATCAGAGGTCAGGTGCATGAAAGCCATCCTACCGAAGTATGGAGTGACTGTTGAGAGGGACGCTTTGTGAAGAGGGTGGAGAAGTAAAGAGTGGAATCAACGGCATAGGAGTGGATAGGACAGGAAATGCGACTTAATAGATCATTAAAAATAAAAGGAAAAGAGTGGGTGACAGGATATAACCCTGAGGAACACCACTAATAATAACTATAGGGGAAGAATAGTGACCATCTACAATCGCAGCTATTAATCGGCCAGAAAAGAAACTAGAGATAAAAACACAGATAAAAGGATAGAAACCTGATGGTAATTTGGAAATGTAAAACTTACACCAGACTCTATCATAAGCTTTTGATGTGTCACGCGCAAGAGCAAAGGTTTCGATAGTTCGAGGGTTAAGAGTGGTCACACTTCTTTGGGACAGGCTGAATGAAAATGAACTTCCAGCAGTAAGGAAACGTACCAGATGAAAAACAAAAACGAAAGAGTACCTGGGCTGGATGACAGAAGCACACATTTTGAAAAAAATTAATGGATTTATTCAACACAAACTTTCCTCTTCAATCAAAAGTCATATCTAAAACTAAATATAGCAACCAATGGATCATCCCAGCTCTCATTGTGAATTTCAAACGTAAACATACCCTCTTTAAATTATGGAAATCTGATATTTTTACCGAACAGATATAGAAAAATTACTGTAACAGACTAAATGTAATCATTAAAAGAGTGAAAGCAGATCACAAGTTAATTTTTCTTTGATCCAATCCTACCGAGCGATATCTCTTTAGTAATAAAAAATTGAAAAATAAAACTCCGATATTAATACGATCCCAGTAAATATATAAAAATTAGTATCAGATGAAATTACAATACCACTCAGTAAACTAATTACTAGGAATTATAGGAATATTAGCCGACATTCTAAAGGAAGCATAATTATGCCCTGTATTTAAGTCAGGAAACCCAAAAGCTCCATCCAATTATCGCCTCATTTCCGTATTGCCGACTTTACTGTAAGTAAATTATTAGAAAAATCGTATACAATGAACTAAGTAAGTATTTTAACTAAAACATAATTTGGCTTTAAAGGTGGGCATACAACGGAAGATGCCATAAACATCCTATTAGAAAATGTTTATCAGAACGTAAACAGCAAAAAAATACACTGCCTTGGTCTTCCTCGACTTGTCAAAAGCATTTGATACACTTTTGTATGAAATCTTATTGAATAAACTTCACATATACGGAGTAAGAGAAAATATCTTCAGTTGGTTCAAATCGTATCTGAGATATCATCATCAATATATCAAATTAAAAAATAATTTTTCCAGCGAGGCGATGCTAACTTGTGGGGTCTCACAAGGCTCTAATCCACGTGAACGCTTTTCATCTCTCAATCGCATTAAATTGCGTGCAATATGTAGATAATATTACATTTATTTCTTCCGAACATGATTTAGACCTTCTGATAAATGAAACGAACAGGCAATTAGAGCATGTGTGTAAGTACTGTAGATATGTGCTAATAAACTTTTGCTGACCATGACAAAGTTATCTTATATGATTATTTCCACAAACATATTAATACAAACTATTAAATAAAAATTGGGAATAGTACTCTTACAAAGGTGAATGAAGTTAAAATGCTTGACATTAATTTAGATGAAAAACTAAATTTCAAAAGCCATGTACAACATATCGGATCTACAATAACAATATTTATATTCATATTGTTTAAACTAAAAAAGACTTTCTCAAAACGCACTCCTTATCCTGTATTATGTCTTCATCCACCCACATTTATTATATTGCATTACAACATGGGGTAGCTCAAAGAAATATATAAAACATTCTTTGGAAGTCACTTATAAAAAAATGTCTGCGAACCCTCTCTAATAATGGTAACAAGCGAAGTCATACTTCTCCAACGTTTAAAGAACTAAATATTTTCAAACTAAATGACTCGTACAAACTCAATGTTGCTACCAATATGTTTAAAATTATCAATAAAAATTAATATACATCACCCATTCAAAGAGCAATCCTTCAATCAAATTTATCATCACACTTGACTCCCCAGAGACTTTATACACAAACCAAATTATACAATGAAAACTGCAGGAAATGCTCTCTCTTTCAAAGGAGCAGATGTATGGAATTCAATCACCATAAATAACAGATAGACTTCATCGCTAAATGTACTGTATTCCACAAATCACTCAAGAAGTACTTCACTTGCTCCTACTGATGTGTAAGCTCACTACTGTCATTATTACCACAGTAATTATGTTCCCATTTTATAATTATCTAAAACATGATAATTTCACTTAGAGCTTTTAATTTAAGAATTTGACCTAAAAAAAATTTATTGAGCATCATTTATTTTCTACTAAAAAGATGCAGTTGAGTATTTTATTTAAAACTGCGTAAAATAATCAAACACTACTTTTGTAAATCTTCACCTTCTGTTTATAATTATTATGATTATTGTTATTATTGTTATTATTGTTATTATTACTTGCCATTTTCACTTCTCTTAGACACTCTAATAGACAGAGTTTATTTCCACGACAATTTCGACGCCCACTGGCATCCTCCTCGGGTGGATACAGAAACACGAATGAACCAAAACAAGAGGGAAAAACAGTCCAGGGACCGACCGTTAAGAAATTCGCACCTAGGTTAGATCCCATTCTCCCGACACCGGAAGGGCATTTTCATTAAGTACATTCGCGCAAATTTAAAACTATCTTCCTGTTCTAAACATACAGATTCTAATATTTTTTTTTTTACATAATTATTACATTTATTATTAAATTTATTACATTTAATATTGCATAATTATTCATTACAGAAATTATAAATTTATTATTACATTGGTTATTACATTATTGTTTATTATACAGAACTTATAAACCGAAAAACGAATGAAAAAGCCGATTAGGAAACAATCCAGCGACCATTGAGAAATTCGCACCTAGGTTAGATACCGTTCTCCCGACAGTGGAAGGGCATTTTATTACAGGGTCCGCTTATAATAAGTACATTCCCACAAATTAAAACTATCTTCTTGTTCTTTACATACAGATTCTAATATTTTGACATAATTACTGCATTTATTATTACATTTACATTTTTTTTTAACATTTATTATTATTACCTTTACCCTAATTATTAAATTTATAATATTACCTTTATTATTACATCTGTTGCATTTATATTTATTTCCACAATTTATTACTTCCATTATTACATTTACTAAAGGCGAGTAAGGAAACATTCCAATCCAGAGACATTTAAGAAATTCACACTTAGGTTCGAACACGTTCCCACGACTCCGTAAGGGATTTTTTGACCAAGAATCTCATTAAAGGGTCTAACTTATAAGTATCTTCGCACAAATTAAAATTATCTACGTTTTCTATACTCACAGATTCTATTATTTTTCTTTTGACATAATTATTACATTTATAAAGTACCTTACTTGAATCCCAATCTATAGCATGATTATTTTGGCTGGCGTGATAAAAAATGGCATTATTAGTATTACAACTTCTGAAGGCATATTTGTGTTCTTTAATACGGGTTTCAATATTTCTTCCAGTTTCTCCCACGTATACTAAATCACAACTTTTACAGGGAATGCTGTAGACACAGGCTTGTTCCTCTTTGCCACGTTATTCCTAACCAATTTACTTTTCACGGTAGACGAATATTTGAACGCCAAAGCAAACTTAAAATCTTTCGTCAACGGTTTTACTCTTTCTAAGCCGGCAATGTAAGGCAAACTCACATATTGTTTTTGGTTAACTGAAGGTTCCCGAGGGCATAAAAAGATTTTCTGGCTTTAAAATACGCCTTTCTGATAAACCACTCGGGATATTTTAAATCCTTAAAAAGGTTCCAAATCTTTGAATTTTCCGGGTCCAGCAAATGTGGGCTACAAATCCTGAGTGCTCTTAGAAACATGGAAGAAATAATTGAGCTTTTAACCCCTTCATCATGATATGAAAAATAATGAATGTACGAATTACAATGAGTAGGTTTTCTATAGACCGTGAAATTGGGCTTTCCGCTTTCGTTAATGACCAAAACATCTAGAAAAGGTAATTGTTTGTCGTTCTCCCATTCATATTTAAATTTAATAGAGGGAACAAGATTATTTAATGACTGAAAGAAAGTGTCAAAGTTGTTCCAGTGGTCAGGCCAAAGTGAGAAAATATCATCTACATAAAGAAACAAATTAGATTCCTGGGACATATTGTTTGCAACAATTCCGACTCATAGTATTCCATGTATAATGTACTCAGTATTGGGGACAAAGGAGACCCCATTCCCATACCAAAACGTTGCAAATAAAATTCTTCACCGAAGGAGAAGGCATTATTGGTGACACAGAGTTTTATCAGTTCTAAAAATACAGATGTGGGCATGCCTAGTTCTACGTTACATGTTGGCAATTTTCTATCTAAAAAACTAAGTACATCATCAATGGGAACTTTCGTAAACAAGGACTCAACGTCAAAACTGATCATTCTTCCCCGTTTTCCCTCTTGTTTTGGTTCATTCGTGTTTCTGTATCCACCCGAGGAGGATGCCAGTGGGCGTCGAAACTGTCGTGGAAATAAACTCTGTCTATTACAGTGGGTTTTTATTTTCATATTTTGACCTTCACGTAGAAAAAAGTGAAGTTTTTTGCATTTATTATGGATCCCACGATCAGACGCCATCTATTCGCCTTCTTCTTAGTTACCTTTCCCCAACTTATATCTTCCTATCGTCTATATGAAAAAACACTAGTGGCTGTGAAGACTAAGAAGCTGCAACTCAAGTTCCTGCAAGAGTGTTTAGTGGAGCAAGTGTGCCCGAAGTCCTTGATACCGTTTACCTTCAGGAAGGACCATACACCGTTTCCGAATTTTGCCAGGGAAATTTTGAAGGAACGTATTCCGTGTGTTAAAAGAGAAATTGACCATACGTATTTCAAACTAAGAAATTGTCTACGCGTCCTTAAATCGCATGTGTCGTGTGAACTACTTGTGGCGCTGTTTGAAACTGCGGATTATAAATGCGACGTGGAGACTAGACGCACTGAACAACGACTTAACAGAAAGCTATCCTATTTATGTGATGAAAGTGCTTCGTCAAAGTGTGCGGTGGAAGGTTCCGTTTTAAATTTATCGACATATGTCTTATCCAAATCCGAAAAGGAAGTTCTTAATTTAGGGCTGTCGTTTGCACTTAAACCCAATAAAAACATTGTTTTAGATTTTGTGTCTTCCGTAGTTAATTCCAGGGTGGATATTCCGTGTTTAAATGGTTTGATTCTGAGCAAGTTTCTGGAACATTTCAACTCATTGGACTCTATTCCCAAAAGATTTCGGTTAGCTTTAGACAAGCTCAGGAAGAATGAAGCAATATTTGTCACTAAAGCGGACAAAAGTAACACTGTGGTTATTTTGGACAAGTGTGATTATAAACAAAAAATGGAAGCGTTACTTAGTGAAGAGTTCACCTACGCCAAAGTGAGATCGTCCCCCCTAAAGCGTCTTTCTGCCGAATTCAACAAAACCATCAGGAACTTATTAAAAGATGTCCCGGCGATTGATCCTAAAAGATTTCTACAGATTAACCCCAAACTCCCCCACATTTACGGCCTACCCAAAACCCATAAGATTAATATACCACTCCGTCCCATTATTTCACACAGGGGTTCCTTTAGTTACAGGTTATCTAAATTTCTTGCAGATAAATTATCCCCATTAATTGGTAAATTTTCAGGCTCGCACATCACTAATTCCTGTGACTTTATTAACAAAGTTATGTCCTTAGATTTAAAACGGGGAAGAATGATCAGTTTTGACGTTGAGTTCTTGTTTACGAAAGTTCCCATTGATGATGTACTTAGTTTTTTAGATAGAAAATTGCCAACATGTAACGTAGAACTAGGCATGCCCACATCTGTATTTTTAGAACTGATAAAACTCTGTGTCACCAATAATGCCTTCTCCTTCGGTGAAGAATTTTATTTGCAACGTTTTGGTATGGGAATGGGGTCTCCTTTGTCCCCAATACTGAGTACATTATACATGGAATACTATGAGTCGGAATTGTTGCAAACAATATGTCCCAGGAATCTAATTTGGTTTCGTTATGTAGATGATATTTTCTCACTTTGGCCTGACCACTGGAACAACTTTGACACTTTCTTTCAGTCATTAAATAATCTTGTTCCCTCTATTAAATTTAAATATGAATGGAGAACGACAAACAATTAACTTTTCTAGATGTTTTGGTCATTAACGAAAGCGGAAAGCCCAATTTCACGGTCTATAGAAAACCTACTCATTGTAATTCGTACATTCATTATTTTTCATATCATGATGAAGGGGTTAAAAGCTCAATTATTTCTTCCATGTTTCTAAGAGCACTCAGGATTTGTAGCCCACATTTGCTGGACCCGGAAAATTCAAAGATTTGGAACCTTTTTAAGGATTTAAAATATCCCGAGTGGTTTATCAGAAAGGCGTATTTTAAAGCCAGAAAATCTTTTTATGCCCCTCGGGAACCTTCAGTTAACCAAAAACAATATGTGAGTTTGCCTTACATTGCCGGCTTAGAAAGAGTAAAACCGTTGACGAAAGATTTTAAGTTTACTTTGGCGTTCAAATATTCGTCTACCGTGAAAAGTAAATTGGTTAGGAATAACGTGGCAAAAGAGGAACAAGCCTGTGTCTACAGCATTCCCTGTAAAAGTTGTGATTTAGTATACGTGGGAGAAACTGGAAGAAATATTGAAACCCGTATTAAAGAACACAAATATGCCTTCAGAAGTTGTAATACTAATAATGCCATTTTTTTTATCACGCCAGCCAAAATAATCATGCTATAGATTGGAAATCAAGTAAGGTACTTTATAAATGTAATAATTGTCAAAAGAAAAATAATAGAATCTTTGTGTATAGAAAAAGTAGATAATTTTAATTTGTGCGAAGGTACTTATAAGTTAGACCCTTTAATGAGATTCTTGGTCAAAAAATCCCTTACGGAGTCGTGGGAACGTGTTCGAACCTAAGTGTGAATTTCTTAAATGTCTCTGGATTGGAATGTTTCCTTACTCGCCTTTAGTAAATGTAATAATGGAAGTAATAAATTGTGGAAATAAATATAAATGCAACAGATGTAATAATAAAGGTAATATTATAAATTTAATAATTAGGGTAAAGGTAATAATAATAAATGTTAAAAAAAAAAATGTAAATGTAATAATAAATGCAGTAATTATGTCAAAATATTAGAATCTGTATGTATAGAACAAGAAGATAGTTTTAATTTGTGGGAATGTACTTATAAGCGGACCCTGTAATAAAATGCCCTTCCAGTGTCGGGAGAACAGTATCTAACCTAGGTGCGAATTTGTCAATGGTCGCTGGATTGTTTCCTAATCGGCTTTTTCATTCGTTTTTCGGTTTATAAGTTCTGTATAGTAAACAATAATGTAATAACCAATGTAATAATAAATTTATAATTTCTGTAATGAATAATTATGCAATATTAAATGTAATAAATTTAATAATAAATGTAATAATTATGTAAAAAAATATATATTAGAATCTGTATGTTTAGAACAGGAAGATAGTTTTAAATTTGCGCGAATGTACTTAATGAAAATGCCCTTCCGGTGTCGGGAGAATGGGATCTAACCTAGGTGCGAATTTCTTAACGGTCGGTCCCTGGACTGTTTTTCCCTCTTGTTTTGGTTCATTCGTGTTTCTGTATCCACCCGAGGAGGATGCCAGTGGGCGTCGAAACTGTCGTGGAAATAAACTCTGTCTATTAGAGTGGGTTTTTATTTTCATATTTTGACCTTCACGTTGAAAAAAGTGGTTTTTTGCATTCACTTCTCTTACGCAATAAATAATCTGAATCCCATTAATTTTGCCATAAAAACTTTCATGCTTCCAAAAGCATATTCATATTAGAATTCTGTGACATATATTAATACCATAGCAGATATCTAAATTGTACAGAAAAATATGGAAAAATATTGTAAGAATTTATGAAACTTGTATTCTTTTTCTGAATAAATGCTTTGTTTGCTTGTTGATTTTTCATCTGGAAAACTGAGAAAAGAGTAACCATATATTATGGAAAACGAGTTAAAAACGAAATGGTTATAAACCTATATTCGCCCAGTATCTCAGTGGTTACTGTGGTTACTCTGAGCGGAGAGACTTTGGTTGGCTCTGGACATCTGACTCCTGGACTTTTTTTATGGAGGAAGGAGGGGCCAAGGGCGAATGCCCGCAAAAACGCCCCTCCCTTAGAAGAGGAAGAGAGACAAAATCAAGGACAGGGTTTTCGAGATGCCTAGACACTCTGCGTTTGAAAGAGGGGGGGGGGTCATAGACAGGAGGAAAGAGGGATTGAGGAAGATTGCTGCAGAGTTGACCGGTTGAGTAGATGAAAGACTGAAAATACCGATTAACCATTGCATTAGATTGTTGGACAGAAAAGGAATGAGAAAGTGTAGAAAGTCTGGTACTGCGTGCTCTCATTAAAGGAGGAGGCATGCAGTTAGAGAGTTCAGAAGAGCAATGTCCGTTATGATAGCGTTAGTAAAGAGAGAGTGAGATAACATTGCGGCGAAGAGAGAGAGGTTGAAGACAATCAGTAAGAGGCGGGAAATTGATGAGACGAAAAGCCTTTGATTCCACCCGGTCAAGTATAGCTGTGTGGGTTGAACCAACTCACACATGAAAAGCATACTCCATACAGTGGCGAACAAGACCCATGTACAGAGACAGCAACTGAGTGGGGCTGAAGAAACCGAGGAGGCGATACAGCACACCTAACCTCTCTTAGAAACTGTTTTTGAAAGAGATCTTTCCAGGAAACATCACGAGAAAAGGAGACGCGAACAATGTTAAGAGAAGAGGAAGGATTGAGTTGTGTGTTGTTGAAGGTAAGGGGATAGTCGTGTGGAAGATTGTGACGCGTAGACAGATGGAGGAACTGAGTTTTTGAGGCACTGAAAGCCACAATGTTTTCTCTGCCCCAATCAGAGATAGTAGAAAGATCAGAAGTCAGGTGCTCCATAGCCGTACTACGCGAATCATGGAGTGAATGTTGAGAGGGACGCTTTGGGAAGCGGGTGGAAAAGTGAAGAGTGGAATCATCTGCATATGAGTGAATAGGACAGGAAGTGCGAATTAAAAGATCATTAATAAATGATAGTGTAGTGAATACTCTTATTTTAGTTTCAAGATAAATGTTAATTTTACCGTTTTGAATTTCGGAATAGCTATAAATTCATTTTAAATTAGTTACCCATCATAATTCAATTGTAAACCACATTAATACTAATTTTATGTATACTGTATTATTTTATTGTATGTAAACATAATTAATTATATATCACAATTGTCAGTTAATTATTTATATTCAAATAATTATTTTAATCTAATACCATGTCCATTTTGCAAATAAATAATAGAAATCCAAGGGTTATATTTTCCATCCTTGGTACTGTCGCAGTTTCGCCTAACGGACTCAATACGGCTAGTGAGATAATCACTGGTTGGCACTTAACCAGCGGCAGTGCTTATGGCTACATCATCCAGGTTAACCTATACCGGATAGATGCGCTACGGTCCCAAGCCGTAGCTTGCCTAGGCCCAACGACGACGACGACGAAAACCAACAATTGGTGACCCCGGAGTTGGATTCCCCCCTTTTTACCCGAACGACTAGGACTAGACTGTAACGTCGTTCGTGCCCATCACCCCTTTCACCCGAGCGACTAGGACCAGACTGTAACGTCGCTCGTGCCCTCTGCCCCTCACCCCTGCCCGTGCGCTCTGTGCCTGCGCTCGTCTCAACCTCCACTCCTTCGTTGGTAACTTGTCGTCTTGCTTGTACGTCAGCAAGCATAGGAGAAGATGCCTGACGACGCTGGTGCTATCTCCCACTTGAGCGTAAAGCTCCCCGTCTTCTGGCCGGGTGATCCATTTATTTGGTTCCACCAAGTGGAATCACAATTCAACTTGGGAAGGATCACCGCTAGCAGGACAAAATACGATCATGTTTTGTCCTCTCTGCCAGCGAGCATCATCTCTGAAGTCCGTGACGTCATCGTGTCTACTTCCACGAGTGAGGACCCATACAACGATCTGAAGTCTGCCATCCTGTGCCGCACCACTGTCTCCGAGCGTGAGAAACTACATCAGTTAATCTCAAAAGAAGAACTTGGAGACCGTAAGCCCACTCAAATGCTGAGGGCTTTGCAGTGCGCTCTAGGCGAACGCGCACAAACCTTCGATAAGGACATCTTTAGACAGTTGTTCTTGCAGAAACTTCCTCCATCAGCTCAGCGTGTCTTGGCCACTATGGATCCTGCTACTCCAGTTGATAAACTAGCAGAAACTGCCGACAAAGTAGTGGAGATTGACACAGCTCCGGTCAACAACGTGAACACACAATCGGAACTGGAGTTGAAAGTGGAAGAGTTAAGTCAACAACTCAACCACGTTTGTTCTCTGCTACAAAATCAACGGCAAAGAAGCCATTCTCGGTCAAGATTTACGAAGAGGCATCGTTCGAGTTCCGGGAAGATCTGCTTCTACCACTCTAAATTTGGAAAGAAGGCTAGGAAGTGCATCCCCTTGCAATTTTTCGTCGGAAAACCCCAGCAGCGAGTCCTAATGGCGTCTAGTACTCGCACTGCCAACCTATTATTCATAAAGGACAGGAACTCTGGTGTCAATTTCTTGGTCGATACCGGAGCGTCAGTCAGTGTATTCCCTCAAAAATCTGGTCATACGCACTCGGAATCTCCGCCTCTATACGCTGCTAACGGTTCACGCATACCCACGTACGGTACTCAGTCGCGTGAACTAAACTTGGGCCTTCACCGATCCTTCAAGTGGATTTTCATCTGTGCTCAAGTGCAGCATCCCATAATCGGCGCTGACTTCCTCCAGCATTTCAAACTCCTGGTGGATCTTGACAAGCGACGCTTATGCGACCAGGCCACACTGCTTTCTGTTCTTGCCAAACAGGTTGCCTTCCGGACGCCTCGAACTCTGCACTTTCCCTCGTTCCCCCTAATTCCATGTACCAGTGCCTTTTCCAGCGATATCCAGGAATTCTTCAACCGATGCAGATGGGTGATACCATTAAGCACACCATTACCCATCACATTACAACAAAAGGTCCCCCTGTGTTTGCAAAACCCAGACGTCTTGCCCCGGACAAACTGAAAGCTGCCAAATCGGAATTCCAGCTTATGACAGATCTTGGGATAATAAGACCTTCCAAAAGCAGTTGGTCCTCTCCCCTACACCTGGTCCAGAAGAAGTCAGGAGACTGGAGACCATGTGGGGATTACCGGTTTTTGAATTCGACAACCATCCCGGACCGATATCCGGTACCAAATGTCCAAGACTTTACTTCTCTTCTCCACGGCAAATCTATCTTCAGTAAAATAGACCTCGTTAAGGCTTTCCACCACATTCCCGTAGAGCCTTCGGATATTCCCAAGACTGCAGTTTGTACACCATTTGGGTTATTCGAATTTGTGAAGATGCCGTTCGGGCTACGGAATGCTGCGCAAACCTTTCAGAGGTTTATAGATGAGGTCACCAGAGGCTTAGACTTTGTTTATGCCTACATCGATGATTTGCTTGTGGCCAGCTCAACGGAAGAGGAACATAAGGAACATCTTTCACTCCTCTTTCAACGCTTAGAACAATACGGTGTTACTATTAATGCATCTAAGTGTGTGTTTGCACAGCCAACCTTGGAATTTCTTGGTCACACGATTTCGCAGCACGGAATTACCCCCCTTCAGGACAAGTGTGAAGTGATAAAAAATTACCCTATGCCAAATAATCAGCGTGAGTTACGTCGGTTTCTAGGTTTGGTAAATTATTACCACAAGTTCATTAAAACTGTGCCAGTGTTCTTGCTCCTCTACACGCTATGATCACACACAACGCAAGGTAACGAAATTGGTATGGTGTAGCGATAGTTTACAGGCGTTCGACAATGCCAAAAATGCTATCAATAGTGCATTGTCTCTGTCATTTCCTATCAGTGATGCCCCCCTAACTCTGACGGTCGATGCATCAGATGTTGCGATCGGTGGGGTGTTGGAACAAACCATTAACGGTCAACAAGCACCCATCGCGTTTTACTCGAAAAGCTGCAGCCAGCCCAAACGCGTTATAGTGCTTTCGGACGTGAACTTCTTGCTATTTACTTAAACGTGAAGCATTTTCAACATTTCCTTGAAGGCCGAGAGTTTTGTGTTTTTACCGACCACAAACCTTTGGTCACTGTCTTCAATAAAAACAGCTGTAACCACTCTCCCAGAGTCATCAGGCAACTCGATTATATCTCGCAATTTACCACAGATATCCGCCACATCAAAGGTGTCTTGAACACTCCAGCGGATGCACTTTCAAGAATAGAGATTACTTCTGTTACCCTCAGCTCTACACTGTGGAATGCTATTGCACAGGATCAAGATAAGGATACGGAACTACAAGACCTGCTCAGAGAAGACTCCACTCACTCACTTTCCCTCAAGAAAATGAGTATGCCAGGATTGTCTGTGCCCCTCTATTGCGACGTATCAACAGCTGCTATTCGCCCTTATGTCCCTCCATGTCACAGACAAGCAGTCTTCACGGATCTTCATAATCCCTCCCATCCTGGTATCCGTGCTTCGCAACACCTGGTTACCTCTCGCTTTGTTTGGCCCTCGATGCGGAAGGATGTCAAACATTGGACCAAAACGTGCCTTGCCTGCCAGCGCGCCAAAGTCCAAAGGCACACCAGGTCCCCTTTGACGCATTTCCGCCCCATCCCAGCGATTTGAGGTAATTCATGTAGACATGTTGGCCCTCTTCCAGTGATTCGAGGCCAACGTTATCGCTCACCTGTCTCGACCGCTTTTCCAGATGGCCTGAAGCCATCCCACTTCCTGATATCCAAGCGGACACAGTTGCAAGAGCCTTTCTTCATGGATGGGTATCAAGATTTGGATTGCCGACAAAAGTCATCACTGACCAAGGTCGCCAATTTGAGTCTTCGCTTTGGAAGAAGTTTACCAGCTGTTGGGTACAGTACATGCGCATACCTGTGCGTATCATCCGCAAGCTAACGGCCTCGTCGAACGCTTCCATCGCCAGCTGAAGTCATCCCTTATGTGTCACGAAGACTCCCATTGGATGGATAAGCTTCCACTCGTGTTGCTTGGTATTCGCTCTGCATTTAAGAGTGATCTGAAGACTACAGCGGCTGAACTAGTCTATGGAACAACACTGCGGCTACCAGGTGGCTACTTCACTGCAGGGGATAAGTCATGTGATCCTACGGAATTCGCTCAAACACTTTCCTCTCACATGCAGTCCCTTCAGCTGTTCCCCCTCGATTGACTAGCCAACAGAACATCTTGTTTCCCCAGCCCTCCAGTCTTGCACCCACGTTTTCGTTCGTGTACCTGTCCCAAAACGGCCTCTCCAATGTCCATATGACGGGCCCTATGAAGTTCTCCGACGTACGCGCAAATCATTTCTCATCCAGCGCGGTTCCAAGGTCGACAAGGTTTCTATCGATCGTCTTAAGCCTGCGTTTTTGGAATCAACCTTAAGCGAGGTACATGTAGCTACCAAAAGGTCGGGGAAATCTGTGTCGTTTCGGAACTCTTTGAACTTCCTCTCTGGTGGGGGAGTGTGTAGTGAATACTTATTTTAGTTTCAAGATAAATGTTTAATTTTACCGCTTGAATTTCGGAATAGCTATAAATTCATTTTAAATTAGTTACCCATCATAATTCAATTGTAAACCACATTAATACTAATTTTATGTATACTGTATTATTTATTGTATGTAAACATAATTAATTATATATCACAATTGTCAGTTAATTATTTATATTCAAATAATTATTTTAATCTAATACCATGTCCATTTTGCAAATAAATAATAGAAATCCAAGGGTTATATTTTCCATCCTTGGTACTGTCGCAGTTTCGCCTAACGGACTCAATACGGCTAGTGAGATAATCACTGGTTGGCACTTAACCAGCGGCAGTGCTTATGGCTACATCATCCAGGTTAACTTATACCGGATAGATGCGCTACGGTCCCAAGCCGTAGCTTGCCTAGGCCCAACGACGACGAAAACCAACAATAGGAAAAGAGTGGGTGACAGGACCGAACCCTGAGGAACACCAGTGTTAATAGCTATTGGAGAAGAACAGTGGCCATCTACAACCGTAGCTATAGATCGGCCAGAAAGGAAATTAGAGAAGAAGGCACAGAAAGAAGGATAGAAACAGGAGGAGGGCAGTTTCGAAATTAAAGATTTGTGCCAGACTCTATCAAAAGCTTTCGATATGTCTACCGCAATAGCAAAAGTTTCACCAAAATCCCGAAAGGAGGATCTACAGATCTACAGAAGCTAAGGCTAACAAAGACCCTAAGATCCACTCTAAGGTTAGCCCGAGAGAAAGGAAAGAGTAGGGGGTAAAGAGAAGAGAATAAGGGGTTAAGTAAGGAGGCACACCTATCACTCGTGGGTTAACATTCATTCAGAAAAAGAGAAAAAAAGGCTCACCATCATCATCCGCCGGCCACTCCCGACAAGTCAGAAAAATAGTCGGAGAAAATAGGAGAGGGGTGAAAGATGAAAAGAAGTAAAATAAGAACGCTTACAAACCATGCAACACAATCTTAACTCACTCTCATACCATGCAAACTACAAACATGCAAAGAAAGAGAGTTACAGACATGCAAAGTAAGGATAAGAAAAAAAAAGTAGGTAAAGTTAAACAAAAAGTGGGTTAGTTTACGCTACGAGCTACATCTACATTCGTGTTAGTCTAATTTTTTTTTTCTTTTTTGCTGGCATCACACGCTGGCATGTCACGAGCTGGCATTCATCGTCAACAGACTCATCCTCGAGCACCACCACCAGAACTCCTGTTGCTAACTTTGTTTTTTTATTTTAAACGTTAATACTTTTAAAATGTCTGTCAAGACGGTTCTTAAACATATTAACGCTGGTAGAATGAACGACTGACGCGGGAAGATTATTCCATTTATCAATTACTTTAAACGTAAAGAAGTTTTTAGCGATATTAGTAATGAAACGTCTGCCACGCAACTTAAATCCGTTATTGCGAGTATTAGTATTATCGAAAGTGAACAATTTGCCAAAATTTACGTTATCGATGTTATTAACAATTTTGAAAACTTCAATAAGCTCCCCCCTTAATCTCCTAGTTTCGAGTGAATACAGGTCTAACTCTTTAATCCTATCTTCATAAGGTTTATTGCGCAATGACGGAATCAGTTTCGTGGCACGACGCTGAACCCTTTCTAATCTATCAATATCCTCACGCAAATACGGGCACCAAAACTGAACGGCATATTCTAAATGAGGCCTGACTAGGGACTTGTAAAGGGGCAATATAATATCCTTCGATTTAATTTCGAAATTACGCGCTATGAAGCCTAACATCCTATTAGCTTTTGCGCAAGACTCCAGGCACTGGTTCCTAACCTTTAAATCCTTAGATACGCGTACGCCTAAATCTACCTCCTCGTCAACGCTCGATAACTCCCTATCATCCATCGTGTACGTGTAATTATTGTTGCGAGAACCTATTTGCAAAACTTTACATTTGTCTACGTTAAATTGCATCTGCCACTTATCTGTCCACTCCATAATCCTATTTACATCGTCTTGGATCCTATTTCTATCGTCCTCGTTAACAGCCTTACCGCCTATTTTAGTATCGTCCGCGAATTTTGACACGTTACTAGTCAATCCTACATTTATGTCGTTAATGTAAATTACGAATAACAATGGGCCTAACATTGAACCCTGTGGGACACCGCTACCTACATCTAACCACCCCGATTCACTACCATTAACTACGACCCTCTGCCTCCTAGCACGAAGCCATTCTTCTAACCAGTTAGCTACCTGACCGCGTATACAGTGCGCTTTGACCGTCGCAATTAATCTCCTATGCGGAACTGTATCGAACGCCTTTTTAAAATCTAAATAAATAACGTCAGCTGCTCTATGCCTATCGTATTCGCGCACTATTTCGTTATAAAATTCTAACAAATTAGTTAAACAAGACCTATGGCGTCGAAACCCATGCTGACTACTATTAATTAAGTGATCGATGATACGATCCCTAACTACGGATTCCAAAAGTTTACCGACAATTGACGTTAAGCTAATGGGCCTATAATTGCTAGCTACTGCGCGGTCGCCTTTTTTAAAAATAGGCGTGACGTTAGCTAATTTGAAGTCTTCAGGAATAATCCCCGTTTCGAGTGACTGATTAAAAAGTTCATTAAGGGGCCTACGATAACTTCTTTCAAATCTTTCAAATGTCTGGGATAAAAAGCGTCAGGGCCTGGAGCCTTGCTAACTTTTAGCCTATCGATATAATGCGCAATCTCAGCCTCGTAAACAGTTATTTCATCCAAAATAGTCTCGCTACTAAATGGAACGATATCGTCCACGTCGGGGACATTATTTACGTCTTCTACGGTAAAAACTGTCGCAAAAAAGTTATTGAAAATACCCGCCATCGCCTGAGCGTCAGAAGCCAAAGCGCCATTAACATCCACTAGAGGGCCTATGTTATCTTTTACCGGCTTACGATTATTAACGTATTCAAAAAACTTTTTTGGATTATGTTTACTATCCGCAGCTATAAGTATCTCTAAATTACGCTTGGGGATCTTTTCCGTTTGACTGCCGCCATTGAAACATGAGAGGTGAGTGCCCCCAGCCTTCTTTACTTAGCCTTATAAGGCTAACTAACGAAAATATCACGACCTAACCTAACCAATCGTTAGGTCAACTGTGCGACCTTGACGATCGGTTAGGTTAGGTCGTGATATTTTTGTTAGTTAGCCTTATAAAGAATACAAAAAGTTTAATTATGTTTCAATGGCGGCAGTCAAACGGAAAAGATCCACGCTTGGCATTCCTAACTGATCTTTTAACCTGACGTCTATGCTCGATATATCTATTAAAGTTAGCTGCCGTGCCATTGCGCTTACTAAGTCTATACGCTCTATTACGCTCGTTTATAAACTCTCCTATTTCCCTAGTCCACCACTTCGGCCTACCACGATTTCTAGCGCGCTTGGGCCTACGAGGAATAAACTCCCTTTCAATATTCCTAAAACTTTCTTTAAACGCCACCCAACGCAAATTTGTGTCATTGCCCATAAATAAGTTATCCCAGTCCACTACTCTCATCCTATCAGCGAAACTATCAAAATTAGCCCCACGAAAATCAGGGACTCCTATTACGTTACTATCCTTATTGTTTTCTATCAATAACTTAAACCTAAGAATTTGATGATCACTACACCCTAAACTCTCGCCTACTTCTAAACCTTACAAGGAAAAGAAGTACCTCAAAAGGCCTTGCGGCCCATATATTCTCGCCGTTCGTCATCACCAAATCTAAAATATTGTCACCGCGCGTTGGTTCGGTAACTATCTGTCGTAAAAAGTTATCGTCCATAAACTCAACCAATCTCAAACCCTCCTCATTACCAGTAAAATTCTCGTAATTAACATTAGGGCAGTTAAAGTCTCCGACAATTATACTATTCCGATTGTCAATAAAATTACCAAGAAGTGAGTAAAATCTAGTATCTGTATCGAGGGGTTGAACGGGAGGTCTATAAACAACAACAAAATTAAAACTAATACTACGCGCCCTAACTTCAACACATATCGCATTAATTGCTGCCGGAAAATCTAACTTAACCTCGATAACCCTAAGGGAATTACGAATGTACAGCAAAACGTCTCCGCCAAACCTATGTAACCTATCATTAGTAAAGAGTTTAAAACCCGGTATATCAAGTTCCCCCAACAAGTCCCGAGTCACGGTATTCAACCAAGTTTCAGTGATAGCAACTATATCATAGTTGCCGGAATAAATTATCGCTTAAATTCATTTAATTTATTTCTCATACTACGCGCGTTACAATAAAAGACGTTTAAGTTATTTTTTACCACGGGCCCTCGTTTTAAACTATTTATCACGTCGGGCCCGCGTTTCCCAGACCCACAACGTTTAAAGAAGGCTTCGACCTATACAGCTTTCGCACGTTTTCGTCTATTAACCTACCTAGCCTAGCATTACCTATTTCATTAAAATGCACCCCCCATCTTTTATAAAAAGGCTAGGATCACTGAATTCGGACCACAGCTTTACGAAGGGTACATTTTCCTCAGCACAAATCTCTTCTAATTTGTTATTCAAAAATATTGTTTTTGACGTAATTCTAAGACCCAACCCGTGCCTAGGGGTAATACCTAGAACTAAAGACCTATCTGACCTAGCCTTCAGGGACCTAATTAACCCCCTATATCTCTCCAAAAGGTCAGGCACTCTCGTATCGGGCCTATACGAGTCGTTGCCTCCTACCATCGTCACCAACATTGAGTGACGGGAGGCAACGTCGATCCTATCCACTTCGTCTCTAACTCTGTCAACCCTGGCCCCTGGGAGACAGACCCTCCTCCTCTTGGTTGGATTCCGTTTAACGAACTCTTTGTCCATGTGGCGCACTAAAGAGTCCCCAATTAAAATAGTTTCCCCCTCATTCACGTCCCTTTCCAAATGGGCGAAAGGGTTCGAAACCTCGATAGTGGGGGATTCCTATCACCTAACGTACGCGGCCTAGCTCCACCCTTAACCTCTCTAAATCCCTCGCTATCTACTACTCTCGGACTAACCTTAACCTCTTCCTCAACTCTATCTAACCTTCCCGACAAGCTACCTAAACTAGAAACTAGGTTACGCACCTCACCCTTCAAATTACTAACGTCTTCAACGTTAGTATTGGTTCGGCTTCCGTCAACCGTAGCCCGACCCCTGCCCTCATCAAGCGTTGCAAGTCTTTCCGCTACCTCACGTACACTGCGTTTTATGTCAACTAATTCCTCCATGAACTCGCAAAAGAAACAAACTGATCTATCGGTAATCGCCATTGGACCGCCGTTATAATCCTTAAATTCCGAATACCACCGGTTTACCCTACACCTAACACACGACGCTTTCTGCGACGGCATCGCGCAGTTAAAAATTAGTTTAAACCGTCACAGGTATAAGTTAAATTAAGCCGGCACGCTATGAAAACTTCTAAATCGCTAAAAACCACTAATATTCAATTACTTAACTATAACGTAAATTTAAACGCAAGTATATAAAATTCAAAACTATCCAAAAGCAAAATTCTCAGCAATATACAAAAGTAGATGCAATATCAGAGAGCTCAGGAAATGCGTCCGTTCAGATCGCCAGTACAACGTCCCTTGCGGAATCCATACTCACGATCTGAAAGAAGAGTGTGAGAAGAAAGGTGTTTAAGAATCTTCCTATTAAAAGATTCAAAAACTTTGGAAAGGCAAGAAATCAAAGCAATTGGACAATAGTTGAAGGGTTGAGAGCCGTCACCCTTCTTTGGGACAGGCTAAATGAAAGCGAATTTCCAGCAGGAAGAAAAGTACCAGATGAGAGACAAAGACGAAAGAGTTTGCCTAGGCAGGGTGTCAACACAGAAGCACAGTTCTTAAGAACAACAGGAGAAACACCATCGGGACCATACGCCTTCCTAGAGTTGAGCCCAGATAGGGCAGAAAATACATGTTTAGAGGATATTCTAATTTCAGACATCATAAAGTCAGAGGGAGAAGGAGATGGGAGAATAGCACCGGAATCGTCCAGGGTTGAATTATAAGCGAAACTTTGAGCGAAGAGTTCAGCTTTGTTAGGAGAAGAGACGGCAACTGTGCTGTCGGAATGAAAAAGAGGAGGGAGAAGAGGAAATAAAGTTGTTGAAGAGGTTCTTAGCTAGATGCCAGAAAGAGTGAGAAAAATTAGAATTGGATAGATTTTCACATTTTTGTCGGAACATTTTTGTCGGACGAAGGAATTTTTAGCGAGTCGAAGAACAGATTTTACACGATTCTGGACAAAAATATAAGCTGAGTGAGAGTCAGGAGTTGGATGGCGACGGTACCTCCTGAAAGCCTCCTCTCTGATGCGGATAGCATTAGAACAAGTAAAGTTAAACCAAGGTTTTTTCGCATTAGTAGTAGGAATAGAATATGGAATGTACGCCTCCATGCCCGAGAAACTTACCTCTGTGATGCGCTCAGCACACTCAGAAAGGCCACGGCCACGGAAGCAGTAATCATTCCATGGGAAATCACAGAAGTACTGCCCAAGGGCCTCCCAATCAGCAGCGCCGAAGTGCCAAAGGCACCTCCTCTTGGGAGGATCCAAGGCCGAATTGGAACGATAGGAGAGGAAACAGATATAAGATTGTGATCGGAGGAGCCCAACGGAGGAAAAAGTTTCACAGAGTAAGAAGGATGAGAGGTAAGAAATAAATGCAGAATGTTGGGCCTATCTCCAAGGCGAATGGGGATACGAGTAGGGCGCGGTACAACCTGCTCTAGGTCATTTAGGATAGAAAAGTTGTAAGCTAGTTCACCAGGAATGTCAGTGAAATGGAAGGAAAGCCAAAGGTGGTGCTGGACATTGAAATTTCTTAAAATGGAGATTTCAGCAAAGAGAGAGTGGGAAAGAATGTATTCCACTTTGGAAGTGAGGTAGTCAAAGAATTTTGGATAGTCAGTAGAATTAGGAGAAAGGTAAACAGCGCAGATGTATTTAGTTTGAGAGTGGCATGTAAGCCGTAGGTGGAGGGTATAGAATTCGGAAGATTCGAGTTCGGGAATACTAGACATATACGCAACATCCACCTTTGGAGTGAAATTGAGTATAGAAAAAGTAAGCGGGTACATAAAAGGGGTTGCTGTCAGTCGTCTCAGACACCCGAGTTTCAGTGAGGAAAAGATGATGAGGTTAAGAGGAGGAGAGGTGGTGTTCAACAGATTGAAAATTTGAGAAAAGGCCATGAATGTTGCAGAAGTTTAAGAAAAGTGAATCAGACAGAGGTCCAGAACATCTTGAATGGGCGGTAGCAGAGCCAGCCCCGCTGCCAGGGTCTGCGTTCCCGGTATCGGCAGGGGGGGAGCCAGAAGTGGGGACATTTATGGTCCCCTCCCTAGGGGACTCCGAGGGTCTTGAAGTTGATGCCATTTTTTTTAATTTGGAAAAGATTATGTAGTGTGCAAGATCTACAGATCTACAGAAGCTAAGGCTAAAAAAGACCCTAAGATCCACTCTAAGGCTAGCCCGAGAGAAAGGAAAGAGTAGGGGGTTAAGAGAAGAGAAGAGAATAAGGGGTTAAGTAAGGAGCAACACCTATCACTCGTGGGTTAACATTCATTCAGAAAAAGAGGAAAAGTGTCTCGCCATCATCATCCGCCGGCCACTGCCGACAAGTCAGAAAAATAGTCGGAGAGAATAGGAGAGGGGTGAAAGATGAAAAGAAGTAAAATAAGAACGCTTACAAACCATGCAAACACAGTCTTAACTCACTGTCATACCATGCAAACTACAAACATGCAAGAAAAGAGTTAGAGACATGCAAAGTAAGGAGGATAAGAAAAAAAAAAAAAGTAGGTAAAGTTAAACAAAAAGTGGGTTAGTTTACGCTATGAGCTACATCTACATTCGTGTTAGTCTAATTTTTTTTTTTTTTTTTTTTTTTTTTTTTAATAATTTTATTGCTGGCATCACACGCTGGCATGTCACAAGCTGGCATTCATCGTCAACAGACTCATCCCCGAGCACCACCACCAGAGCTTCTGTTACTAACTTTGTTGTTATTTAAATTAAACAACGTTAATACCTTTAAAATGTCTGTCAAGACGGTTCTTAACATATTAACGCTGGTAGAATGAACGACTGACGCGGGAAGATTATTCCATTTATCAATTACTTTAAACGTAAAGAAGTTTTTAGCGATATTAGTAATGAAACGTCTGCCACGCAACTTGAATCCGTTATTGCGAGTATTACTATTATCGAAAGTGAACAATTTGTCAAAATTCACGTTATCGATGTTATTAACGATTTTAAAAACTTCAATAAGCTCCCCCTTAATCTCCTAGTTTCGAGTGAATACAAGTCTAACACTTTAATCCTATCTTCATAAGGCTTGTTGCGCAATGACGGAATAAGTTTCGTGGCACGACGCTGAACCCTTTCTAACCTATCAATATCCTCACGCAAGTACGGGCACCAAAACTGAACTGCATATTCTAAATGAGGCCTGACTAGGGACTTGTAAAGGGGCAATATGATACCCTTCGACTTAAATTCGAAATTACGCGCTATGAAGCCTAACATCCTATTCGCTTTTGCGCAAGACTCCAGGCACTGGTTCCTAACCTTTAAATCTTTAGTTACGCGTACGCCTAAATCTACTTCCTCGTCAACGCTCGCTAAATCCCTATCATCCATCGTGTACGCGTAATTATTGTTGCGAGAACCTATATGCAAAACTTTACATTTATCTACGTTAAATTGCATCTGCCACTTATCCGTCCACTCCATAATCCTATTTACATCGTCTTGGATCCTATTTCTATCGTCCTCGTTAACAACCTTACCGCCTATTTTAGTATCGTCCGCGAATTTTGAAACGTTACTAGTCAATCCTACATCTATGTCGTTAATGTAAATTACGAATAACAATGGGCCTAACACTGAACCCTGTGGGACACCGCTACCTACATCTAACCACCCCGATTCACTACCATTAACTACGACCCTCTGTCTCCTAGCACGAAGCCATTCTTCTAACCAGTTAGCTACCTGACCGCGTATACCGTGCGCTTTAACCTTCGCAATTAGTCTCCTATGCGGAACTGTATCGAACGCCTTTTTAAAATCTAAATAAATAACGTCAGCTGCCCTATGCCTATCGTATTCGCGCACTACTTCGTTATAAAATTCTAACAAATTAGTTAAACAAGACCTATGGCGTCGAAACCCGTGCTGACTACTATTAATCAAATCTCTACTTTCTAAGTGATCGATAATACGATCCCTAACTACGGATTCCAAAAGTTTACCGACAATTGACGTTAAGCTAATGGGCCTATAATTGCTAGCTACCGCGCGGTCGCCTTTTTTAAAAATAGGCGTGACGTTAGCTAATTTAAATTCTTCAGGAATAATCCCCGTTTCGAGTGACTGATTAAAGATCTTCATTAAGGGGCCTACGATAACTTCTTTCAAATCTTTCAAATGTCTGGGATAAAAAGCGTCAGGGCCTGGAGCCTTGCTAACTTTTAGCCTATCGATATAATGCGCAATCTCAGCCTCGTAAACAGTTATTTCATCTAAAATAGTCTCGCAACTAAATGGAACGATATCATCCACGTCGGGGACATTATTTACGTCTTCTACGGTAAAAACTGTCGCAAAAAAGTTATTGAAAATACCCGCCATCGCCTGAGCGTCAGAAGCCAAAGCGCCATTAACATTCACTAGAGGGCCTATGTTATTTTTTACCGGCTTACGATTATTAGCGTATTCAAAAAACTTTTTTGGATTATGTTTACTATCCGCAGCTATAAGTATCTCTAAATTACGCTTGGCATTCCTAACTGATCTTTTAACCTGACGTCTAAGCTCGATATATCTATTAAAGTTAGCTACCTCTCCATTGCGCTTACTAAGTCTATACGCTCTATTACGCTCGTTTATAAACTCTCCTATTTCCCTACTCCACCACTTCCGCCTACCGCGATTTCTAGCGCGCTTGAGCCTACGAGGAATAAACTCCCTTTCAATATTCCTAAAACTTTCTTTAAACGCCACCCAACGCAGATTTGTGTCATTACCCATAAATAAGTTATCCCAGTCCACTACTCTCATCCTATCCGCGAAACTATCAAAATTAGCCCTACGAAAATCAGGGACTTCTATTACGTTACTATCCTGTGTGTTTTCTATCAATAACTTAAACCTAAGGATTTGATGATCGCTACATCCTAAACTCTCGCCTACTTCTAAACCTTCGACTATATTCTCGCCGTTCGTCATCACCAAATCTAAAATATTGTCACCGCGCGTTGGTTCGGTAACTATCTGTCGTAAAAAGTTATCGTCCATAAACTCAACCAATCTCAAACCCTCTTCATTACCCGTAAATGTATGTGTATGTAGTGAGGAATAGGGAGAGAAGTGTGTGTTTGAAAGCATGCTGGTCTACTCACAGGGCAGATGAGACACGGAAAAAGATCAGCTAAGGAAGACAGTGACAGGAAAAACAGAAGTTCCAGCACTCCCTGTCTCCTGGAGGAGGGTTGAGTTGGCCGTTAACGATCGGGCTAAAGGTGACTCTTGGGACAAACTCAACTCCACATCATGGTGAAACGGTCTTCCTGCTGTAACCTTTTTTTATACCTTTAAAGTGTCATTTTATGACTTGTTATGACTATAATCTCGAGTTCCATGCTATGTTACATAATAATCTCCCTTGTGACATCTATAAGGTTACATGACCGGGAAGACCTAAAGTTTGTCGTGGGGTTTGAACGACTCTCCCACCAAGGAAGACCCAGAGAAGTATTGAAATATGAAATTCCAACCGAGATTCGAACCCAGAACCTTCAAATTAACAGTCCGACGATTTACCACTAACTCAGAGTCACGATGTCGACAAAATGGGTGATAGTTGTTTATAGTAAAGACTTGAGAATTTTACATTTATTCAACATATATCATTCGAGACCAGGAATTGCGAGGTTGAAGAATTTTCTCCAGTATGGAGATGAACCTCAAGAACAAAGAACCATCCTTGTTACATCAAGGTTTGGTTTTATTTCAGAATGGTAAGGTTAAATTGAGTTAAGTTAAATCAGGCGCGTAGCCAGGAATTCTCCACGGTGTGGGGTGGAGCTGATCTGGTCTTATACAGGGTGTCCCAGAATTAACTATCTATTTCAATGAAATCGGACAAATTTTTTAAAAACACACTTTTATTTATGTTTATCATGTTTAATATGTGTTAAAAATGTATAAATTTCTAAATTTTTTTAATAATTTTATTTTCATAATTTTTTCATTATCTGGTCCAATGAAAGACCGTCTGAAGTCATAGAATGGCAAAGAGACTCTCCAAAAGTTAACATGTGGCTTGGAATGACCAAATCCAAAATTTATGGCCCTTTCTTCTTTGCGGAAGCAACTGTAACAGGTACCGTCTAGAATTAGGAGAAAGGTAAACAGCGCAGATGTATTTAGTTTGAGAGTGGCATGTAAGCCGTAGGTGGAGGGTATAGAATTCGGAAGATTCGAGTTCGGGAATACTAGACATATACGCAACATCCACCTTTGGAGTGAAATTGAGTATAGAAAAAGTAAGCGGGTACATAAAAGGGGTTGCTGTCAGTCGTCTCAGACACCCGAGTTTCAGTGAGGAAAAGATGATGAGGTTAAGAGGAGGAGAGGTGGTGTTCAACAGATTGAAAATTTGAGAAAAGGCCATGAATGTTGCAGAAGTTTAAGAAAAGTGAATCAGACAGAGGTCCAGAACATCTTGAATGGGCGGTAGCAGAGCCAGCCCCGCTGCCAGGGTCTGCGTTCCCGGTATCGGCAGGGGGGGAGCCAGAAGTGGGGACATTTATGGTCCCCTCCCTAGGGGACTCCGAGGGTCTTGAAGTTGATGCCATTTTTTTTTAATTTGGAAAAGATTATGTAGTGTGCAAGATGTACAGTATGTGTATGTAGTGAGGAATAGGGAGAGAAGTGTGTGTTTGAAAGCATGCTGGTCTACTCACAGGGCAGATGAGACACGGAAAAAGATCAGCTAAGGAGGACAGTGACAGGAAAAACAGGAGTTCCAGCACTCCCTGTCTCCTGAAGGAGGGTTGAGTTGGCCATTAACGATCGGGCTAAAGGTGACTCTTGGGACAAACTCAACTCCACATCATGGTGAAACGGTCTTCCTGCTGTAACCTTTTTTTATACCTTTAAAGTGTCATTTTATGACTTGTTATGACTATAATCTCGAGTTCCATGCTATGGACGGGTGACTAGATGAATAAATTGCGAATGAAAAATTCAGCAATGCCTCTTTTCACTCGATTGAAGTTGAGTCATCAATCACATTAAATCCAGACATCATTAATAAGTTCCGATGTAAAATTTCTATTCAACTAAAAACTTAATGTGAAACTTCAAAATTTTACACCAGAATATTGAATCGCCTTCAGTGTGCTTCGTAGCCATGTTTTCAATAATTTATAATTATATTATAATTATTATATTTATATAATTATATTATAATTATATTATAATTATTATATTTATATAATTATATTATAATTATATTATAATTATATTATAATTATTATATTTATATAATTATATTATTATAATTATATTATAATTATATTATAATTATATTATAATTATATAATTATATTGTAATTATATTATAATTATTATATTTATATATATTATATTATAATTATATTATAATTATTATATTTATATAATTATATTATAATTATATAAATATACAATTCTGATACCTCAAAGGGGAGAGCGCTGTCCCCGGCGCTCCCCCTTCTTGGCTACGCGCCTGAGTTAAATCAATTTCCATGAACTTGTTCCTCTTAAATTTTTCACTGAAAGAATTTCATTTTAGGACTTGATTTGCATTATTTGACCATGCAAAAAGTATCCTGAGTCGGAAGGACCTGTACACATTTTATGGATGTAAAATTTCACGCACAGCCCGTTACTAACTTGATCTAATCTAAAGGAAATTAAATTGGAGCTTTCCCGAAATTAATTTTGGACTGGAGCTTTTCTGAAATTTGGACTGTTTCCGATTTTTTTGAAAGTAAGATATTTAATGTAGATGTTTACACTAATTTACAAAATGTAAGTCCTTTTTTGGAGAAATGAGCGGTTCAAAAGTTATGTTTGTTATTGTAATTTTGTATTAAGTGAAAAACTATAACACTACAACTGAAAACTAATACAAGAGTTATTGTATTCTTTAGTAATATTGGCTTATGTTACTAAGTATTTGTGTGAATAGATTTCGACCGTTATTTTTCTGTCGCCACATGAATTCGCACAAGTAGGTATCAATCAGGTCAACTGAATGCCCGATTAGGTTAAGTGAATGCCCGGTTAGGTCAACTGAATGCCCGATTAGATTAATTGGATCACTTTAACATATTGCTTCCCAGGAACCTCTCTTTAACATATTGCTTCCCAGTGTATATCACTTTAACATATTGCTTCCCAAAAATAGACATTACACAACCAATTACAGTTACATTACAATAGTTTATAATATTTAGAGATTAGGTAGTCGAGAAAATGTAAATTTATGGACAACTTAACTTATTATGCTTTGCCATTTTTTGTGAATGTAAAATATTTGGATCACCTGAAGATAAGGGTCCCCAGCCTTCTTTAGTTATCCTTATAGGGCTAAATAACGAAAATATCACGACCTAACCTAACCAATCGTTAGGTCAACTGTACGCCCTTGACGATTAGTTAGGTTAGGTCGTGATATGTTTGTTAGTTAGCCTAGATTACCAACCTCTTTCTAACCAACCAACCTTTCTCTTTTTAACATATTGCTTCCCAGTGTTAATCACTTTAACATGTTACTTCCCGAATGTTTTGGGAAGCAATATGTTAAAGTGATCCGATTAATTGAATGCCCGGTTAGGTTAATTGAATGGCCGGTTAGGTTAATTGTACGCCCTTGACGATTGGTTAGGTTAAGTCGTGATATTTTCGTTAGTTTTAACGTTATCTAATATTAGAAAAGCTGAAATTTATCAAAAATAGTATTAACAATATGACAAATCAATATATACATGCAAAAGATTTTTCTACAGTAACTATAGATAAACTAGTACACCATGTAACTTTTAAAATAGTAACTATACGTAAACTAGAACGCCGTGTAGCTTTTAAAATAATAATTTCTCCCAAAAAAGACTTACATTTTTGAAATTAGCTTAAAAATCTACATTACATAGCTAGACCACAACTCGCAGATAAACCTGCGTCTTCTGTGTCCACCTTAGGGTGGCCATTTAAAAAAGGAGGACACTGCGTATGTGGCCGTACGTTAACATATATATGTTAACGTACGGCCACATACGCAGTGTCCTCCTTTTTGGAAATGGCCACCCTAAGGACAGAGTGCTCAAAAGGCGGACTGTCCGTCTAAAGCCGGACGTCTGGCCACCATAGTCCGCCTACTAAAGCTGTAGATCCCTTCCGTCATATGACCTTAGCTATTACGAAGGACTTAAACAACTCCATTATTACTTGCTCTGTGTATTTGTACGCGGTGTGTTTTACATGCATGCTTGAGCTTATGTGTAATTTTCGATGTATGTGTAAGTGTATGTACGTGTGTACGTGTTTCACTGCGAGTTTGTTAGCGAATTTTGAGTCACCCGAGTTTTATCGAGCTATATTTACCGTCTTCCTCCAAAAGTTTTTATTAAATCTTGTCCTTAATTAAATTTGCTCAGAATCTAGCATTTACAACATATAAATTATGTTCACAGCTTTAAAACGGAATCTTACAGATGTTATTAGGTCTAAATGCTTAATTTAGATACACCTTTTCAGATATTAATTTATAATTTATAATTATTATCATTTGGAAACGAATTAATGTGAGAAGGAGACATTGTACATTTTATTACACGATTTACTTAATATTATCCATTCAAATTCACTGTTGCATGAAAAACTAGCCATTTAATACAAATAAAATATCTCCCTCTAAATTTTTATTAAAACCATACAATATATATATATATATATATATATATATATATATATATATTTAAACTGCAAACACGCAGTATAATTAACGTAATTAACGTTCTCCCGCTCTCATCTTGCGCGGGTATATTCTCCTATACAAGCGTCGTTCTTTACGTTAATTATATATATATATATATATATATTATATATAGTGGCCTGCGGATCACCAATTTGATGTGGCTAAGAAGGTAGGCTCACTATAATTAATGAGTTTAATTGAAATGAATAATTAGGGGTCACCAGTTTGGGATACGGTTTAAACAAACAATATTTGGTGCTACTATAGCGTGATTCCTACCTCGATTCGGCGGTCTACCTTTTAATTATAGCTTCTTACCTTGTTTACTAATTGCCTGTTTACATTCCAATGTCCATCGCCCTTGACGATTGGTTAGGTTTAGTCATGATATTTTCGTTAGTTTTAACGAAAATATCGTGACTAAACCTAACCAATCGTAGGTAGACCACATACTATAGTACTATAGTAGCACCGAAACTATTTTTTTAAATAAATAAAATTGAATAATAAATAGCATTTTATATTTATTATATTTTCATTTATACCTTGGATAGGAATCACACGCTACAGTACTGTAGTTTCGAACCAAAACGGGTAGGAATCACCCTATAGTATCGAAGTCACCGGTAGGAATCACGCTATAGTAGCACCCAATATTTAATAAGGAGAGAGAAATTACTTTGTTGTTTTGTGTTTAATTAGAAAAATAATTAATTATTTGTTCACAGTTATTAACAATTCTAGAACGGTATTTGTACTATATTACAAATGATTGATTATTAGCAATAAGAAATGGTTACACGTATAATCGTTAAGTAAGTACAATAATGACAAGAAACACTAATTTAGGTAGGCTAATAAGATATGCGGCAGTGAACACACAATAAATAATTAAGCCAATAATAACTAAGGTAAAGAAAGTACGGTATGGTACAGTACAGTAAATGGATTAGGCAAGTAAAATGAAATGCATAAAAGAGCAAATAAACAAGCGGATACAAATACGGTAAGATGGTTGAAATGATAAAATAATTGAACAGGCCTACTGTAGATGCTGAATTTGTGGACTTTCATCTTTAAATCCTGAAAAGTCTAGCGCGACGTAACAAAACACTGTAGGCCGAGTGGGGGGCTACAAGAGGCGTACCGACCTGCGATTTCGACGGAGATAACTCTGAAGACTGACAAGGGCCTACGTGAAGGTTGACCATACTGCGTTTTGACGTAAGTAACTTTGAAGACTGACGAGGGCCTACGTGAAGGTTGACCGTACTGCGTTCGTCGTAGATAACTCTGAAGACGTATTGACCTACCGGCAGGAGGATGTGTTGGGAGCCGTTGATAGACTTCTTGAAAGGGCGCTGATCGAATTGAGGTGAAGAATGAGTGAAGCCAGGTCCAGAAGGATGACGCCGGTAGAGTGATGTTTGCTTCCGGCAGGATGAAATTGTAGGTCACCTCAAGTGTTGACTCGCTTCGTGTACTGTTGAACTATTGCTTGAGGGACTGAGGCCGGCTGAGATCAAGGTTGGTACCCAAAAACCCAAGACAAAAACCCAGCAAAAACCCAGCAAAAACCCAACCTAAAAACCCATATCAATTTACTTCTCATAAACTTATTTTTAACTTGGCATTTTTTATAATATGGTTATGCAGTCTTATATATTAACAATTATAAACTATAATTAATGTGATAAGGCCAATATAAACTAAAATTTCCAGAAACTATTTATTTGACATGTTTCATTATGAACCTTATATCTGATACTGTATCTACAGTAATTTATCTAACTTCTAATTGGCTACCTATATCTAAAAATAAATCATGTTTCTTTTCAGCTTTATAATTTAAATAATTTAAGTGGTACCTAATACTGATTATTGATCAGTATGTTCAGCATCTTTTGACCTTAGGTGGCGGTAGATTCGAACCAACATTTCTGCCTTTTCTTTCCCTAACCTATTTCGCATTTTACTCCATACCAAGACAAACGTTTAAAATTTTTTTTCCAATGATCCGGAACTGGCCGGACAACTATGAATAGATATCATAAATTTAGCAAAACCTAATGGTAACCTGGTCTCTTTTTTTTCTTTCATTTCAGCAATTTTCAACCAATTACTAGCTGATGTAGAGCTCACTATACTATCTTTGAATAAATAAGGAGGAAAAATTAGTGCGTCTTTTATTTCAATCAGCCATTCTTCAGCCTCTTCCTCTTGAACTCTTCAGTTTTTGTCTTGAAAAATAATAGAACTGTGTGGAAACAAAAATAAAGCTAATAATATAGATTATATAATTTATGTTATGGTATCTAATTTATGCTAATTGTTATCTAATATGGCAATGCCAGATGATTTGATTCAGATTAGAGAAAACTCTTCTGCCCATACAGTTGAGTTACCTATGTTTTATATATTGATAGTAGTTAAGCAGTTAGGTCCTATTTACCTTCATACTTTGGGTCCGCTATATTTGCCAAAAGATGACACGGCTCCATAGCTTTTTTAAATCTCTTAATAATATCTTCTTTGTAAGGAGCTAATTTTTCATCTTGGATTAAATTGAGCCAAATTCCAACAACATCAGATAATGTTCTATCAGCCTGCAACTGTAACAAAAAAATAAAAACTATAAAGTTATATATGGCTGAATGAAAACATCTGTAAACATTTAGAATTATGCATTGTTAGAATTATTTTTTGGTGTTACAAGTTGCAACAGATATAAAATGAAGTGTATTTTAATTATTTATTAGTAGTGCTTTAGTACAGGATTCTATAAATAAAATGTGCGCTATAAGTCTATAAAATATCTTGAAATTAATATTGGTATTTAAAGTTAAGTAATTTTAACTGCATAATATAAACACACCTTATCTAGAGCATTTCCAACAAGTAAGAATTGTGACTGTAAATTGAGTGCCTCTCTCTGTATAGATAAGTTATCTATCAATTTTCCGATATTGTGATCAATGTCTTCAATATGCTCTCCTCTTATTTCTATATATAGAGAGTAATTTGACAAATAGGTTTTTATGCATTCTAACTGAGAATTCCATCTGGTTTCATTTGGTAGTTGCGGCATCATACCTCCTTTCTCCATTAACCAACCCTAAAATATAAATTTTTATTACAAATATTGCTGGATTTGACAGCATAAATAAATAGTCTATGCAACTTATTAATGAGTCGTGAATTAGGATTCACACTGGTGACATTGCTAATGCTAACATTGACAGTGCTAACGCATAAAAGTAAAGCTGACAGTAGCTAATTTATTGGATTTGTTTTTAGCTTACATGAGGTTGGTGATGGGTTCGGAAATATTTGTTAATTTCTACAACATGCTTGGGAACTGATTTTGGGGAGACATCTTTTTCTACCAAGTTTAGATGGTGTGCTGAACAGCCATAAGTAATAAGACTGTAGTTGTCCTCCTTAAGAATTTCTCTCATTCTTATCATTTTGTTTTCGTTATCAGTGCATATAGGAAATACCTGAAAATATCATAAAATGTCATAACTCATAAGGAACTGAGCATTTGAGTATACCAAGGCGGAGAACTACATTCAGTTTATAACTAAAATAAAATATACCTACAAAATAGTTATACTTACATCAATGCCATATATTTCTTTAGTTTTTGTTATTGCTTCTCTAGCTAACTGTGCACAATATTCTGCTCTCTTTTTTGTACTTCCAGCATCTACTGCTGAAATCAGATATGGCTTTTTCCCATTATGAATACTGTGCGCAATAATAGGATCATTACCTACTGAACTCCAGCCATCTTGTATAAGGGTAATGGTACAATCATTAAGATTAAGGTCATTCTTCATTTCATGGATTACTTCATCATTAACTTTTATTAACAGATCAGATGCCAACCTTTTCCTGTTTGGTGGTTCATACCTGATCTTAGACCTTTGATTAATTCTATAAATTCTTTATTTTCTAAAACATTGAAGGGTATGTTAGCTGAAAAAAAGAACCTTGCAACTTGTAAATCTAATTCTTCCTTTTGGTCCACAGTCGTTCTTACCACAAATAGTGTAATTGATCTTTGCCTTTTATGCTTTATTGGTGTTGAATGACAGAATGTGGATGATGAAGAACCTGCGCTGGTGTCACTCATTTCAGGCACATTTTCACTTATAATCTTTGGATCATCTTTGCCAGAAGCCAAAGTTGGAGGAAGTGAATCAGTTTCAACTGATGCTCCAAATTCGAGTCTCGGCATACCTCTTGCCTCATTTTCAAAACATTCCACTTTTCTTTTACTGCATTTCTCTAGATGATGTTTCACTCTCTCAATTTTCCGAGTGATACTTTCTTTGCAATAATTGCATAGTACTCTAGTAGGCTGATCACTTAATAAAGTCACCTCGTCCCATTCGCTAGCTTTAGATCTTCCACCTTTATAACTCTTTGAGTTTGGCATCTTAAAAATTTAAATTTGAGTTAGGTTTAAATAAAGCTGAAATCTGCTGTTAAGAAATAAAGGAAAGATCTAAAATTAAAATGGAGAAAATTCAAATATGTCATTATTATCTTTCATATCTGAATTTTCTGTGAAATAAAGATGTCTTTTTAATATATATTGTAGATTAGATAAATAAATTAACAAAATAATAGATATATTAGGCACTACATAATTATCGAACCTTTCTAAAAAAAATTTCAACCCGTCCAAAAACCCAAAACCCAAAAACCCAGCAAAAACCCAGTTAGGTTTTTTTTTTTTTGTGAAAAACCCGGGTTTTTGCCAACCCTGGCTGAGATCGAACGGCGCTACGTGAAAGGGGAAATTCACGAGGAGGAGTAGCGAGCAGAGTGAGAGCGGTTTTTAGTGAACTCTGGCTTATATAGGCTCGGAAGACGCGTAACTTTTCGCGGGCCTTTATGGGAAAAGAACCAGCAACATTTTTTTCTCCCATCCTTGAAACCCACGTGTGTTTTTCTGTCTCTAATGATTCCCAGATGTTTGCGAACGGCGAGGAAAGGAATTTCTGGTCGGTCTCTACGTATATATATATATATTTTAGGGTGGCCCAAAAATTAACTGAAAAAATAAAAGTTTGAATTGCTATTCTCCACAAGGCTATTCCTGTTCCATATCACAAAAGAAGCCTTCATGCCAAAAATCAGGAAGATCGGCCAATATTTAGAGGTCGCGATCTCAAGGTAAAAATATCTAACTTCCGTAATTTCAGTAATTTTGGGTCACCATTTGTTTACAATAAGTATTTGCCGAGCAACGCCACTGTAGACTGTAAACCTATATCCAATGAATCACTATATGATAGCAATGCACTCTTCCCACTAGCTCAGTTGGTCGCCAAGTCTCGGCAGGTGTAGACGTTTTTTTGTTGTGTTCCTGCCATCTGGGTTACGCCGCGCAGTGAATCACACCAATAAGGCAAGTTAAACTTTTCACCAGTGAGTGGCGGACACTATGCTTAGTTTTTCTGTTATTCATTTACTGCACTGACCTTGATAAGCAATTTGGAACAATGAATTGTTTATTAAAATTGTTAAAAATTAAAAAAAAATTTAAAATTTATAAAAGTTTATTAAAATTGTTAAAATTGTTTGTTTTATATTCTACATAAAACATATGTATAGGTTCTTTAATTCTAATTTCCATTTTATCTTCCATTCCACAGGCCAAGACCATGACAACGACAAGGAGCAGTCCGAAAGTTTGGCTCCTGGGTAAGCCGGACCCGGACATCTTGGGATCTGGCCTGCCAACAAATGGGGCTATTCTCGGGTACTTCAGGTTTCACCACCAGAAGGGATCCACAATCGGTGACAGTGCTAAGGCCACCATAGATAGAGCGCTGACAATCTGGGACAAGGCACGAATTCCGACCCAGCGGGTGGACTCCGGCGTGCGCAAGCTTCGGAAGCTCTATGAAAAATATTGTGGGTTGAAGAAAAACCGATTGAAACTGAAAGACGGGTGCCGAATCAAGGAAAGAAAATTCAAGGAGAATCTCACCAAACTATTTGACATCTCACGAAAAGACGCCCTCAGTATTATGACGGACGAAGAAGACAAACAGTTCCTGCGGATGCAACAGCAGGATCCCTCGAGCGCGAGTATGTCCGGGATCAACAAGACCTTGACGAACAAGGAGACTCGCAAGCGCCTCAGGAGTGATCAGGCCAGTGCTCGAAAGGAAAAAAGCATGTTGAGCGCCCAACAGGTGAATACGGCTGTTCCGTCTAGTTCTGCCATTGCTGACATCTGTAGCTCCTCCACATCGACGGAGTCCGAAGATGATTTCCAAGCTCCGTCAACATCCAGTCAAGATCAGCCAAGGAATAAGAAATCGCAGCAGACCACTGTGACCAAGGAAGTAGTCGCCGCGCTCGACCGAGTGAAACTCCCTGACCGCGCTGCCATGTTCGTCATCGGAGCCGTCACGCAAGCGCTCGGTCATGGCCTGGAGTCTGTGGCGCTATCCCAGAACACCATTCAGCGAGCGCGGGTCACCACTCGTGAGGTGGTAGTAACTGCTCAACAGGCTGTTTTCTCGCCGGACAGCCCACTGCTTCTCCACTGGGACGGTAAACTCCTTCCAGATATCGCCGGCAATAAAAAGCTTGTGGATCGCGTCGCCATCTTGGTGACTGGTGGTGAAACAGAGCAACTTCTTGCCGTCCCTAAGATCGGCCGCGGCACGGGAGAGGAGCAGTGCAATGCATGTGTCCAAACGCTGGAGGAATGGAACCTCAAACCCATGATCCAGGGGGCAACCAATACTGGGCTGAATATGGGCGCGTGCACCCTAATTGAGAAGACTCTGGACAAGGAGCTCATCTGGATCGCGTGCCGTCATCACGTGTTCGAGGTAATGTTGTCGGCCGTATTTTCTGTCGCCCTGACACCAACCGGTGGGCCTGAAGTGGGAATCTTCAAACGCTTCCAGAAGACCTGGCCTGATATTAATATAGTTGATTTCCGTTCTGCTAGAGACGAGCTCTTCGTTGGCATGCCGGATGGCCTACGAGAGGAGATGATGTCATTTTACTCGGAGGCAGTCAAGAGCCAGCTCCCACGGGATGACTATGGAGAGTTGCTTCAGCTCTGTCATATATTCCTAGGGGGATCCTCCGACGGAGAACCGTCCTTTCGTGCGCCAGGCGCTATGCACAACGCGCAGTGGATGGCTAAGGCAATATACTCGCTGAAGATCTTCCTTTTCAGGAGCCAGATTAAGTTGACTGCCCACGAGACAGCTGGCGTCACAAAGATTTGCCTCTTCGTTTCTCTTATTTACGGTCGCTACTGGCACGAGGCCCCTCTCCCAGAGAGGGCCCCCTCAACGACTTAAACCTAATTGCTCTCCTCCATGAATATCCTGACCGTGCCATCAGGGAGGCGGCTGTTAAGGCCTTCTATCGCCATTTGTGGTACTTCTCTGAGCACCTCTCGCCCTCTTCGACGATCGCGTCGACGAGATCACCAAAGCAGCTATGGTTGACAACTTCTTACGTCCCTCAAACCAGAAACTCTTGAGACGTCTGGACGGGACTGTGTTCGATCATCGTTCTTCATTGGCGTCGTACATCACGAGCCGGTCTTTGAAGATATTCGATATACTCTCTATGAAAGGACAAGATGAAGCCAAGACATTCTTGTCAAAACCTCCCTCCCTTTGCCTGACAGACCCCATTTACCAGTTACTTAAGGCTAAGTGTAGGCTCCTCAAGGTCGCCAACGACTGTGCCGAACGAGGAGTCGCTCTTATTCAGTCCTACAATACCACGCTGACGAAAGATGAGACCCAGAAACAATACCTACTGCGACTCGTCGCCAGCCACCGAAAAAGATTGCCAGTTCCGATGAAGTTGGCTTTGACGAAGAAAAAGTAATGGGTGTGACGTTGTTCGATATACAAGGATTTAGTGCAGTCGTATTAACTGCTGTGGCATGTGTATTCTAGTATATTTTTGCATAACATGTGCTCTGTGCTGTTGACTTTAAATTTTGAAATAAATATTGATATTGTATTTTTGTTTCAAATCCTAAAAATATAGGAACTGGTCACGACCTCTAAATATTGTATGATCTGTCAAATTTTTGACATGAGTTCTTACATTTTGATATGGAACACGGATGGCCTTGTGGAGAAAGATATTTTCAACTTTCACTTTTTTGGGCCACCTTAATATATATACAGTATATACACCAGTCTTATTCAGTTGTGATATAGAGTTTATATCAGGGCCAATAGCGCAAGTATTCAAGAGAAGGAAAAACTTTTCGCGAAATGGTCATTTGCATTCTGGAACCATAATTCCGCGATGAAAAATTTTCTATTAACCTTTTATATATAAATTTCATGACTTAAAGTCAGGTGCTTTTGACATTTTTATCAATAAAACCTCCGCAAATTTACCACGAAAATATGGGATGTTCCCAAAGTTTGCGCGAGAAATAAATTTTTAAATCCATGTATGCAAAACTTTTTGAATCTTTAATGCTTTCTTTCTCCTTCAAACTTTTTGTACTCGTATGAAATATGGAAAAAAATAAATATATATATTATATTATATATATATATATATATATATATATATAATATATATATATATATACATACACACACACACACACACATTTTAACTGCAAACAACACACAGTATAATTAATGTGTATATATATATATATAAGATGATCTTTCTTTTGTCTTCCTGAAGGAGGTTTTTATGAGTCCTTGTCAGCCAAAAGTGTTTTGGTAGGAGTTGTTTATGCAGTTGGGGGATGATGTATATTTGCGAAGAATAAATTAACCAAATCGGGTTGCTCAGAAGGTCCTGCACGAACTGAAGGGTTCGTATTTACCGCATTTAGTTGAACGAAACAAACAAAAGGAAACCCTATTGATAAGGTCATTCATTTTATCATTTTCAAAAGCTTCCTTTAAAATTCTTAACTATCGAATGTTATATACATTAACTACGCATAGAAAACACGTAATTAAAAATGCGAAGCAAGTGTAGTTTACGTCCTCCTGTGGTGCCTAATGTAGTTTACGTTCCCCTACATTATCCTAGTGTAGTTTACGTTCCCCTACATCATTATCCTAGTGTAGTTTGCGTGCCCCAACTTTGTCCGCGTATACCTAATCAAATAAAACGTTAAAACTAACGAAAATATTACGACTTAACCTAACCAATTGTCAATTTATATATATATATATAATATATATATATTATATATATATATGATGCAAACCCACAAGGAAAAGAAAAATAGGATCACCTGAAGATCAGGGCCCCCAGCCTTCTTTAGTTAACTTTATAAGGCTAGCTAATGAAAATATCACGACCTAACCTAACCAATCGTCAAGGGCGTACAGTAGGGTGGCCCACTTTTCAATTTTTTTTTAAAAGTATAGGTTATCGTAGTTTTTCCCATTATTTGGCACTATACTAGCACATTGGTACCATTTTTACAAAAATTGATCAATATTTAGGGGTCTCGCATCGACCTTGAAATTACGAGGTTTTTTTTTAAATGTGTACTTTTTAACTTTTTACTGAATCAAGATAAATCATTAAGTAGGGATGTTTTCTGAATCCTCTTAATGAGAGAAGTCGTTTGGTGTGCCTTCCAATGTCATACGACGAACGGTTTAAAAGTTGTGCCTGTATACAGGTAATACCAATGTGCTAGTATAGTGCCAAATAATGGGAAAAACCACGATCACCTATACTTTTCAAAAAAATCTGCAAATAGCAGACAAATAAGGAAGAAAGAAACAATAACTTAAACAATCACTTTTGCATTGTATTGACCACTATCACACGTCACTGGCTGCAACGTTGTCCCTCTGTGCTATGTCATCGTGGCGAGTGATGACTTCTTGAAGTCGCCGAGCTCTTTCCGGTTCTTTTCCACCACTTGCAGAAGATCCTGCAGCTGTGCCTCGTCCTTTGTGACCGTGTTCGCATAGTCTTGTATCAGTTGGACTCCTCTTTCAGCGACGTCATTGGTGACATGGAGATTAGAGATCACATCCTTCAGACGACAAAAGTCCTCGTTCTCGTCCCACTTATCAGTTGGCAGGGTGAGCCACGAAGACCCATACATCTTCAGACCTGCAAATAAGAACCAGGAGGACTCGTCGATCAGGTCGGGGAGTAGCGTCATCTCGTCGACTGAGACGTTCTCGTATGTGAATTCTTTGGGTACAAGGAGGTGGGACAGCTTCTCTGCCATCTGTTGCTTCACAGTGCCATCCACCTTGTTGCTGCATAGAGCGAAGATGACGGTCTGAGGCCTCAGATACCAGAAGTGCCGCCTCATCACTGTCAGTGACGCTTCTGCCACCTCGCGGTCCACTGCCCTGTACCTCAGAAAACGCTGGTATAGTACCAGGTCATTCAACGGCGCATCAGCTGCTACAGGGGCCGCCAACCAAGCTGGTACGTACAGAAGAGCGATGAACACCACGATCCTGTGCAGTTTGTTGACCAGCTCGGCGTCGAGCTCCAGCTGCCTACTGAACATCAGCAGTTTTGTGTAGTAGATGACCTGAAACAGACTAGGCACCATTGTAAGTAAGACAGGTTTATTGTTACCAATTACTTTGTTTGCGTTATAATGAAATGTTTATCTTTGAATAACATTTAAACTTATCTCTAGATTATTTTTGTTTGAAAATACTAACTTTAGCCATCCATCTTGCGTGGTGGTAGGCTCCTGGGCGCATGAGGTGAATGCCACGGCGTGGTTGTGTCCCGAGTACCAGGAGCGTGATCTCTGCCACTTCCCGGTAATCGTCTCTGACGAAACCAGAAGCTGTGCTCAGGAAGCTGACCGCCGCGTCCCAGAGCTCTATTAGCCACGTACTCTCCGCCAGATTCTCGACCTGCAGCTTGCAGTAGGTCGAGAGATCGAGCTCGTCCCATCTTCAAAAATAATAAACAAGAAAATTGTGTGAGAAAACTCTGAAGTTCCGGTTTGGCTTGCTGTTTTATTTCCGAGGCCGATCTTAGAGAAGGTAGCGATGTTATTTTCGCCTTTCCTTTTGATAACTCTCTATTTGTAGCTTCAAGAGTTCTTCCAGTTATGGTTGCCATCGATTTGTCCATGACAAAGGATGAGGAACTCAGACAGAATTTCAAAATGTTATGATCTGCAAAAAAAGAAATAGGTTAGGTACCTGGCACAGGCATAGCGCATTTTCTAATTACCTATATACATTATACATTCCGCCCGGGTATGGTGACTCATTTTTTTGAAAAGTATAGGTGATCGTGTTTTTTCCCATTATTTGGCACTATACTAGCACATTGGTATTACCTGTATACAGGCACAACCTTTAAACCGTTAGTCGTATGACATTGGCAGACACACCAAACGACTTTTCTCATTAAGAGGATTCAGAAAACATCCCTACTTAATGATTTATCTTGATTCAGTAAAAAGTTAAAAAGTACGCATTTTTAAAAAAAACTAGTAATTTCAAGGTCGATGCGAGACCCCTAAATATTAATCAATTTTTGATATTTTCGTTAGTTAGCCCTATAAGGCTAACTAGAGAAGGCTGGAGGCCCCGATCTTCAGGTGATCCGAAAATGATTCCAAGGCCTTTCGTGTATTCAGAAGTACACCTAGTCAGGGAATTCTTGGCCTATAGTCTGCGAGAGCTCTATCCATGAGATGTACCCCACCAATTCCGTTTTTGTAAGATTTAACGACTACTGGATGAGGGGCATTAACTAGTCATTTCCTGACGAGGTGTACTTCTGAATACACGAAAGGCCTTGGAATCATTTTTTTTTTCCTTGTGGGTTTGCATCATTCATTCATTCATTTCACGTGTTTAATTGTGAAATTCATCCCATATATATATATATATATATATATATATATATATATATAAATTGACGATTGGTTAGGTTAAGTCGTAATATTTTCGTTATTTTTAACGTTTTATTGATGGATTCATTTAAAAAATGTCTCCTAAAGATCCTAGCGTAGTTTACGTTCCCCAACTTTGACCTAGTGTAGTTTTTGTCAGTGGCGGTTCTTTAGATTAGGCAGGTGAGGCGACGCCTCACCTAATAAAAACAAAATATTCCATCTATATATATATATATATATATATATATATATATATATATCCTTTGGTCTTTTTCCACTTCGACTGTCCCCTCCACCCTTTCTTTTTCCTCTGTCTTTCCTCTCACTTTTTCTTTGTTTTTCCGCCGAGATATGCCCTTTTAAATAGAGGCGAATCGGTTCTTCCCAAACTTAAAAAAAAAAAATATGTATATATATATATATATAAGATAAATTTATATAAATGCATAAAAATATTATTCATGAAAAGTTTTTTTCCCATTGATTTTGTACACAAAAAGTCCTATATTTTATACATAAAGTGCTAGCATTCGAAAAAAACTTGCTTCGCCTCGTATTCATGAGGCGAGACAACCAAAACGCTCGGTGTTGCTACGAATATAAACTAGTTGCTATGACGCCGATGACGTCACTCACACTGCTGAAATATTACTGGCTGAGGCGAAATGACTTTTCGCCTTAACCAGTACTTCATACTCTATAAATTTTTTTTGCCTCACCACTTAAGGAATGCACGAGCTGCTACTGGTTTGTGTCCCCTTTTGCGTGAGAGAGACGTAAACTACACTTGCTCCAAAAATGCCATTGCGCGTAACTATAACAAATGCAGTAACTAAATGACCAGAAGAGTTTTTTGAGTCCTCGTTTATAGTTAGTTCTGGTTTAGCTTATTTTTAAGGACTTTCATGCTTGCATTATTTTAGGGTCATTACGCATATAGAGGATGAGTATCGTAAATACTCGATTTTGAAGGTGAGGTCATTCTACTGCTATGGACAAAAGTTTTACATTACCGGAGGATTTCTTGGAATGAAAGAAGTATTAATAAAAAACAGCCATAAACATCAGTAAGATATTTTGAATATTGATAATATAATAATATTTGTTAAGATTTGTGAGCTTTAATCACAAAGATTTGGTGTAATTTTCAGAAATTATATTTGTTATATTAGATTTATATCTTTTTCTGTTTATTTTTGGCAGCCTTTTCATAAGTAAATTAAAAATGCAATAATGTATGGAATTTAATGCGTCAGTAGAACATCATTACTCAAAAACAATAAACAAGTTTCATTCGACTTTATCAGTCAAACTTGAAAAAATTCTTGGATGATGCAAATCTTTGACCTTAGTTGTAAAAACATATGAATAAAAGATAATAAATTATGAGACTCAAAGGATGGTTTATTTCGTAATATTTTCGAACATTTTATTAAGTAGACGCTATATAGAGAACCACTTTCTTTGAATACTCGTGATTTATCACTTTTTCAACCAACCGCTGGGCGTAAATAATCTACACTTATTTCCCGCATCGATCTTCGCTATCAGCCGAATTTTAGTGTCGTTAATAACTATATTTTACTCATACAATAGAATGTTGAATACGGATACATTTTCTGACCACGGGAGGTATTTTAATTACGGAAAAATTTTTATAATAAAAAATAATTTGTATAAAATTTGCTATAAAATTTCTTGTTACATTAATTATAACATTAATATTTTAAATGGTACCTAATCGGTAATATGTAAAACAAAGTATTTCCTTATATTTTTGCAAAATTTGTTTGGAAAAGCTATTTTGCATATTCATGAGACGACGTCAAAAAATTTAGATTTTCTCCCATCAAATGAATTTCACGCTCGTAAATGTAAAAATAATAATTTTTTGATCAAATGCTAAGTAATAAAAATAATATTCTATCAAAAGCGTTTTGCCAGGATTTATTTTATTTTGCGTTGTGTCCAATAATTTCTCAGTGTTCTTGCAAACACACACTCACCCACCCACCCACCCACATATTTGTTTTACTAAGTATATATACTGTACCATAGGCAGTCGCTAAGCCAAGTACAATTGACTTATGTATTCATAAATGTGCTTCTCTCAGCTTCCTTGTTGGGATTCGTACCCCACGAAAAGCTGTAGGGAATCCTCGCCATAATTATGATCTTCGAAGCTGTTACAAGAGAGGTTAAATAGCCCACAAAATTATTGTTACTGTTCATATACTGTACATTATACTCAGCCTAAATACGAGCTCCGTACGTGATAAACAGCGCAGAGGGTTAGAATACAAATACGCTAGTTATTGACCATAAACACACACGTGTGTGTGTGTGTGTGTGTGTGTGTATGTATTTAAGGAAGAAAATAAATATTCCCGCTTACTTACTGAAGCTGAGTTTGAAAACTGAATTAATTAGTACGTAAGGATTTTTTTAATTAAATTTAATGTATTTAAAAACCTGTAATTTATTTTACATGTCCGTTTCAAAACAAAGTTTGCTTCCTTTCAGCTGTTGGAAGACTCTCAGAAGAGTTTCCTTCATTCAGCAACACATTTACAACATTTTAAAGTTACTTTCCTCAAGCTTAAAAATAACAATTTTCTCTCCAATTATTTGGTTACGTCATTACTAACAATGAATAGCTAAAGTGTCAGTGTTTGTTGCGATACGGAAAATTCGTGTCAGTAATCTGTGTATATTACTACCATTTATAATAATTTTTATATAATAGTATGAGGAAATGTTGTAAAACACACATACACACAACTGTGTATATATATATAGTCTTACCAATAATTGAGTATTGCTCAGTACTCACAAGCCCATACAGAAAACGAGACATTGCGAACAGTGAAGCGAGACAAAGGACTTTTGCATTTAAGATAGAGGAAACGGAAGGTGAAGACTACTGGTCTCGCGTACAATCACTGAAACTCTACTCTCGAAAGAAGGCGCGAGCGGTACACACTAATGTACATATGGAAAATACTTGAGGGTTCTGTCCCTAACCTTAGAAATGAAATAAAAACAAACTGGAATGAGAGAAGAGGCAGGCTTTGTACGGTCTCAGCTGCTGCGGGACAAAGGGCCATGAAAACGAGGATGGAAAATACCCTCAGAATACGAATCCCAAAGCTTTTCAATGTCCGACCGAAAGAAGTGAGGAATCTCCAGCACACCGACGTGAATAACTTCAAGAACCAGCTGGACAGATTCCTGTGCAAAGTCCCTGACCAGCCAGCCATGCGTGGTTGGCTACGGGGGCAGGAGATCAGACAGCAATTCCCTCCTTCACCAAATCCCGCAAATGAGGCGGGATGCTGCAGAGGGGTCGAACGTAGACCGATCATGAACCGTCGTCCAAACTCACCTAAAGTAAGTAAGTATATATATATATATACAGGGTGGGCGGAAAGTAGCTCCCTATTTTGGATTGGTAAAAAAATACGTATATTATCCATTTATTTCAGAAGAAATAATATGAAAAGGTAGGCATACATAGTAGGTTTTCTCTAAAATTCAATGTGGGCTCCAACTCTTTCCACCAGCTTCTGGAGCCGCCCAGGAATGGCGTCCACTGACTTTAGCAGGAACTCCGGCGGGATGGAGGACATGACTTCCCGAATTCGGTCCTCCAGTTCTTCCAATGTCCTCGGTTTGGTGCGGTAGACTTCTTCCTTTACCCACCCCAAAGAAAGAAGTCGCACGGTGTCAAGTCGGGGCTCCTGGCTGGCCATTGATGTGGACCACGACGACCCATCCAATGCCCAGGGAAGTGGGCATCCAGCCACTCACGGACAACAAGAGCGAAGTGCGGAGGGGCGCCATCTTGCATAAATATCAGATCGTCGATGTTCTCCCATGTGCTGACAAACCGGCCAGACCTCGTTTCGCAGCATAGCAAGGTACCGCTCAGCATTCATGGTGTTGCGCAGAAGGAACGGGCCCACAACCTGATCTGAGGTCATACCACACCACACCGTTACACTGAACCGATTCTGCCGTTTTTCAGCGGTAACCGTGCGACTTCTTTCTTTGGGGGTGGGTAAAGGAAGAAGTCTACCGCACCAAACCGAGGACATTGGAAGAACTGGAGGACCGAATTCGGGAAGTCATGTCCTCCATCCCGCCGGAGTTCCTGCTAAAGTCAGTGGACGCCATTCCTGGGTGGCTCCAGAAGCTGGTGGAAAGAGTTGGAGCCCACATTGAATTTTAGAGAAAACCTACCATGTATGCCTACCTTTTCATATTATTTCTTCTGAAATAAATGGATAATATACGTATTTTTTTACCAATCCAAAATAGGGAGCTACTTTCCGCCCACCCTGTATATATATATATATATATATATATATATATATATACACCTTACCTTATGAACCTTATGTTGTTTCGTGCGTTGGTCTCTCTTCACACGAAGGTCAAGCTGGTGGCCCCGCCTCTAGGTCTGGCTTGGTGGAGGAGCGAGTTGCTTTCTTGCGCTCTCCACCGTACATAGCAAGGCACGCCCGGCTCATCTGGTACCGTCCTGAGCCAGGCATCCAGTCTTCTCTTGAAGACTTCAACTTTGACCCCCGTTACGTTTCTCAGGTCCTTTGGAAGCTGGTTGAAAAGTCTTGGCCCCCTGACAACCAAGCTATTTTCCTTCAGAGTTGAGGAGGTCCCTTGTCGGGCCTTTAATTTGGGAACACTACACATTCTGCCTTTCCTATTTTCCAGTGTTGTTTGAATGGTAATTGGGTTTAGTTTTAGGTTTGGTACCAGTTTTTCGATCATTTTCCATATGTAGATTATGGTGTACCTCTCTCTTCTTCTATTTAGTTTACATAGTCTTTCCCAGTAGTTGAGTTCTTTGCAGCCATCAATCTTGGCTGTGAAATGCTTTTGCGTTTCTTCTAGTTTATTAGTTTCTTCCTTTTTATATGGGGACGTCAAAACTGAGCAGTATTCAAGTTTTGGTATAATCAGTGTTTTTAGCCGGGGAATCATTACTATCCTGTCCCTTCTCTTGAACGTTCTTAGTACCTGTCCGGCAACTCTTTTTGCTTTATTTATCGCTACCTGATTTTGTGTTTCAAATTTCGCATCATCTGTCATTATTATCCCGAGATCGATCTCTTTCGTGCTTCTCTGAATTTCCTGTCTATCTGGAGCATAATATGCAGTCTGTTTAAGTTCTTCTTTTCTACCATATCTCAAGAGCTGAAATTTCTCGGTGTTAAATGACATGTTGTTGTCTTCTGACCATTTGTATATTTTGTTCGTGTCCCTCTGCAAGGCCTCCACGTCATGTACATCGCTGATTTTTCCGCTGCTGATCTTTGTATCGTCTGCAAAGGATGTTACTATACTGTTGCTGTTTACTCCGCTTTCTATGTCTGTTAGCATGATTAATGAACAGGAGTGGGGCCAGTACTGTCCCTTGTGGTACTGAGCTGCGTACTTCCGATTCTGATGATGATATACTTTGAATTTTGACGACCTGCAGACGTTCTCTGAGGAAGTTGTAGATCCATTTTCCCACTTTGCCTGTTATTCCCATATATTTCATTTTATGTGCTATTATACCGTGATCACATTTGTCGAAAGCTTTAGCAAAATCAGTGTATATGACATCGTAGTTGTCATTGCTTGCCAGTGCATCTAGGATATTATTATAGTGTTCTACTGGTTGTGATAGGCATGATGTACCTGATCGGAATCCGTGCTGATTTTCGTTGAATCTTTCCAGTGTCTCCAAGAAATCGTAGATTTTCTCTCTCACTATTCTTTCAAATACTTTGGTAAGGTGGAACGTTAATGACACTGGTCTATAGTTCTTTGCTTGAGATCTGTCCCCTCCTTTATATATAGGGACAATGTTTGCCCTTTTCAAGATGCTCGGTATTTCCCCAGTGTCAAGGGATCTTCTCCATATCCAGTATAAAGGTGTAGCTATTTCACTTTTACAGTTTTAATTAATAATGCGTTCCAATTGTCCGGACCTACAGCTGAATGTGGTTTCATTTGTCCTACAGCTCTCGCTACATCTTCTGGCGTAAAATCAAAGTCTGGTGTATATACTCTCCTTGCAATTCCTCTTCAAGAATGCATTTATGTCAGGTATCGCTTTGTCACTTTTAGGGGTACTGAAAACTGATTCATATTGAGCTCTCAATGTATCAGATATTTCTTTTGGATCATCGGTTAGTTCATTACTTCTCGTCCTTAAGGGCCCAATAGCGGCGCGCGATTTTGTTTTCCTTTTCGCATAGCTATAAAGTATTTTGGATTTTCCTTTATTGCTTCTACCGCCTTTTCCTCTTCCCTCTCTGTATGGTTCTTAATCAGGGTTTGTATTTCCCTATCGATACCCTCCAGTTTTTCTTTTATTGCTTTCCTGTCATTATCTCCGCAGTTGCCTAACTTCGCCTCCACTCTCTTTCTTTTGTGAAATAGTCTTCTCTTTTGTCTCTCTAGCCAGCTCCTCTTTCCTTTTGGCTGTGATTTCGGAGCATATTTTTCTAAAATTCTCAGCGTTTTTTCTTCCAAGGTTGTTAGCATTTCTTCAGTTGTTTTATTCTCGAAAATTGTTCTCCATTCCATTTGGGCCATGTGCGATCTGATTGCTTCCCAATTTATAGTCTTGGAGTTTAAGTTAAAGGCCCCGAATTTACTTCTTTCCTCAATATGTGTATTGTCTTTTAATGCTGTCGTCATATTTGTTGATATCTCGATTAAGTTGTGGTCTGAGATAATGGTTGGGGTTATTTTTATATCAGCAATCAAGTTCGTGTTATTCGTGAATACCAGATGCAGGCAGTTATTTTTTCTGGTGTTTTCTGTTATCTCCTGCGTCAGCATAAACTCATTTGTGAGAGCCATCAACATTTTTGCTTGCTCCTGCTCTTCTCTTGTGCCCCCCTTGTCCTGGTGAATATATATATTCCTATCCACCTTTTTGTATTTTATAAATGGGAAGTTAAAGTCTCAGCAGATCATTATATTGGGGGATGGAGGGTTTATGGCCTTTATTAACTTTCTGATGTCATCAATGGCCTCCGAGAATTTTTCGGTTGGGGTGCTTGGAGGTCTATAGATGACTATTACTATCACGTTTAGTTTTTCTATTTTCACTGCTAGGAGTTCCACATAGCTGTTTGATTTATTTATTATCGTCTCTGTCATATGACCTTCCTGTACATACAGTATATAGCACAGCCACCTTTACGTCTCGTCGTTCTATCTGCTCTTAGTAAGTTGAAGCCCTCTATATTTATCTCTTTCTTATCAATACAATGTTCGCAGTTTTCACAATTTCCTTGGCAATCCTTAAGATGAGTTTCTGTGAGGCATTCGATGTCCGCCCTTGTTTCGTCCATAAATCCTTTCAGGTACGAAACCTTATTGAGTGATTGGTTTGGTCTTATTCCTTGAATATTAGCCAGGACAATTTTTATGTTCTCTGTTATATATATACAGTATATATATACACACACATCCGACTGGCAATTGGATGATCCCGGGTTCGATTCCTGGGAGGTACCTCATTTTTCATTTGCTCGTTCTCCCTCATCTTGTGCTGAGCACCCTTCTACACAAGCGTCGTTCTTTACATTAATTATACTGTGTGTTGTTTGCAGTTAAAATGTATATATGTACGGCGTGCGAAGGTGCCCCCTCAGGGCATTTGATTCCGCTCGTATGTAGGAGAATTACGAGTACTGACTAATCGGGGTCCTTGGTGTAGTGGTTAACATATCCGACCGGCAATTGGATGATCCCGGGTTCGATTCCTAGGAGGTACCTCATTTTTCATTTTCTCGTTCTCTCATCTTGTGCGGAACACTCTTCCACACAAGCGTCGTTCTTTACATTAATTATACTGTGTGTTGTTTGCAGTTAAAATGTATATATATATATATATATATATATATATATATATATAGTATATGGAGAGAGAGAGAGAGAGAGAGAGAGGGTACTTTAGAATCCTGGAGTCGCTGTATATTCATGAGAAAAAGCAACTCTAAATGATTATACGCATCATACATATTACAACACCCTTAGTGAGCAAAACAATGGGTAATGCAAATATCAGTTCCACATAATAACAATGATTTCATTTCCAAAAGTACTGTAACGTTTAATATAAAATAATAACATTATACATGTATAAATAATATATACTCGTATTACAACGCCATTAGAGTGAACAAAACAATAGATACTGAAAATGTTGGTTACGCAATAAAAACAACGATTTAAATTTCAAAAAATGTTATATATGGGATGAACTTCAATCTTAGACACGTGAAGTGAATGAATGATGCAAACCCACAAGAAAAAAGAAAAAAAATGATTCCAAGTTCTTTCATGAATTCAGCAATTATTATTATTATTATTATTATTATTATTATTTTCATTACATGTAAAATAATTCTTTCTGGGCGCAAAATAGAGAATGATAAGAAATTTCACAAAAATATTAATTATAAAATAACCTTCAGTTTCCCAAAGCAGGAAATATTAAAAACAAAGCTGATATGAACGATAAATCTGTATATGAATATGCAAAATTACTTGTAATCACTGATATAAACTATATCAGACAAACAGGTAGAAGTTTGGAGAAACGATTGAAGGAGCACAAGAAAGACGTCAGGTTTGCAAACGAAACCATTGCAGGTTTGAAATATATCCAACGTAATAATCACTCATTTAATTGGAATGAAAGCAAAATAGTTTTTAATTCAATTAATTACATTAAAAGTTTAATAGCTGAGTCTGATTTAATTGAAACTCTCGCAAACTTTAACCTTAAAGTTTGAAACTATAGATTTAATCTGGCGCAAGGAAGATGATAACAAGTCACGCCCTAATCACTTGCGCTCCAACCCTCCCAGTATTTAAGGAATTCATTTGGGTTTTACTCTTTCATTGTACAGCTGAAAGATGATACGTGACGTGTCGAAACTTGTATTATGTGAATATTAATGATAATAATAGTGATAAATTTTATTTTATTCACTTACTGAAAATGTGTCATTTACGTTAACTTACAGGAATATGACTGTGACTGATACAGGTAAATTTGTGCTGTCTTAGGGAGGAAACACAAATTTGGAATGCATCTTGCTCCTGAAGAATCATGCACCGGGATTAATAATAACTGGAAAGGGAAAAGAGGGGAAAAACTGGGAAAAGGAAATAAAGCAAAATTTTAATCTCTCAAGAAGAGGTGAGGGATGGAGTTGATAAAATAAGGGTGTGGAGGGTACCGCCCCAAAATCCAATGTTGCTCTGAACATAGAGTAGCCTAACCTAACCTAACCTAATCTAACCTAACCTATCTCTCATACAACTACGAAGTCCCAAGAGTAATTTTATTTTTCACAAAAAAAAAGAGAGGTGAGGGATGCAGTTTGTGGGAGGGGTAGGGATGTGTTTAATGAGAGGGAATGTGGGAAACATTCAGTGACAGGGAATGAGGGATGCATTTAGTGCGAGGGGGTGGGAGATCTCTCATACATCATTCTTCTCCTGATATATATACGCAAACTGTTTCGTCTTTGTCTTTCGTCTATGCTTTTCCTTCCTGTTGGAAGTTCGCTTTCATTCAGCCTGTCCCAAAAAAGGGTGACCGCGCTCAACCCTCCAACTATCATCCAATTACTTTGATTTCCTGCTTTTCCAAATTTTTTTAATCTATCCTTAATAGTAAGAGTCTTAAACACCTTCTCACAATCTTTTTTCAGATCGTAGGGGACGCTCTACTAGAATTCTTCTTGCATATCTCTCCGATTCTTGGTCATCCTCCCTTCGAAATTTTAGTGAAACCGTTGCTATTGCGCTAGACATATCAAAAGCTTTTGATAGAGTATGGTACAAATCTTTAATTTCGAAAATGCCCTACTTCGGTTTCTATCCTCCTGTCTGTGCCTGTAATTTCCTTTCTGGCCGACAAATACAGTAGTTGCGGTTATAGATGGCCACTGTTCTTCTCATAAAGCTATTAATAATGGTGTTCTTCAGGGCGCTGTCCTGTCATTTACTCTTTTTCCTTTTATTTATCAATGATCTGTTAAGTCTCACTCTTTGTCCTATCCACTCCTATGCTGATGATTCCACTCTTCACTTCTCCTCCCGCTTCACAAAGCGTCTCTCTCAATAGTCACTCCGTACTTCGCGTAAGACGGGTATGGTGCACCTGATCTTTTATCTGTCTACTACCTTTCACTGAAGCAGAGAAAACCTTGTGGCTTTCAATGCTTCAAAAACCCGGTTTCTTCATCCGTCTACTCGTCATACCCTTCCACTCGACTATCCCCTTACCTTCAACAATACCCAACTCAATCCTTCTTCTTCTCTTAACATTCTTGGCGTTTCCTTTTCTCGTGATATTTTCTGGAAAGATCACATATACTCTGTTTCCAAAACAGCTTCTTAGAAGTTCGGTGCGCTGTACCGGCTCCACAGTTTCTTTCCACCCACACAGTTGCTGTCTGTGTACAGTGTACAGGGGTTTTGTAAAATATGATACCTGTTCTTCTTGACTATGTGTAATCAAACGCTTTTGATTCATCAATTCTACACCTCTTACTGGCTGTCTTCAGTCCCTCTCTCTTTACCGCAGTGTTATCTCACTCTCTCTTTACTATCGCTATTATAACGAATACTGCTCTTCTGAACTCTTCAACTGCATGCCTCCTCCTTTAAGGAGAACGCAGTACTCGACTTTCGATCACTTTTTTGTCCAACTCTCTAACTCAAGAGTTAATCGGTATTTTCAATCTTTCATCTACTCAACTGCTGAACTCTGGAACAATATTCCTCAATCCATCTTTCGCCTTGTCTATGAACCCCAATCTTTCAAACGCAGTGTCCAGGCATCTCGAAAACCTTGGACCTTGATTTTGGATCTCTTCTTCCTCTATGGGAGCCATTTTTGTGTGCTTTTGCCCTTGGCCCCTCCTTCCTGCATAAAAAAGGCTAGGTAGTGCTGCGTTTCTGCCGTCACGATATTTTTTTTGTTTTCTCTTTTTTAAATGGCTGGATGGACGTGACGGGTAAGGGTATGGTGTGGAAAATCTGATTCCTGTCCTCAACTGCTGTGAAGGTTTTGGGTGTACATGGGTGTAGACATGGAGAGTTTAACCTTTACCTCTTTATTAATTCTTTTTGGGCTAGCCTGAAGTGGATCATGGGGTCTTTGTTTGACTGATACCTCGATAAATAGAGTTGTAAATATCTTGCATAAATTCAAAACCCCACGTTCGAGTTTGTATGACGATACCAAGTGGTTGATTTGCAATCGGCACAAGTATATTCTTGGTTAGTTTATATAGCGATGCTATCTAGTGTACGATCTCTATGTGTACACACTGCACAGCGTAATTGTGGAGCTAGCTTATATATTCTCCTTCCTGTAAAATTTCCTTTGCTACTTTTCCAGGGTCAAGGTATTTTCCCCAACTTTTTTTCGTGCCCGCCTCTGGCGATGAGGAAGCGAAGGGTGGGGAAAGAGCCTTATGCTTTTCTATCCAGTTATCTACTACTGCTCGAATAGTTAATAAATGAACTATTTTAATAAGAGGAACCTTCCTGAGTGGACCGAAAGGTCTTTAAGGCTTTTCTTGTCCTTATAATTTCTCGTAACAATCTCTCTCTCACTCTTTATATATATATATACACACTGTATATATATATTATATATATATATATATATATATATATATATATATATATATATATATATATATATATATTAGGGTGATTCAAAAAAATCAGTTTTTTTTTTAATTGTTTAACCTGTATTTTTGTTCCCTATGACAAAAATGTAGTGTATGCCAAATTTGGTGAATTTTAAATAAAATTTACTATGTGCTACCAGGCGTCAAAGTTTCCCTCTTTTTCAATTTGTTTGTTTTTACAACTTATGATTTTATGTTTAATTGTTTATATTTCAGAATTTTGAATTAATGGTTTATATACTAGCTTGCTTTTAATTGTTGCTTGGAACTCGTAATTTTGATACCAATTAATCGATTATGGAAGCTAGGTCTAACTCACCATCACCCAGTTGCTCATTTGGGAGAAGTTCTACAAGAAAAGAAACTGAAGTATGGCTAATTGGGCAGCCCTCTGCAGTACTAAAAACATCCGTATTAACATCAGAGAAGGATGTTAGAGACATTAGAGAATCATGCTGCTTTACTGCAGATGATGTGCTAGCAGTTTTGAAAAAAGCAGGAACACCAGCAAAACAAAGAATACCTGTAGTAGATAAAATTCAAGGAATACTGAAGGAATGACAGCTGCTTAAGAAAAACAAAGCAAACAAATTGAAAAGATCACAAAATTTAAATAATAAAGAAGAAAAATGGAAAGATAAACTGGAAAACTTATTTGACATTGCTCATGAGAATGCTATGCAGCTTATAAAAATAGAAGATGATAAGAAATTCTTGAAAATGCAACGTGAGAAAGGACGTCATGGAAAAATGGGTACCATTGATAAGGCTGTTGCTAAAAAAGAGCAAAGAGCAGCAGAAAAGCAACAACGTTATGAAAAGAGGAAAGCAGAAGAGATCAAAAGAAAGAAGAATGAAGAGGCTGTCATACTCACCAGTACATCATCAGAATCAGAAGAGAGTAAAAGTGATGAATCTGGTTTCTGTGCTGCACAACCTTCAACATGGAAAAGTAAGGTAGGCAAACGTAGAAAATTGTTTGATGATAAATTATTAGGAAGTCTTGATGTTGCAAAATTGAGTGACAGAAATGCGTCTCTTTTTAATGCAAACAATCAGACATCGCTTGAATGGGACATCTGCGAACAAATAAAATGCCTGTGTTTCAATACAACGGCAGCCAATACTGGTCCTAGAAATGGTGCAGCTATTCTTCTAGAACAAAAATTCGACAACGATTTATTGTGGCTGGCATGTCGACACTATATATTTGAAATTATGCTGGAAGCTGTTGTTTCAAAGTCTTTATCACCATCTTCTGGCCCAGATATAGTAGTCCTTTTTAAGAAGTTCAGAGAAAAATGGTCAATCATTAATAAGGAGGACTACAAAACAGCATTATCAGATCCAGATATCTATGAAAATATTCATGACATCAAAGATGACATAATTATATTTGCAACAAATCAACTAGATACATTCCAACCAAGAGACGATTACCTAGAACTATTGCAGTTAACAATTATTTTTTTGGGAGGTGAACCAAAAGGTGGAATCAAATTTAAACATCCAGCGGGACTTCATCGGGCTAGGTGGATGGCCAAAATTACATATTCATTAGAAATTTTTATGTTCCAATCTCAGTTCAAAATTTCAGTAAAAGACAAAAAAGGACTAAAAGACATCTGTCTATTTGCTACTCGGTTATATGTAAAGGCATGGTTTACAGCTCCTGTGCCATCTTGCGCTCCTCGTCTTGCTCTGGAATTATTACAGAATCTTGTAGTCTACAAACAAATAAATGACACAATTGCATTTGTTGCTATTAAAAAACTGTTAGGTCACCTCTGGTACCTATCAGAACTGGTAGCCTTGGCCTTTTATGATGATGAAGTGCCTAATGAAACGAAAAACAAAATTGTAAAGGCCTTGCAAAATACAACAGAAACTCTTCCTGCAAAACGGGCTTTTCTAGATCCTGCACTTATTCCAACGAAGAAATTAGAAGATTTTGTCATCAAATACTCAAAGATTCTTTACAATAACAGAATTTAGTTCAAAATTTTTACTCAAAGATGCTAAAGAATGGCATAATGATGAAGAGTATAACTCCGCTAAGAAATCTATCAAACAGTGGAAAGTCGTGAATGATATAGCGGAAAGAGGAGTAAAATTAATGGATGAATATAATAAAATACTAACACATGATGAAGATCAAAAACAATTCTTGCTACAAGTAGTGAAAAACTACAGGGCTGTTTACCCTGATAGAAAGAAAGAAACATTGATGAAGTAAGGACAGCTAATGTCTCAAATATCATGCTAGTTTAATTATGCATGTTTGTGGTTATGGTAGGACCTACGGGGGAGTTTTCCACATTAAAAAAAGCAATGCGCCTTGTACTGTACCCTCTGGGTGGTGTGGAAAAATTTGACAATTTGAGTCGTTCTGTCAATTTTAATTGCTGGTAGCAACCCCTAAAAATTAAAAATTTGCTAAAATATTTAAGGATAGTTGGTTTTATGCTGAAATGAACCATTTAAAGGGTTGAACACATTAAAATATAAAAAAATTTTTTTTACCCCCATATTTGAATCACCCTAATATATATATATATATATATATAATATATATATATATATATATATATATATATATATATATATATATATAATATATATAAATAATTTATTTATTTATTTATTTTGAATTCCAAAGAGTGACCTCTTATATATTTACACTCTTTTCATACCTTCAGAGGCCCCCATTACGTTCATAGCATTCTTTCAACACGTATCGAATTCTGCGTTTTATCGGAGAGCGCCTAACAAGAAACTATAGAAGGCATTACTCAAAGCATGCATGTTTATGGAGCATTTTACATGTACAGTATGTTGAACTATCGGTTCCAATAGGTGGGATACACCTACTTTATAGCAGTCTCCCAGCTACCGAAACCGACGGTACATTGTCATTTTTATCAAAGGAATATGGATCAGTTTCCTTTTATTCACAAGATTTTATATACTTTATGAATTTATTTTGGTTATATCTACATGCAAGTATAGGATTTATAGTTTATTTGCTTCGATCACTATTTTATTTATATTTTCTAAATAAATGAATATAGTGTTTTACGGTATGGGTGTTTCTATTGTTGACACGAAGTAAAATAGGTAAGGTTAATATATTGCCATTAACATGCGTGTGATTAACACTGTTCGATGTAGTTATTACTTTTTTATAAATGGAAAAGTTTCGCATTTCATATTTTCATTCTTGTTTTTCGTTACTTTTTACCTTCAACAACTGACGAAACACGAAAGCAATAACAACTTTCAGAATTATAGTGAACACGTTTTATTATTTACTTTCTTCCTTATTTACTCTACTATCGGCTCTCTATTTCATTTATCGCTTGCTTTCTCTACACTCGTTTTCACTGTACCGTCTAACTTCATGGTAGCCACGCCGAGACTATGAAAGCCGTTACAAAACGAAGGGGGGGTTCATTAACACTCTTTTAACACTTATTAATATTTTATTTACTTCCGAAAATGGTTTAAGTAATTTAGGGGGATGCGAGTACGGAATTTTACTATAACATTTTACGTCGGAGAGGGGCACAAACAATTAATTAAATTTTACGTTACATGGCGCCAACCTCACGCTTAACGCGCTGCCTAAAGACTGACTCCTTTGGGGGTAGCCCGCTCTGTCGGCCTCTGTTCAGGATTGCCAACTCTTCCCATTTTAAACAATTTCAAACAATTTCACAATTATTAGTAAATGATTTATATTAAACATTATAATCTTAATTAAACAAAAATTAATATTCTTAACTAGGCATTACTACACTCGCATCACCCCCTTGAAAATAAGTTTTTCATTAGGAAAACTTATTAATATCGTTTAACAAATTTATAAATTTATTCAACAAATTTATATATTTTGCAATTTTTTTTTTTTTTTCTTTAACAAATTCAAAGTTGATAGACAAGAAATAATTAGAATGACAAATTCCACACATATATTTTGTATCATATTATAAAAATCGAAAACTTTATAATTTTCACATTTGCATAAAATAACATTTCACACTAATAATTAAATTACAACCTGTAACTAATCTATACATGCCAAAAAAAAATAACGAAAATTTTCTTACATTGGTTACACAAATTTCAAGTTCACAATCTATTCCAGCGATTTCTCATCAAAGATCGCTTTACATTTGAAACAATTATTTGTATAGTTATACAGTTACTATCAGGGCAACATAGAAAAAAATAAGAAAAAGTTTACATAAAATACTGACCAAGAGCGCACATACTATTTCACGAAAAACACAACAAATATGGGCAATAATCGGACCCTTTCACTTATAATTTCATTACATAATAATCAGTACATTAATTTGCTGGACGTCGTTTAGATCACAATCCGCACGCTGACAACGGACTTCAATTTTCAATCGCAGCTCTCCTGTTCACTTCGCTAGAATGCAAGGGATTGCATCAATCAATATGCAACAGGGCAGCACGCTATAATGGTTCCGCTCTCTCTCCAAATGGCGAAAAAAAACAAGAGACGTCCAATTCTAAAAGGATCAGGGGGGAGATATACTGAAAGCGAGACCACGCGCTGGAATTGGACGGAATTTGCAATTCTAGAAGTCGATGAAGAAACTCGCCTTGTCTCATCTCCACTTTTGTCGGTGAACGCTGCTCTTCCTACGTCCGGCTGAAAGACTCTTCTACTGGCAACAATCAAACGATCACTCCGCCGTAGGCCGTTTCCCAACGAACCTACTGTATGTCTGTATGGACAGTACAGTCGTAAACACCCGTTCAAGCTCTCGTGGCTTGCCTACCGCGTGCTACGACACATATTTAGCGAAGCATTCGAGCAGCGTGACCAGCTACTGCCCGAAAAATACCAGTAGACCATCTTCGATCGAAACTTTCGTGTGCCAAGACCCTGCACACGTAAATTTCTCTTCTCTTCCGAAACTGTCCTGCGCCAAGTCCCTGCGCATTCGGTTCCTCTCTTCTATCTCTTCTCTTCCGAAACCATCCTGCGCCAAGTCCCTGCGCAGTTGGTTTCTCTTCTCTCTCATCATTGGTGATCGATCACCTATCCGGTCGACTAAACTCAATGGATGGAACTCGGATTCAACTTGGTTGCCTCCAAACCGAGCCTTTTGAAATTTTGAAAAAAAAGTTTATTCGAAACGTGTTTCTGTACTGCTTATCATTTATTTAATATTTAATTTACCGAATTTTCTCGACAGTTCACTTCGAAACAATAACTACACATTTGCTCTGGCCAAATTCACGGAAAAAAAATTACACATCTCAAAATTTCGCAAAAATTTAATCACATCTAGCTACCAATAAGGTCACTTATGGCAGTTACAGCGGAGAAGATAAAAAAGTCATAAAACGTACGAAACAAAATTGTACAGTATAAATATAAAAGCGCCCATACATAGTAACTGTTAGTATAATTTAAGAACTATTATTGTTCAAACTACCGTCAGAAATCACATCGATACTTTTAAATACAAAAGACAAAATGAACCCCAGAAACTTCATGTCATCACTTCTCTGACAATCATGAACCCTCTTGCCCTTTGAGGAGGAGCACACAAAGACGCCACAAAAACGTTACTGGCTATCTAGAAGGCTCCATTTCCGAGTGTACACTTGAGCCAATGTTTCAAATGCATTAGTTAACCCCGACTGAAGGTTTAAACAATAATAATTTTCAAAACAGTTATTAAAAAGTAAAAAAAATTAAATATTACTACCAAAATTATTTTAATACAGTAATTCCAACTTGAAACTCTAAATTTCATGAACCAACTCGTAATTCACAATTACATCTGAGACACAACTCTCTCCTTCAACAGAAACCCCAGTATGGTTTGCAAATCACAAAAATCCCAGTAATTTATCGTTTCCAAGTGAAACTACAAATTTGCATCGTTATACTAAATAAGAATAGATAATATGCACTCAAAATACACGCAACCTACTGTAAACAAAAACAAAACATTGCATAATTCAGAGCGGTCGCTTTGTTTGTAAGCGAACCTCTATACAAATATCCCTAACCGAATGAAACTGCATTATATCCTGACATAATTTTGTAATTTTTCTATGCAAACGCTCGAACTAAAAAAAAGACATTTTTCATTTCTAATACCCAAATTAAAATATCAAATCAAAACATCCTTTTTAGAATACAATCTAAATTCCAAATAAAAATTTAACCATTTCATTGAACTGGAAGAAAGAAATAAAAATCGGCCTACCTAAAAATAAATAAAATTGAATTATAAAACGTAAAGAAACTATATGAAAAATTTTCTACACCAATTTCTGTAATTCAAAAAAATTATAATATCCAATTTCGTAAAATATGTATACCGTAACTCACATAGGCCCCAAAATAAAAATAAAATTTACTGCCGCACTTTTAGGCCTATAATTAATAAATTCCATGTTACGCGTGGAAAGCACAATTTAGAATTTAATGCATAACATTTGTGCTTATTAAAGAAAAATCCTATGATTATTTATGTTAAACCAATTAAAATTTTGTTAAATAACTAAGAATTTAATACTCATAGACATATACCGTAGTGACGGTATATCTGAACAATATTTAACGATAGGCCTACAAGAAATCTTTCTTTAGTACAATACAATAGCCATTTTACAAAATATGTCGGAATTGTCGTGAAAATGAACGAAAGGAAGGAGAGAAAAAAATAGATAATCAGCCTACCTACCAAATTTTATGAGTATAAATATATATAATTAATATATAACTAATATATACGTATAAGTAATATGTAAGTGTATAATTAATGAGTATATAAAAAAATCCAAAAAAAATTTATAGAAAATTTCACAACACAATTTCTCTATTTCAGTTAAACGAATTTAGCTTATTTTGAAGTCTAACACAATCCTATACGGCCAGCCTATAATCTGACAAATTAATATGTTTAAGATTATTTTTCGACTGTCCCTTAAAATGTAACTTAATCCTATTTAGCGCGAAGCGAAGCGAAGCAAAAAGCCCGTAAACCTACATAAACAATAATATAACCTATCTTATAATTTATATACAACCAATCGAAATATAATCAAAAATCTACTAATGAACCCAGAAAATTTTACATGTTCATGAAATGTCTTACAATACTATATATGTATATATACCTAGAAATGCGGTACAAATTTTCGCTGAAACATTTTGAAAGAACCGTATAAAATGTGTATCACACTGTATTTAAACTAACATAATTTACTTACGTACAAATTCAGTAAAATTTATTTATTAATCGTTATTTCTTATTATTATTATTATAATTTCTAATTCCAAAAGTTTAAACAAAAAAAAAGACACAAACGTAGGTAGTTTGAGGACAGGAGAAAAAGTGAACGAAATAAGTGAAAAGAATGAGTCATCTCGGCAGAAACGAACAATTTGAAATATACCTCTCCGACGGGCTGAACGAAAGCTAACGAATTCGGAACAAAACGACTCTGAAATTTAATGTTACTCAAATGTTTTGACTCCAACGGAAAACCGACTCCACAACGACTAAAAGAAGTTTTGAGTCTCTAGACTCAATCTCAAACAAAAAAAAAATTTTGACGCGCGAACTTTTTTGAAGCGACGCGACTCAGAATAATTTGGAATGTAAGGGGCGCCATTTTGAAATTTGCAATGAATTTTGTTTATTTGATAATTACTCTAAAACGGGTAGCGAAACAGAATATCTACTAATTTTCTTTATACGGAGAACGTGAAAACGATCGTGATTAGTCGAAAGAACACGCACAAATTTTGAATTCCTATTTATCAGAAACGAAAAAATAATGCATCAGCCTAACGGAGTGCATGGGTTCGTATTATTAAATTGATAACAATTTAATAAGGTTAGCTGCCACCAAATATAGCGAACACGTTTTATTATTTACTTTCTTCCTTATTTACTCTACTATCGGCTCTCTATTTCATTTATCGCTTGCTTTCTCTACACTCGTTTTCGCTGTACCGTCTAACTTCATAGTAGCCACGCCGAGACTATGAAAGCCGTTACAAAACGAAGGGGGGGGGGGTTCATTAACACTCTTTTAACACTTATTAATATTTTATTTACTTCCGAAAATGGTTTAAGTAATTTAGGGGGATGCGAGTACGGAATTTTACTATAACATTTTACGTCGGAGAGGGGCACAAACAATTAATTAAATTTTACGTTACATGACGCCAACCTCACGCTTAACGCGCCGCCTAAAGACTGACTCCCTTGGGGGTAGCCCGCTCTGTCGGCCTCCGTTCAGGACTGCCAACTCTTCCCACCTTAAACAATTTCAAACAATTTCACAATTATTAGTAAATGATTTATATTAAACATTATAATCTTAATTAAACAAAAATTAATATTCTTAACTAGGCATTACTACAGAATAATATAATACAATAGAATAACCTTTATTAATAATAATAAAATAAATAAATTTTTTCAATTTACAATGACATGAATAATTGTGAAGCTCGACTATTTATTTTATTTAATTTGGCCCTTAAGCTTTAGGCCTTACTGGGCTCTTATTAAAAATAAGCAGCCAGTTGTTATAAATTTATAATAACAAATAAATAAGTAAATAAGTATTATTAATAGTTAAAACATGTATTACAGTATTAAACAATATTAATGGACAATATTAAACAATATTAGTGGACATTAATCCTAGATTTTTGTTAGTATGCCATTATTAATCGGGATTTCAACTTGGTTTTAAACAAATTTACATTCACAATATTTTTTATATCGGCATGCAAGTCATTCCATAGTTTCAATCCAATGAAAATAGGTAGTTTTGGAGATGAAGACAATCTAAATTGAGGTATAACAAGCTTTGATCTATTTCTGGTCTGATACGAGTGGATTTCTTGATGAGTTACAAAATATCTATTTACCCACTGCAAATTAATGATTTTGTTCTTACACTCGTAAATAAAAATAAAATGTGCCAGTTTGGTTATATCGTTGAGCTTTAGTAGGTTAAGCTCTTTAAATAATGCACGAGAGTGATCAAGGAAATCAGCATCAGATAATAACCTTATTGCTCGTTTTTGGATGACAAAGATACCATTTAATGCGTTGTTAGCGGAGTTTCCCCAAACAAGGGTGCAGTACTGCAGTATGTTATATAAGGAAGAACAAGAGTATGATAAAGAGTCAATAAAACTTATTTTTCGCAGTCTAAAAACTGTTTTTTCTTAGTACCATCTAATTAGAGGGTGCAAAAAATTCTAATTGTCATAATAAGCCAAACAGTACCGAGAACGAATATCACTATCAATTGGTGTACCGTGTGAAAAAGGACACAGAGAGGATGCTTCATTCTCACAATATTTTAGCTTAAAATAAGTAAATTAATTCGCATATGATCACCGATAAGCTAGACAAATATGTCCTTCGATTCATGTCCGTTTGTTTAGTATGATATATAGCAAAGTAAGGAATTCCTTCCTTCCTACTTAATTATTGAGGCAAATGATATACGATATACTTACATGCACATATGTTAACAATTACATAAAATTTTAAAAACTGCAACAAAATGTTTGTTTATAAAAAATATGTTATTTTGGTTGCATGAGAGAGAGAGAGAGAGAGAGAGAGAGAGAGAGAGAGAGAGTAATAATACCAGTCCATAAAAATAAGCATTTATTCCACACCCGTTATCATCGTCAGTGCTATGAAAGTTGGCAGCAATTCAGTACGTGGCATGTAGTGTTATCTGCTTAGAAACGAAACTACAACTTGATATAACAATACAAATTATTTAGCCTCAAAAATTTTAAGAAATTATTTTAATAAAATATCTTAAAACATGGAAATACACATTCCAGTTTTTGGATCGCCTGAAAATCAGGGCCCCCAGCCTCAATTACCAAATGATATCTTCGTTAAAACTAACGAAAATATCACGACTTAACCTAACCAATCGTCAAAGGTGTACAGTTGACCTAACCGGGCATTCAATTTAATTTATTATTATATTTGGTACTGTAAAGCAAAAAACAAGAATACATGGGGGCCCTGATCTTCAGGTGATCCCGGTTTTTATCTACTTTAAATTTTGAAAACGTTAAAACAATTGAAAACAAATAAATATAAACCCATTACTTCAAGTGCTAATAATAATGTTTGAGGTTGTTTAATATCTTACGTAATGGCAAAGGTCATGTGACCTAGGGGACCTACGGATTTACGTGAGATTCGAACCATCTAGACCCGCAATATCATTTGAACATAGAGAACAGTCACCTATAGCTAAAGTGTTTAGTTCTTGAGACAGAATAACTGACCCACGAATTTGAATTAGGTTAAATGGAGACAAAGATATATAAATATGTATGGTATCGGAAGATATTTGAATTGTTAAAGGGTCTGATCGTCAATACCAGCTTTGAGTCCGAAAATGGAAATTGTTTTTTAAGGTCATAAATATTCACCATCCGCTTTGTATAAAATTTCGAAGCTGCTACACCTAATCGGATGATCAAATTCATGTGAACAATCGTGAATTTTAAAGAACATATAAAGTGTTTTATAGGCAGGGATACTAAACTACCTGTTGTGCTCGTTCATACGTATTTTTGGTTTAGGAGTAGTCTTTTCAACGGAGTGGCACCCATCACATGAAAATTTATATACGAGTGACAAAGAAGGGGTTCAGAAGCCTTACTATGACGTTAAGAACAGGTAATTAGTGTCGAGTTTCGCAGATCTTACACAACGTGGGACATAAAAAAGGTAAAAAAAAAAACTCGTAAATCGACACCAGTGACAGGTATGAAAGAATTTTTTATGTGAAATACAGTATTTGTACACTCCTCAAGTTTCAATACGTAAACCAAGTGCTCAATATGACCTCTCCTCTGTTCTATACATTTTCTTATACGCAAAAGAAGTTACGGATCACTTTCTGAAGGGTGTCTTGCGTAACTCCCGAGATAATCTGAATAACTGCATCTTTCAAATCAGCAATTGTGCTTGGTTCCAACTGAAGCAATCTCCCTTTGACTAGTCCCCATAAAAAGTAATCCAGTGGTGACGAGTCAGGAGATCTGGGGAGACACGGGAATTCAGTTCTGTGACTGATAAGGCGATTAGAAAATTTTTCCCTCAGCCAAGCGAAACATTCATTAGGGGGTGTGGCACGTAGCTCTATCTTGCTGAAACCACAGATTTTCATTATTTCCCACCCTGTTCCATAGGTAAGTCGTCAGCATGTGAAGATAACGAACTGATGTCACAGTTACTGCCGTTTCGCTATAATGGTCTTCACCAGACGGTGATTTTTGAAGAGTGAAGCGGCTTTTCCTAAGCCCCAAAATCTGCAATTCCGTTTATTTATCATCCTATTAATGTAAATATGGCACTCATTAAATTGCTTTGTAGGCGAGTACACGAGATGCTGGAAATCTTCACTGAAATGCGCTCTGCGCTCTCTTTGTTGGCTTTGTTTCAATGTACGTGTCGTAAATAAATGTGGGCTGCTCGATGTTAAACTGTCCCATTAGTTTTAATACCTGTCAAAAAAAAAATCTTTGTCTCATAGGCAATCAAAGGAAATTCACAACCATATTACTAAGAAAACCTGGGAATGAAGATGTGCCATTTTTTTGGATCCACCCTGTATAAGATTAACCACCATAAATTTCCCTTTCAAGTGATATACAGTAACCCCCCACCAATTTATGCGGTAGATGCGTTCCTGAACCTTCCGCGTAAAATTAATTCCGCTTAAATGCTGGGAACTATAATATATAATTCAATGTGCTAAATACGGGACACCCCCGACCTCAAGACACCCCAACAAGTATATAAAATTAAATATAATACAATAATAATAATAATAATAATAATAATAATAATAATTACCTGCCAAAAAATAATATTAATTAAATAAATAAATACATAAACTCACCTGTAAAAAAAGTGAAAATTAGTCGCGAGTAGCGTTTACGTGTTGCGCTTATATGTTGCGCGCTAAAATAATTTACATTTTTTTTTTGTTTTTAATTTTTTTTACTTATTTATAAAAAAAGTAATATTTTTTGGAGCCCGTTAATCCGAAACCGCGCAAATGACGGATGCTTTAAATAGGGGGGTTACTGAACTGTATAATTTTATAGTATTCATTAACAAACAAGCGAAAAATAGTTCAGTGTTTAGAACAGCTTACAATTTGGAAGTGATGAACTACTTTTGCATGTATGACTAATATATTATATATATATATATTATATATATATAATTATATATATATATATATATATTAAGCTGTTCTCAACACTGTATCAATGAATCGGTACAGAATTTAAATTCTGTACTGATTCATCGATTTGTTGTACCTGGTATTCCATACATTAAAACCAAGCTCACCCTCTCGTCTATTATTAATTTCGCAGCCATCCCCTAAGTAGTATAGCCGCAAAAGGGGAGAGTGCAAGAATGTTGCAGGTTATGTAATGTTGCAAAGGGGGGTGGGGGTGTTGCAAAGGGGGGTGGGTTGTTGCAAAGGGGGTTGTTGCAAAGGGGGGTGGGGGGAAACTTGGAGGCGGCGTTATCCCCCAAGAGAAAGGAGGAGGAGGAAGAAAGGAGGAGAGGTGTTCACCTGGCAGGAGCCAAGTGCACATTAAGACTTCAGCCGAGTTGGCGTTGTTTTATAGGCTCCTAATCAGCCAGTTGGCGTAAATGGCTTGAGTTGCCAGATACCGCGATACCATTGTATACATTATTATAGACTCCTAATCAGCCAGTTGGCTGTAAATGGTTGTCAGATACCTCTTTTTAGCAGTATTATTGTATACATTATTATTATATACGCCTAATCAGCCAGTTGGCTATAAATGAGTTGCCAGATAGCGCCATGTATTCATTTAATCGAAGACAGAGTTGCCAGATACCATTGTATACACTATTATAGACTCCTAATCAGCCAGTTGGCTTAGAAGGCTTAAATATTGCCAGATACCGCAATACCGTTGTATACATTATTATATTTCGAATACCGGTAGTAGAAGGCATAACAATAAACAACAATGCATCATTCTTTTTATTATAAATATATAGAAAATAAATATACATTTGAGGAATATGCATATAACAGAAATATATACAAACAATTATGGATATATATAAAATAAAATTACATTTCAAATAAATATACTTTTCAATAGAAATATGTACATAACAGTACAGGAGAAATATACCACACACACACACACACACACACACAATTATGGAGATATATTTATAAAATAAATATACTTTTCAAATAGAAATACATTTCAATAGAAATATGCGTATAATCAGTACAGAAGAAATGTCAAGCAAAATATAAATACAATTCACTTTTTTTTCAAAATACTAAACTCTGTCTTAATCGAGTTTACAATTACATCATTATTGCTCTGCATTACGCAGTATATGCGGCTTAATAATATTTCACCGCTTAAAGTATAGGGAAACCTGTACTCGATATGAAGGGCTTTCATATCGTTCAGTACTATTTTTGTTCCCACTTTACAACCGGCTGGTAAGTCATCTTTAAACACGTCTAGAATACAATCAAAAGCACGCACAAAGAGTTCATCGTTAGCTACATTATTAAACACAAGTTTATAGAACGCTTTTCCAATCGAGGGTTTATTTCTACCGACTCGAGCTTTTCAATCGTGAACTCACTCAACATAGCGGCAATTGAAATAATCTTCTAAATCGTTACGACAACTTCGCGTTATATAAAGAAATAGTTCTTCAGGGTGAACGGTGTAGGTGAGCTCAGCCTTGTACCGATCAATTACTTTGTACCAAAGTTCATGGTATTTCAAAGAGTCTAAACTTTTTAAATAAACATCCAGCACTAGACCATTCTCACCAGTCCTACACTCGGTAAACCCATCGAGCAGAGCGGTGTATGCGTATTCAAGTACTGTATCAAAATAAAGCATGTCCGTAACACGCGCGTCTAATATAGGTTTCAGCTTACGGAATCCGACGATTTCAAACATTCTGTCGAGGATGAAACGGTTTCGCGTAGGAATAAGAGCGTTATTATCAGAAGCATTCTTCCACATCAACCGTATATCAATGCACGGCCGATCGTTATTTATACACAACGTACATACAACGGCGTATGAGGGTGCGTCACTAATCTGCTCTCTTCTTGTACCTACGTTAGCAGGTATTTTATAACGATCTTCACTCCACTTCTCAACTATCACAAAGATTCTATTCATCTCCTCGATACTTAAATAAACCCGTTTGTTTGTCGGTCTACATTCCGTTTCCAGTACATAGCTAATGGTACCGGAATTACGCCTGAACACGCGCAACGATTTCGTCACGGACACATCGTACGAGGCGTTGAGAATGCTGCTCAAAGGAAGTTCCATCGTATTCGAAGAGCGCACGTCCACTCGGCTCAAGCTCTGAGATAACTATGAGCCGTGTGAGGCACGCAGGTAGGCAGGAATGGTTCGACGGGCGGCTGACTCGATAATACGTGAATGGGCTTGTTCCGCGAGTCGAATTGTTGTACCGGTACAAGAATATCACTACCAGCCTACGCACCAGACAGTTTGGATAAGAACTAGGAACATTTTACTAAACATCTCCACACTCCGGCGCACTATTTGAGAGGAACATATGTTCATATTTTTCCTTTCTGCCCATCAAACGATACTCGTCTCTAAACTCTGTTAAAAATTCACGCAGGGCACTAGCCACAACCTCACTACGAACCTCATCATGATATACGTTAATATAGTGATAAAAATACTTAAGATTGTCCATGATCACGAGATTCACATTTCCAGTCGTAGGGTATGAGTAATCGACATGGTGTAGCATGACGTAATACCGCTTGTCACACCACCCATCAGCAAGACTCATTATCCATACCTGCTGCTTCTCTTCTGCACGCGTTGTTTCTTTTACTTCACGGTGTATGTGGGACTTTATAAAGTTTAGCTCTGCAGTATACTTCAGCACATCGTCTGTGCAACGAAAGCCTTCAACGGTCTCACCAGAACATCCGTAGAGTATTTGTACATCTTGGAACTTCGCACAATCCAATGTGTTTTTCAAAGAGGCATAGGAGGGATGAATAGGAAGTTTTTCGGTATCCACCACATCCTGGCACTTTACTGAATACCATTTCGTAAACGTTCTACAAGCAATATTAAAGGTAGCCATTTGAATACACGTCTGATCTGAATACACGTCTGATCTCTCGGGCTTACTGCGGTCGACTGACCACGCAGGGACTCCCAGATAGTAGCATGACTCACGGTCTTACAGTGGGCGGAGCTTAGAACTTTCACCTACACACACACACACACACCACACACACACACACACAAAGGAGAAAGTGAAACGCTATTTGAAACATGATTTATTTAATAAACGAGATATTCAAGTTATATATATTTACAAATAGATTTAATAAACGAGATATTCAAGTTATATATATATATATATAATATATATATATTTACAAATAGATACGATTATATACAAGACGTGTGAGTTAGAAGCATCATTGGTATCCAAAGGGTACGGTATCATAGGTACCAGGTAACTGGTAACGTTTCCTATAGGTGTTACGGCACACCATCGTACCCCTAAGTTCCTTCACGCCTCCCAGCTTCTGCGCCCGAAAATTGTGGGTGCCTACAATTAGTTGGTGAGGTTGTTCATCCAAACATACTAGATCCTTCAACGACTCAAAGTTAACAACCTCCCGATTCGCATGGTTGAGCGTAATACCCTTTGCCTTCACGATATATTTCATTTCATCCCCCACCCTGACCCGTACCCCATAAGTCTTAGGTCCTGTTGAGGCAAAAGAGTCGGCGTATGCGTTGTCCCCATACTCATCCTTGATCTCATCAGTGAGCTCGCCGAGGAACTCCCCAATAGTGGGCATGTATTCACCCTCCCTCTCTGTGAATATCACGCTATCTGTATCGGCATACAATACTCTCCGCCCAAGAGAATGCATTAGACCCCAAAGTTTTATACGGGCGTAGGCTGTTGTGAAGCTGGCCACAGGTATGTTTGTAACCCTTGAGGTATCTGTTGGCAAATTCAGTGTTGTTGTACTTTATTACGTAAGTATTACCTACATTTACGATCTCCATGACCTCTTTATCGGGGGCATTGGCATAATCCCAGATCGCTATAACTTTGTGCCAAATGAATGCTCCCTCTGCCGGTATTCTGCGCAAATTTTCCCCATAGACTGTTTAGGCACAACTTTGCACTAAAGCGCTTGCCAGGATTCTTTACAATTTGGACACGATCAAGTTGTATACCTTCGCGGTCGCGGTAACGTTGAATATAGGCAGACTTTTTATCTTCGGTATCAACTCCTCGCGGATACCCTGATGCCTCAACCTTATCCTTCAAAAAGGTGTTTATATATGGTGTGAAAAGGTTGGGTAGCTTCTGAAACCTCCTCACCTCATGTATCTTCAGTATTCTATAACCATGGCGCACGGCTAGGGCCAACTCAGGACTTGTATATACGCCTCTGATCTTACGCTGGTGGGGTATATGGTTACATTCGCCGTTATCCTCTTCCGCGCACTTCACGCACAGGGGAAACATGAGCTTGTCGTCGATAACGACAGGTAAGATCGGCATCCATAAATTGCGTGGGGGGAGTACGTCTACGAAAGAGATCCCAAAGTAACGATCATTCAAATTTTTGAAAATTCATTGATGGATGGTAGGCTAGGCCCCACCAGTTTGTCAGGAGCGCCCACGGGGTACGGATTGCTCTTCATCACGTATGGGTATAAAGAACAGAAATCGTAGTAATGGAGCTTCACGCCCTCCGTAGGTGGGAAGTATAGTCTGAAAGGATTTGTACGTCCTCCAAACAAGCTATCACCACATTTGAGAGGATCCAGCACCATTGAACGCTTGATCGCTTTTATTTCCTCACGGTACACCTCGTCTGTCTCCATCCGTGCATCATATTCATGCTCCCACAAGACTTTGTGAGTGAACTGTGATCCTATAAGTTGATCGCGGGTGCGGGTCGATGCAAGACAGTCGGCAGGAGACCTACCGTTGATATCTCCGGTGACTCCGCACTCAGGACGGGGGCATCCATGCCACCAGCAACCGTTATAGGAGTACACAGTCTTCACACCAGTGACACGGTTTTCACTTAACCCATCAACCCAAAAAACACGTCCATTAATCTTAATGGGTACTTCACCCGTGTTGCGGGCGTGCTTTATGTATACACCTGTCTGTTGCTGTAGGTGTATGAGCCAGTAAATAGCCTTGTGCCCGTAACTGCGGGGATTGTTTCGGTGAATAATGGCTAAGGTGTCTTTCGGCATGAAGTTATTCTTGAACACCGTAAAAACATAATGATGCGATGGTGGTTGCGACTTGCAGTGGATCGCATTTGAAACGGGCTATGTACATCCTTCTAAAGGCCTGGAAACATACTCTAAGCACGCGCACATCATTCACGCAATAACGCTCACATTCATTAGCTATATTATAAGGGTTACTTTCATTAAAACTGTCGTAGTATCGATCAAAGTCTTCACGTTCATCCATGCAGTCAAAATAATGTTTGGGGGGTGATGGGCCTACGTAGTTTAAAGTCTCGCTGGTGAGGAAAGTGTATGGGAAGTATCCTTTGGAAACTTCAGCTGCTACTCCCATCACCTTGGGTAGCTTTGCTAATTTACAAGGTGTGAATAATAAAGTATCTTTAAATTGTACATTGCCTCTTATCTGCATCTGTATTAATTTGTTGCCTCTTTTCAATGGATCACCTGTAAATATCTCAGAGGATTCGTGTTCAAGCAACTCCTTATAAAGGAACTGCGTGTCAAACTTTGCCCCGTTATGGGCGAGAATATACACAGTCATTTTTTGAACTTGTCGGCTAACTTGACAATATAGGACACAAATAGTTTCACAGGACTATCGCTGACATTCGTTTTAAAAACGTTTGTCCGTTTACCACATTTGGGGCACTCGTCACATTCGATATCCATACACTCATCACAGATAGTCTGGCTCACAAGTAAATGTGGAATTACCTCTTTGGTTTCAGCGTTCGTATATGTTTCTATATCGTAGTATACAGTTATACAGGGGTTATTTTTAGGCTTAGCATCTTTCATATAACATACATGCTTTACTCCATCCACCTTATATTCCTCCTGGCATGTAGGACAGTGAATTACGTCACACTTGTGCTTAAATTTTCTCCAATTATCCATTGTGTGAAACATACCACATTCACAGATTCTCATTTTCCTGCACGTGCCAATTGATTTATGGAAATCAAAACAGCTATTATTGAAAAATGTGCGTCTACACACATCACAGTCTCTTCTCAGCTTCAACTACACGGCTTTCACATTTGGTGCTTTTACACTGCTCACATACCATGTGACATTCTTTACAATGTCTCACTATATCATCCGCAAACTCGAGGCACCCTTACACAAATCATGATGTCTCCCATATTTTCGACTTTTGTCATAACTCGCGTAAAGCCACCTTATATTACGGATGGGGAGATACGTTGTCCCTGACAATCCTAAAATAAGTAGGGGCCTTGTACGATCTCTCACACAGCTTTTAAAAACATACACAGTCCTACGACGATCATCCAACCCAAACACAACTATGCGGACATTCATTTCCTGTTCTACCCTTCTCAGCTCTTCAGGACCCATTATACAGTCAAATTCAAGTTCACAGTCTTCAGCTAGTTTAGGGCATGCTCCACGACTGTAGGCAACCAAATTTTTGAGTTCGTGTATTTGTACAGTAAACATACGTGCTAAGAGTACTGCTATAAAGCCGCAACCACGATCGACGTTTATATGCCGTCTATAAATAGCTTGAGAATTGAAGTTAAGAGTATACGGTATGGCACTATGACCCGCAACACGATACATGGTCAATATTTACCGTGAAGTTGTCCATATGAAGGCTATAACTACTTTGGGCGACTGCATTATACGCCCCTAATATATATTCTACATCTTCAGCCGCCAAACGTCTAAATGGCACTATCACCCAATAATCGTCTACATCACCGTCATCTGACCCGAATCCAAAGGACATACTCGTCCTGACTTCACGCTCGTCACGATTCTGAAGAGCAAACTCTATAAATACGCTCTACAACCGGCGTAGTCCGCGCTCAATACCATTGCTATACATGACTCTAGGGTCTACCTGACTCTATACCGATTTCTAGTCAAGGCTGGGGTGGGGGCTGCGGATCGCACCAATTCCAGCGTTAACCATCCTCAACAGAACGGGGGCGGATGAATTAGTGGATATTAGCGGAAGGTGCTGCTGATGGGGGCCCTGTTGCGTAGGAGGTTGATGGTTGGGGCTCTATTATTGTAGACTTAACAGAACGGGGGGCGGCAGATGAAAAGGGGTATATTAGGTGCTGCTGGGGTGTGTTGTTGCGTAAGAGGTTGAGGGTTGGGGATCTATTACCGCTGCAAACAGACGCGTATTTCGGTCGCTTTATACCTGAGAGGGTATCTCATACTCCGCTTTGGACGTGTTACCTGTATCGCTGGTGAGGGTTCAGGGGAGGAGATCACAACTACACTGTCGTCGAGGTCATCCGTAATGATGCGGCTGCTCTACCTCATCGTCATTCACGGTTTTGTGGGAGAAGAAATATAAGGATCAGGCACTCAAAATTTGTAATATTTTGTAAATGACTCACTTAGGAGTGTGACGTGTTAGAAATGTACTCTGGAGAAAAATTCAGATTCACGAGCCCATCCACATGTATTATATCTGGACCTGTACAGGGGTGGTAAACTGTTTTATGCTTAAAATCATTAAAGAAAAGGGGAGATGTTCTCGAAATTTGTGCGTAAAGTTATATGGTGCTATTCGACGTATCAATCAGTGTTCAACGAGTACCAGATGATATTTTGTTCCACAAAGGCGTATATGACGTTAATTCGTTAAAGGGAAATGAACTATACAATCATTGTAATTGACGATCTCATGTTGGAGATGGATAAAAACGTTGCCGAGACCATTTACAGTATTCTCCCACCATCTTAACATATAGCGGTTCTTCATCAATCAGAATCTATTTTTCAAAAATAGATACATGCGCGATGTGTCGTTAAATACGCAATATCTAGTCTTATTCGCGCAACGTAGAGATGTATCACAAATTGGGGTATTAGCCAATCAAATGTTCCCGAATCAGCGTAAGGAGTTTTTGGAAGTTTATAAAGAAGCTACAAGCACGCGTTACGGATATTTGCTTTGCGACCTTCATCCGCGAAACACGTTAGAGTGCTTCTGCGAACGAATATATTTCCAAACGAGACTGAAACGGTGGTATATTCCAGAATGACAAAGAGACTAAAGAAATACCGTGAATTAATAAAAATCTATCATCGACTGCCCGGAATGCAGCAGATGTTTATTAAAATATCGATGCCGACTTTTTAAAATGCATCTGTGAAATCTGTCTTAACGTTATAAATTGCAATGTATCATGAAAACCATCAGAAGGCTCGCCTACGCCGCTACAAGAACATAATACGTGCACTCGCTCGTAAAGCCAAACTGTAGCGAGAAAAAACGAATTATTGTACAAACAAGAGGTCATTTCTCCCCATCTTATTTTCAGTTTTGGGTCCTTTACTGACTAGATTAATATAATGAAGAAAGTGGTAGTGATTCCCCACGAGGTGTACGCCTCACTGCAAAGAGACACAGATCTAGATCCCCGTAAAAGCAGACTTAAAAGAATGGAAAGCGAATTGTTAGCCCTATTAACAGTGAAAAAAACACCTGATGAGAAAAAGAATCTTATACCAAGAAGCTCTGCAGAAATTTCTTCACGAGTACGAAAATTATAAGAGCCCTACAGAGATTCCTGTGGTTATTAGGCACAGCACGGGGGACGATGGCGACATAGGATCTATACCCGACGACACAGCTCACAACCAAAAAGATTAGCCACACAACATATCGAACACGTATTAAAAATACCTCTCCACTTACATTGAGGAGTAAAGGCTTAAGTCTTTATATCTATTGAATGAGGATCCCGCCATACAATGGACCGATACAGGGGAGATCATTGTGGAAGGATCAAAGGTACAGGGATCGAATATCGTAGACATTGTCCATGATCTGGTGAGAAAGTGGGATAGGCCATCACCATCAGGATGGAAGCATATTAAAGCAAGACTACAACAAATAAATGTCCCTAAAACGTTGATAGGAAATCTGAACAGGTTAAAAGACTTGGAACATGCAACGCCTGTGACACAATTGAAGGCGCCGTCACCCCCGGCGGTAACACCTTTGAAGAGGAGGAAGAAGAGGTTAAACCAACCCTACCCACGTGCCTCTAAAATACGCAAATGGCTAAGTATTAACTAAACGCTATTATGACATTCTACCCCATCCTCTTACGGCGGCGTAGATAGACTGTACAGAAGTGTTTACGGAGTAGGAAAAAAAGATGTTGAAAGATTTTTGAGGGAGCAGGACGCTTATACGCTTCATAAGCCTGTGAGAAAAAGGTTTAAAACAGCCAAGACAACGGCTTCCTCGATTGATTCTATTTGGCAAGCAGATTTAACAGACATGCAAAGATATTCTGTGTATAACGATGGTTACCGCTACATTCTATTCATAATAGACGTGTTCTCTAGATATCTGTGGCTAGTTCCTCTGAAAAATAAATCACCTGAAACAGTGCTAAAGCCACCAAAACGCTAATGTTAAAAGAAAACAGGGTTCCTGGCTATTTTTGTACGGATATGGGGAAGGAGTTTATAGGCCGTGCTTTTCAGAATATGTTGACAGAGTTTAATATCAGCTATTACACAACCAATTCTATACATAAGGCTTCTTTAGCTGAAAGAGTTCAGCGCACCATAAAGGAACGCATGCACCGTTATTTTACACATAAAAACACATACAGATTTCTAGACATTCTGGAATCATTAGCATCATCCTACAACCGCTCACACCATCGCACGATTGGGGCAACACCTAACGAAGTTTTAGAAAGAGGTACGCTCCCGAGAAGAGATGGATCACCACCACCACCACCACCACACTCTGTGCGCTTCAAAATCAATGATTATGTAAGGCTGTCGCGTTCGGGGAATAAATTCGCAAAGGGTTTTGAGCAAGGATGCACACGCGAGATTTTTAAAGTTAGGGCTGTGAGACCTAAAGGTGTAATAATGATCTACAGATCTACAGAAGCTAAGGCTAACAAAGACCCTAAGATCCACTCTAAGGCTAGCCCGAGAGAAAGGAGAGAGTAGGGGGTTAAGAGAAGAGAGGAGAATAAGGGGTTAAGTAAGGAGCAACACCTATCATTCGTGGGTTAACATTCATTCAGAAAAAGAGGGAAAAAGTCTCACCATCATCATCCGCCGGCCACTGCCGACAAGTCAGAAAAATAGTCGGAGAATATAGGAGAGGGGTGAAAGATGAAAAGAAGTAAAATAAGAACGCTTACAAACCATGCAAACCACAGTCTTAACTCACTGTCATACCATGCAAACTACAAACATGCAAGAAAGAGTTAGAGACATGCAAAGTAAGGAGGATAAGAAAAAAAAAATAGGTAAAGTTAAACAAAAAGTGGGTTAGTTTACGCTATGAGCTACATCTACATTCGTGTTAGTCTAATTTTTTTTTTTTTTTTTTTTTTTTTTTTTTTTATTGCTGGCATCACGCTGGCATGTCACAAGCTGGCATTCATCGTCAACAGACTCATCCTCGAGCACCACCACCAGAGCTCCTGTTGTTAACTTTCTTTTTTAATTTTAAACAAAGTTAATATTTTTAAAATGTCTGTCAAGACGGTTCTTAACACATTAATGCTGGTAGAATGAACGACTAACGCGGGAAGATTATTCCATTTATCAATTACTTTAAACGTAAAGAAGTTTTTAGCGATATTAGTAATGAAACGTCTGCCACGCAACTTGAATCCGTTATTGCGAGTATTACTATTATCGAAAGTGAACAATTTGTCAAATTTACGTTATCGATGTTATTAACGATTTGAAAACTTCAATAAGCTCCCCCCTTAATCTCCTAGTTTCGAGTGAATACAAGTCTAACACTTTAATCCTATTCATAAGGCTTATTGCGCAATGCCGGAATAAGTTTCGTGGCACGACGCTGAACCCTTTCTAACCTATCAATATCCTCACGCAAGTACGGGCACAAAACTGAACGGCATATTCCAATGAGGCCTGACTAGGGACTTGTAAAGGGGCAATATAATATCCTTCGATTTAAATTCGAAATTACGCGCTATGAAGCCTAACATCCTATTCGCTTTTGCGCAAGACTCCAGGCACTGGTTCCTAACCTTTAATCTTTAGTTACGCGTACGCCTAAATCTACTTCCTCGTCAACGCTCGCTAAATCCCTATCATCCATCGTGTACACGTAATTATTGTTGCGAGTACCTATATGCAAAACTTTACATTTATCTACGTTAAATTGCATCTGCCACTTATCCGTCCACTCCATAATCCTATCTACATCGTCTTGGATCCTATTTCTATCGTCCTCGTTAACAACCTTACCGCCTATTTTATGATGTATTACATTGAAGATTTGAATGGGGAAGAAATCTCAGGAGGCTTTTACCGCGAGGAATTGCAGAAAGTTGCGTTTAATTTAGAAAAAAATGTATTTAAAATTGAGAAAATTTTAGGAAGCAAAGGTTCAGGAAGGAGAAAAATGTACCTGGTGAAATGGCTAGGGTACCCAGAAAGATTCAACACCTATATAAAAGCTGATGCAAGAATGAAGCTTAAATAGTATGCAACATGGCTCCTAACCATTTCTACGTCACACTCCCGTCCTCCTCGTCCCTGTCTGTACACCCTAACAACACGCTAGCCAACTTTGTAACAGAACTCCATGGGCACATTGAATTGGGTCGTGATTCGTATGAGGTGGGGATATGCGAAATTCAGCTGGACACCGTCTTTTTAAATATTGAACATAAAGAAACCGTTTTTACGATTCTTAGAGACATTGACGAGTGTGAAAAAGCTGGGGTAGCTATGGATGAAACTATGCGCATCGCTCGGACTAAGATTACACGGTATTACAGTACAGAAGTAAGACTAGGGACGGGTCAATATGGTTCGGCCGAGGATGTTGTGAGAGGCTTAAACGTGAGTTTAAGAAACTCAAACCTTACGAATGATTTAGTATATGAAATCGTAAACAACCCTGCACATACACTAATCCTAAAATCAAAGACTAACAGACGTCTTAAAGAACATAGAAAGTTCAAAATTCTAACCAACGGCCGATATAGCGCAGCCTTCCAAAGAGACACATTTCACGAGACACAGTATAACTTGTCCAGATTAATGTATCAATTGAAGATGGAGAAATTGGCTGAAAGGTCCCCAGACATGTGCTATATTTACAGTAATATAGTGGAGCACCAGTTTGTTGGGGATACCCAGGCACGCCTGCTGCGCATTGCTCACATCCCCAACCATAGAGGAAGGAGTTTGAGTATTACATATGACAGGCCCCATTATGTGAATGTCGCAACTAATTTAATACCAATATCACAATATATATAAGAACGATTGAGGGCGAAAACTTCCCATTGGTAACGGGAGCTTAACAGTGAAGCTACACTTTCGACGCACTGAGTTATAATGGATAGAAAGCCTTTCACCGTCTATCGAGGGATGCGATACCAGCGCGGTAGTGGACTTGGATCCATTTTTTCATCCATACTACGTACGGCTCTTCCTTTGCTGAAGAGGGGTGCCAGATACCTTGGAAGGAAAGCGCTACAATCAGGTCTTAACACTGCAGAAGACATATTGGCCGGGGCTAAACCTAAAGAAGCTCTAAAAAAACATTTAAAGCGTACACGGAACGAAATCATCAAAGATGCAAAGAGAAAAATGCGTGGTGGCGGAAAGAAGAAGAGGGCTCCCCGGAAGAAGAAGGGGTCACGTGGTATTAAACGTAAAAGGCTATCAAAAAAGAAATGCTGTAAGCGAATGAAACCTATGGTTGACCACTTTTTTGACTGATATAAGCTAAGGATATTGATCTCATGAATCATAGTTTGTTTACCACTTGTCGAGAGAGGAGTCACTATTTCGCCATGGCACGCTTCATCCACCCATGTAGTTCACAATGCTGTAAATCGGAGCTGTCCTTTTTTGAGCTCCCGCCAACCCAAGTTTCTATTGAGCACAGTGACTTTATTACAATTAACCCTTTAAACACAATTAGTTCACCGAGTGCACCTATAGAATTCGTGATACCCAGCTCAGGTCCTTACTTTTTGATCCAAGCTGTGTGCACATGTACGCTAAGCTACGTATAGCCCATTCTGATGGAACGGCCTGCGATGACAAATATGCTGTATACCCTGAAACAAACTTTCTGCACGCCATATTCAACCAGTGTGACGTATATTTAAATCAGACCAACATATCGGCAGGCACGGGGTACTATCATCTACGAGCCTATTTGGAAAATGTCCTCAACTTTTCCAAAGAAGCGAAGGCTACCTTTTTAAGTGCGGAGGGATATTATCAAACTAAAGATGAAAATAGTATAAAGGACAAATTTAAAAATTCTAAAAAGAAAATATACGAGTGTTTTGGACGGTTGCACACAGATTTCACTTTCCAGGATAAGTTGCTTGTCAACGGGGTGGATATGAAAATAAAGCTCACCCGCACGAGTTTTGAGATCTGCTTAAATCTGGATGCGAATCAAGAAGAGGGTGGAAAGTCCGTTGTGGTTCACATTATGGACACATACCTCCGCGTACGGCGAGTGAAATTAAGTTCACCAAAACAACTAGAAATTGAGAAAAATTTACTAAACGCTACAGTGAAATATTCTATTAACAGAGTGCAGATCAAACTATATACGGTTCCTGCAGGGTTGGCATCGAAGCAGATAGAAAACATTGCCCTGGGAAATCTTCCTAAAAGGATATTAATCGGCATGCAGGACCACGCTTCGGTGAATGGAAAATATAAAAAGAGTGCCTTTAAATTCGAGAATTTCGGACTTAAAAATATAACTCTATACGTTAATGGCACTGCTTTGGGTGGAACAATGGGTACGGACTATTCATCAGACGCTGTGTTACCTCTTTGTGCCAGAGCCTATAGTAATCTGACCCATATTGCAGGTGATTGTGATGAGCTTGGTAATGGGGTAACGCAGGAAGAATTCATTGATCAATTTAACCTTTATCCGTTTGACATTACACCTGACTTATCTGCTAGCGTAAATACCCATTTAACACCACAGCAGAGCGGTAACATCTCAGTGCGGCTGGAATTCGCCAAGCCTATAGACGCTCCTATTAGTGTACTAGTATATCTCGAATCGCAAGCCCTAATAGAAGTAGATAGATTTAGAAGCGTTATCACGGACTTTTAAAATGGATGCTAATACACTTCAGAAAGTAATGGAGCGAGTCACACGTTCCAAATTTATCGGCGTGTTTGCGAAGAATGAAACATTGAGTTTGCCAAGTACGCGAGAATGCGGTAGTCTTTTTGTGAACACAGACATCATCGGTAATGAAGGGATTCACTGGATCGCTGTCTATTTTAAAAATAGACAGCGCCTGTACTATTTTGATTCACTCGGTACTCAACCCTGGAGTGACCCTATTATTGTAAAATTTCTCGCTCAGTTACATATTCCCGAAGTTGTATGGAACCCATTTCGTATGCAGGGATATTTTACTAATGTTTGCGGAATGTACTGTCTCATTTCTCATGCATATGTCAAATGATAAAGAATTTATAAATTTTTTAAATTTATTTGACCCGTGTCACACTCACCGAAACGATGAAATGGTATGCAGACAGATAAAAAACCGTTTTCCAATTGTACGTACTCGTTGTATATTATAATGTTTTTGTTCGTATATTTGTAACGGTATATTCGTTTATTGTACTGATTTCTTTCATTTAATAAATTTATGAAAATATATTGTGTCTTCTTATCCCAAAAAGATCGAAAAACACTTACATTATTTCGGTGTGACATTGTTGACTGATCAGTATACCCTCCCTATTCCGAGATTCTTCAAAAGATTGTATAACTCGTGTCAAATCCTCATCGGACCTTAAAGGAATAATGCTTTTAAAACATATACAGAGTATACAGACAGACAGATCCCCATTATGTGAAGATCTTTGGTTCGAGGAGTGAACGCCATAAAAATTTCGATTTTAGCATAATGGGGAAATAACACTGATTGACATTTTTGGCGAGTATCTATTTGACGAGATACTACAACTCTCCATATATATAAAATTCTAATTATAGACACTTACATTTCTATGGTAGTCCCTTGCGTCGGGTTGTAAGGAGCGTCACTGCAAATATCTTCTACGGTTTGCGTTGAAAATAATAATTCGCCACAATCAATCGCATTGAAAAGACTAATTGTGGTTAATGCTGCAGTATCACGTTCTTCATACAAGTCTGGGGAGACGTACAGGTCCATGGTGGAGGATGTGTGACACTGCTGACTGATCAGTATATCATCCATATTCCGAGGTTCTTCAAAAGATTGTATAACACGTGTCAAATCCTCATCGGACCTTAAAGGAATAATGCTTTTAAAACATATACAGAGTATACAGACAGATCCCCATTATGTGAAGATATCTTTGATTCGATTACCAATTTCGATTTTAGCATGATGGGGAAATAACATTGATTGACATTTTTGACTAGTATCTATTTGACGAAATACTACAGTGCCCGCGAAAAGTATCCGATCACCCTTGAAATTTGTATTTTTTACATAAAAAACAATGTTTAAATGTATACTAACCTTATATTAGTATTTTGTCATCTGTCCTTTGGTTTGTATGACTTGTTCTAGACGTTTTGGCATGGATTTAATCAAGTTTTGACAAACTTCCACTGATATTTCCTTGCACCATACCTTTTTGATGGCCTCTTGTAATTTTTCGACTGAGCCAGTGTCGTGGCATTCAACCTTATTTTTTATTATTAGCCACAGATTTTCTATCGGATTGAGATCTGGACTATTACCAGGCCAATCCAAAATATCAAATTTATTGTCAGTAATCCATTTTGTCACTATTTTGGCCCTGTGACATGGTGCACCATCATGCATGTATGTTTTTGTCCTTTGGATTGCCATTGCCATTGGAAGTTTATCCTGTAGCATTGCTAAATACCGTGCACCATTCATAGTTGTGTTCTTCGGAAGAAAATATAAGTTTCCACGCCCATAGTAACCGAAACAACCCCAAACCATCACACTTGGAGGGTGTTTCATTGTCTTTAGGGTGTATTTAGGGTCCATCCTATTTGAGCCAATAGGCCGGCGAACCTTTTTTGGACAACTTCTGAATGTCAAAAATGTCGACTCATCGCTAAATAAAACCTTCTTCCAGTCATCAACAGTCCAATGAATGTATTTTTACAAAATGCGACACGTTTTTTACGCATTTTTTCATTAATGAACGGTTTCTTAGCAGCATGGCGAGATGGTAATCCGAGTTCTTTTTGGAGCCGCTCCTGGATAGTTCGTTCAGAAACACCAGATAACAAATTATTCATATTAAATTTTATTTCTTTCGCAGTTATTGTTGGGTTTTTCAATACTAAACGTTTCATAAGTTTGTCTGTTCGCGAATTTGTTTTTCTCGGTCTGCCAGATCGTTTTTTAGGGACTGGCGTGGTTAGGCCACCATTGTTCTTAGCCCGTGAAACCCATAAATTAACGGTACTTTGGATATGTTTAATTCCTTAGCTATCTGTCTCTGTGATTTCCCACATGCATGCAAAGCAACAATAGCACCTCGACAATCACTCTTAAGTTGTTTTTTAGCACACATTATATATAAATTTTATTTACACCACTTTCTGTAAAAAAAAAAAATATCAAGAAATTTACACAAACAGTGAAATCTGACAAATTTGAGACACAGCCACCCGCAAAGAAGGCTACCAGAACACTAATTTGAGAATGCGTTGGATAGCTCTCATATCAGCGAGCAACCTCAAAGTTACCAGATGTCGCTAGAACAAATAGAAAGTGAATTACGTGTCTCTGAATATCAAGGGAAAATATTGTATTTTCTTGAGTGATCGGATACTTTTCGCGGGCACTGTACAACTCTCCGTATATATATAAAATCGAATTATGGACACTTACATTTCTATGGTAGTCCCTTGCGTCGGATTGTAAGGAGCGTCACTGCAAATATCTTCTACGGTTTGCGTCGAAAATAATTCGCCACAATCAATCGCATTGAAAAGACTAATTGCGGTTAATGCTGCAGTATCACTTTCTTCATACAAATCTTGGGAGACGTACAGGTCCATGGTTGAGGAGTGATTATTCACTGATGCGAAAATAGCTACTGTTACTCCCAACTGAAAATATCCCCTTTTATATGCACATTCGCCAAGCTCCGCCCAAAAGACCAGATGTTCGTCGTGATTGGCTGCCGATGTAGCTGGGTGGAGCTATGTCGTGTACCATTCCGCTATAACGTTTACGGACGAGTAATTGCATCTTTATATTTTCACTAATAGAATTAATGCTCTTATTCTCCTTTGAAAATTATTTGGTGATTCGTATAGAACGTTTGATATTGATTCCAAATATGGTTTCAGAAGTTTTCTATCACCCATAGTTTTCGAGAAAATAATATTTCCATTTACTCAATTTCCCGCATCATTAGTCACTAATGTAATCGAGAGGGTATAAAGAAATATATCATAATATTTTAAAAAAACATTCGGTTTCAACGTTAAACTGTAGGTCTAAGGTGGTCATTACACATAATAAAATAAAGTGGTTGGCAGATAAATGGGCACCCTACGTGTCCTAGTGGTTAAGACGCGGGGCTGTTGATGGTTCGGAGTTAAACTGTAGGTCTAAGGTGGTCATTCCACATAATAAAAGAAAGTGGTTGGCAGATAAATGGGCACCCTATGTGTCCTAGTGGTTAAGACGCTGGGGCTGTTGATGGTTCCACGTTAAACTGTAGGTCTAAGGTGGTCATTACACATAATAAAATAAAGTGGTTGGCAGATAAATGGGCACCCTACGTGTCCTAGTGGTTAAGACGCTGGGCTGTTGATGGTTCGGAGTTAAACTGTAGGTCTAAGGTGGTCATTACACATAATAAAAGAAAGTGGTTGGCAGATAAATGGGCACCCTACGTGTCCTAGTGGTTAAGACGCGGGGATGTTGATGGTTCGGAGTTAAACTGTAGGTCTAAGGTGGTCATTACACATAATAAAAGAAAGTGGTTGGCAGATAAATGGGTACCCTACGTGTCCTAGTGGTTAAGACGCTGGGGCTGTTGATGGTTCCACGTTAAACTGTAGGTCTAAGGTGGTCATTACACATAATAAAAGAAAGTGGTTGGCAGATAAATGGGTACCCTACGTGTCCTACTGGTTAAGACGCTGGGCTGTTGATGGTTCCACGTTAAACTGTAGGTCTAAGGTGGAGTGGAAAGCTTGACCTTCGTCAGAATGAACAATTCGGGCGGAAGCTAACCAAAGGTTTTCCAAAGGGTATATATATATATATATATATATATATATATATGGGATGAAATTCACAATAAAACACGTGAAATGAATGAATGCTGAAAACAAGGAGTGAGGTGAGGTTTTGTTTGATTTGACTCGTAGAAAGGTAAAATATGGTCGACCGAGTTGGACAGATTCTCGGAAATCCTTTCCTCTATCGGATTATGTTTTGGGTATTTCCAACTTTCTTCGTTTCTTTAAATTTCGTTTTTCAATTTTCTTCGCAGGGATGAAGCTCATGTGTTTCGAATTGCATCGTTCTATAATTCTGTTTTCTATGGTTGGTTGGATAACTACGTTATTTGTTCCGTCTTTGAATCTTCCATTTGAATATCTATATAAACATATTGTTATTTTATGTTTGATTCTTCCAACTGATTAACTATATAAATATATATATTGTGGTTTACGTATAGTTTAAAATAATATACGTTTGGTATGATTTTCATAATATATATATATATATATATATATATTTCTATAATTCTGTTTTCTATGGTTGGTTGAATTATGGATAACTACGTTATTTGTTTCGATAAGTTCAACTTCAAGGAAGCTCAAGTTAATGTTATATTATGCATATAATCCACTATATACATCTATTGTAAAACACTATATACATCTATATTTCAATTAAGTGTGTAATTATTTAATTCATCTACCATATTGTGGTACACAATGCTTAATATATATATATATATATATATATATATTCTATAATTCTGTTTTCTATGGTTGGTTGAATTATGGATAACTACGTTATTTGTTTCGATAAGTTCAACTTCAAGGAAGCTCAAGTTAATGTTATATTTTGCATATAATCCACTATATACATCTATTGTAAAACACTATATACATCTATATTTCAATTAAGTGTGTAATTATTTAATTCATCTACCATATTGTGGTACACAATGCTTAATATATATATATATATATATATATATATTTCTATAATTCTGTTTTCTATGGTTGGTTGAATTATGGATAACTACGTTATTTGTTTCGATAAGTTCAACTTCAAGGAAGCTCAAGTTAATGTTATATTTTGCATATAATCCACTATATACATCTATTGTAAAACACTATACATCTATATTTCAATTAAGTGTGTAATTATTTAATTTATCTACCATATTGTGGTACACAATGCTTATTAGAATACATGGTGCGATCTGGCAACTCAGCACCCCAATACAAGGCGTGATCTGGCAACTCAGCCAGAATAGAGGCTTATAAAAGATCGAGAAGCTGGTGAAGACTCATTCCCAGCTCGGCTCCAGCCGAGCAAGGACCTCTGGTCCTTCTTTTTTTGGCCCTTTGGTAAACCCCTTAGTGGCCTCTTAGGTTAGGAAAACGAAAATAATATGCCTTAAAGGCAACTACTCTCTCTCTCTCTCTCCTTCAGGCGTCTCTCTCTCTCCTACAGGCGTCTCTCTCCCTCCTTCAGCTCTTCTCTCTCTCTCTCTCCTACAGGCGTCTCTCTCCCTCCTTCAGCTCTCTCTCTCCTGCATGTGTAACTACTGCATGTGTACCTCCTGCATGTGTGCGTATGTGTGTGTGCCTCCAGCATGTGTACCTCCTGCATGTGTACCTCTCCCCCCTTGGCTGATTAGACGTATATAATAATAATGTATACAATAATACTGCTAAAAAGAGGTATCTGACAACCATTTACAGCCAACTGGCTGATTAGGAGTCTATAATAATGTATACAATGGTATCGCGGTATCTGGCAACTCAAGCCATTTACGCCAACTGGCTGATTAGGAGCCTATAAAACAACGCCAACTCGGCTGAAGTCTTAATGTGCACTTGGCTCCTGCCAGGTGAACACCTCTCCTCCTTTCTCTCCTCCTCCTTTCTCTTGGGGGATAACGCCGCCTCCAAGTTTCCCCCCACCCCCTTTGCAACAACCCCTTTGCAACAACCCCCTTTGCAACAACCCCACCCCCTTTGCAACAACCCCACCCCCATTTGCAACATTACATACTAACCTGCAACATTCTTGCACTCTCCCCTTTTGCGGCTATACTACTCCCCTACCTAAAAGAAAAAAATAATACAGTATATTATAGTCAACACTGAAAATTCCTATGATGCGCGACTTTTGTGCCACCCTGTATATATATATATATATATATATATATATTCCGCGCAAGACGAGAAAGAGAAAACAACAAATGAAAAAATGAAGTACCACCTGGGAATCGAACCCGGGATCTTCCGATTGCCGGTCAGACGCGATAACCACTACACCATGGACTCCACTCTTCCAAATGCCGTAATTCCTCTACATACTCGCAGAAACCAATGCCCCAAGGGGGCACCTCCCGCTTGCCGTAACATTATATACATTCAACTGCAAAGAACACGCAGTATAAATAACGTAAAGAACGACGCTTGTATAGGAGATATTCCGCGCAAGACGAGAAAGAGAAAACAACAAATGAAAAAATGAAGTACCACCTGGGAATCGAACCCGGGATCTTCCGATTGCCGGTCAGACGCGATAACCACTACACCATGGACTCCACTCTTCCAAATGCCGTAATTCCTCTACATACTCGCAGAAACCAATGCCCCAAGGGGGCACCTCCCGCTTGCCGTAACATTATATACATTCAACTGCAAAGAACACGCAGTATAAATAACGTAAAGAACGACGCTTGTATAGGAGATATTCCGCGCAAGACGAGAAAGAGAAAACAACAAATGAAAAAATGAAGTACCACCTGGGAATCGAACCCGGGATCTTCCGATTGCCGGTCAGACGCGATAACCACTACACCATGGACTCCACTCTTCCAAATGCCGTAATTCCTCTACATACTCGCAGAAACCAATGCCCCAAGGGGGCACCTCCCGCTTGCCGTAACATTATATACATTCAACTGCAAAGAACACGCAGTATAAATAACGTAAAGAACGACGCTTGTATAGGAGATATTCCGCGCAAGACGAGAAAGAGAAAACAACAAATGAAAAATGAAGTACCACCTGGGAATCGAACCCGGGATCTTCCGATTGCCGGTCAGACGCGATAACCACTACACCATGGACTCCACTCTTCCAAATGCCGTAATTCCTCTACATACTCGCAGAAACCAATGCCCCAAGGGGGCACCTCCCGCTTGCCGTAACATTATATACATTCAACTGCAAAGAACACGCAGTATAAATAACGTAAAGAACGACGCTTGTATAGGAGATATTCCGCGCAAGACGAGAAAGAGAAAACAACAAATGAAAAAATGAAGTACCACCTGGGAATCGAACCCACAAGGAAAAAGAAAAATGATTCCAAGGTTTTCGTGGAATCAGAAGTAAACCTCGTCAGGGAATGTAATGTACTTCTGAATACACGAAAGGCCTTGGAATCATTTTTCTTTTTCCTTGTGGGTTTGTATCATTTATTAATTTCACGTGTTTAATTGTGAAATTCATCCCATATATATATATATATATATATATATATATATATAAAATGAATGGTGAAGTAATTGAGGAAGTACAAGAGTTTAAGTATTTGGGTCAAACTATTACCAGCTCCTTGAGTGATGACTCGGATATAAGAAAACAATCTCGAAGCCTGTGTGCTAAAGCGAATATGACCATAAGGAACTTTCGTTTCTGTACAAGTGAAGCTAAAGACACACTCTTTCGTACTTTCTGCAGTAATATATACGGTCAGCAACTCTGGGTGAATTATAAAAAAGGTTCTGGCAGAACCCTAAATTTGCTGTACAACAGGTCGTTTAGACTCTTACATAAATTACCCCCGAGATGCTCAGCTTCGCAAATGTTTGCAACCCCAATGTTCCGAGCTTCCCGGAGGTAACAAGACGTGCTCAACACAGTCTAATTGCAAAGAATTAAAAAATCAACCAACCCGATCATCCAAGCTATCCATGAGTCCTGCCATTTATCCTCTAAGCTATGGACTTTTTGGTACGAAAACGTCTGTCTGTAGCTCCACTTAACTTCGACAGTGCAGTATTATTTCTAATCAATTGTATATATTTTTATCCTTAGTGTATGAACTGTCATTGTATTAATAATATTTGTCATATGGAGTATAGTCTGCCAATAAACCTTTTCATTTTCATTTTCATTTTCATATATATATACAGGGTGTCCCATAACTCCGGCATCATAGGAAAAATAATAAAAAAAGACAACAAAAGCTTTTTGTTAGAGAACGTGCTCAATATGTCCACCATTGTTTTCAATACACAAATTCAGACGTGATACCCAGTCAGCAAGCACACGGTGAATGATGTCAGGAGTAATGGTTTTACATGCCCCAATAATGCGCTGCCGCAAATGTTCAACACTCCTAATTTTCTCTGCGTATACCAGCGCTTTCAAGTGGGTCCAGAGATAAAAATCTAGTGGCGTGAGATCCGGGCTTCTAGCTGGCCATTCCACAGGCCCTCAACGTCCTATCCAATGACCAAGGAATTGTTGGTACAGGTATTCCCTGACTTGGGTGATGTAATGTGCAGGAGCGCCGTCTTGCTGGAACCATGTTGGGAAATTTCCTTCTTCGTTCAAGACACTGGGAAATGCTTCTTCCTTGAGCATACGTAGGTAGGTGCCTCCAGTGACATGTTCATCGAAAAAGAGGGGGCCTATGATGCGATCCTTCCAAATGCCACACCATACCATCACCCGAGATGCACCTTGTTCCTTTGAAGAGGTATACCAGTGAGGGTTGTTTTGAGACCAGTAGCGGGTGTTCTGTCGATTTACCTCACCATTTCCATAAAAAACAGCCTCGTCACTGAACAGAATGGTGGACGGGAAAATGGCATCCCGAGCATAAGAAAAATATGAATTATGGTTTGTAGAAATAGAAAAATATGAATTTCTCCGGTGCTACTATAGCGTGATTCCTACCGGTGACTTCGATACTATAGGGTGATTCCTACCCGTTTTGGTTCGGAACTACAGTACTGTAGAGTGTGATTCCTATCCAAGGTATAAATGAAAATATAATAAATATAAAATGCTATTTATTATTCAATTTTATTTATTTAAAAAATAGTTTCGGTGCGACTATAGTATGTGGTCTACCTACGATTGGTTAGGTTTAGTCACGATATTTTCGTTAAAACTAACGAAAATATCATGACTAAACCTAACCAATCGTCAATGGCGATGGACATTGGAATGTAAACAAGCAATTAGTAAACAAGGTAAGAAGCTATAATTAAAAGGTAGACCGCCGAATCGAGGTAGGAATCACGCTATGAGTAGCACCATTTCTCCTATGATTCCGGACTTATGGGACACCCTGTATATATATATATATATATATATATATATATATATATATATATATATATATATTAAGGTGTGTAAATGAGTAAAAACACATTCCTAAATGTATTACAATAATCAAAGATGTGCTGAAGGTACTTGGCATGGCGTACTTACTCATAAGTAATTCATAGAAATACCAAACCTATGATTTTATTTCGGGGGCGGCTGAAGCCCCCGTATCCCCCCCCCCTCCTGTCTACGTCCCTTTATATGACATTAAATAAACAGTGTAGCTATACAGATGTGTAACCTTTCTTCAAAATAGTTATTATTACACTTTAAAACCAAGGTTTGCGTAAGGTTCATTTCATTTTATACTGAATTTGGAAGAGCTTCAAATATTCCTAGACTTACCCTATATTTCCTAATAAGTTCCAATACAGTTTTTATGTTATTTTCTGAGAATTTATCTTGTACTGTAGACCTTCACACTGTCATACATACATTTTTATTGTGGAAGAATAAACGATGCTTATTTTCATAACTTATATAGACATTAGGTCAGAATTCTTAATTTCCATACTTAATTGGTATACAGTACTTTAAATGTTATCGTCTTATCGTACGTACGATATATTTTATGTATGAACTACGAATAAATTCCGTAGAATGTGAGGCGTATTTCTAATGTAACCGTTAAGTTGCATTTATTTCTCACTTGTCCTCATACGATTCCACACCTTTTTTTATGCATGTTACGATTTTGCTTTAGTTCGTTGATTTTTATAGAGTCATATTTTCATACTTCTTTTATGGAGACCGTTTGCTGTACAAAATTAAGTAATTTTCAGATAACCCCAAATATTCTCACTGTATAATAATGGGGGACTTTAACGCACATGTGAACTCGGAATTCTTTGTAGAATTGGGTAACATGTGCGAGTCGGTCAATTTAAGTATAAGTGATGTATATGTATTAGGGGTAGCCAGTGGTAATTTTACATACGTTAGTGATATGAGTGGTACCACCAGGTGGATTGATCATTGTCTCACTAGTAATAATCTAAAGGATCGAATTGTTAGAGTTCATATTCTGCATGATTTCCTTCTTTCTGATCCTAGACCATTAGAAATATTAATTAACGTTACCAATTTATGCGCAACACGACTTAACAAGAACTCAATAGGTAAGAATAATCGTGTCGATTGGTCCAATGTTACGATGCAGCAGAGAATAGAATACAAAGACAGAACAAGTCACCTCTTTAATAATTTAGAAATTTTGCACCTTGCCTGTAATAATCCTTGCTCAAATGATTCTCACTGTAAACTCATAGATAGGTATTATAGTAAGATAATATCCCTGTTAAGAGAATCAGGAAGCCCACTGATTAAATCTTACAACTATCATACTAAGATTATTCCTGGATGGAATGATTTTATTGCCCCCCTGAAGAGGGAATCGAAAGACGCCTATGATTTGTGGTGCTTTCATGGTAGACCCAGATTAGGACTAGTATACTTGAATATGTGTAGAAGTCGGGGTCAGTACGAGGCGGCCATAAGGCGATGTAAACAGGAAGAAGAGTCTATTCGAGCATCAAAAGCCTGTGAAGCTCGCATAAATAACGATAATAACAAATTTTGGAAATTTGTTAAGAATCAAACGGGTGTCAAAAATGTCCTCCCTCCGACAATCGATGGGGTGTCGGGGGAGGATGAAATTGCAAAGCTGTGGAAAAACCACTATTCTAACATTCTTAACAGTGTGAGTAGGGATAATCTTAAGATAGATTGCAGCGAAACGATTGTGGGAGGGACAAGGGAAAATACTTTGATATCATTTTCTGAAGTAAAGAGGTTAATTAAAGAGTTAAAGACTGGTTCTGCGTCAGGGGTAGATGACTTATCGAATGAGCACTTAAAATATGCAAATGACGTAGTATGTCTGCATATATCATTGCTCCTATCAACCATGCTTGCTCATAGCTATATCCCTGCAGAGTTCATGAGGGTATATATCTTGCCCCTGGTCAAAAATAAGTACGGAGACATTCTGTCCAGCAATAATTACAGGCCTATTGCTGTCGCTTCCTGCTTCTCGAAACTACTAGAGAAACTCTTGTTACGCCGATTAAGTGATTTCCTATGGACATCTAATCAGTTTGGCTTTAAAAGGTCCCACTCAACTGACCTGTATATCTATGTACTTAAAGAAACGATATCTAAATACATTGACAGTAATTCAACCATTTATAGCTGTTTCCTAGATATAAATAAGGCATATGATAGGATGAACCACAATATTTTATTTGCAAAAATAGAAGACAGGAAGGTTCCCATGTACATATTAAATTTATTGAAATTTTGGTATTCCCACCAATCTTTCACTGTTAGGTGGGGCAATGTACTATCCGAGTGGGATGTTGTAAAGATAACACAAGGATAAATAACTTAGTTTATGCCGATGATATGGTGTTAATAAGTCCCTCTGTTAAAGGTCTGGATCGGCTACTAAAAGTCTGCGAAGTGTATTCGCAGAAACATGATAGACCTTTTAATGTTACAAAATCTAAGGTTATGCAATTTCATCCTAAAAGCTGTAATCAGCCAGCTGATATAAGGTTTAAAATGAATGGTGAAGTAATTGAGGAAGTACAAGAATTTAAGTATTTGGGTTAAAATATTACCAGCTCCTTGAGTGATGACTCGGATATAAGAAAACAACCTCGAAGCCTGTATGCTAAAGCGAATATGACCATAAGGAACTTTCGATTCTGTACAAGTGAAGCTAAAGACACTCTCTTTCGTACTTTCTGCAGTAATATATACGGACAGCAACTGTGGGTGAATTATAAAAAAGGTTCTGGCAAAACTCTAAATTTGCTGTACAACAGGTCTTTCAGACTCTTACATAAATTACCCCTGAGATGCTTAGCTTCGCAAATGTTTGCTACCCGCAATGTCCCGAACTTCCCGGAGGTAACAAGACGTGCTCAACACAGTCTGATGCAAAGAATTAAAAAATCAACCAACCCGATCATCCAAGCTATCCATGAGTCCTGCCATTTATCCTCTAGCTATGGACTTTTGGTACGAAAACGTCTGTCTGTTGCTCCACTTAACTTTGACATTACAGTATTATTTCTAATCAATTGTATATATTTCTATCCTTAGTATATGAACTGTCATTGTATTAATAATATTTGTCATATGGACTATAGTCTGCCAATAAACCTTTTAATTTTCATTTTCAATAATCATTCAGAAGGGCCAGGAACTGACACTACGCTCAGGTCAGAATAATGCGGCACATTGCGCTAATACCTGGATTATTTATTATTAACTAGCACCATTGGAATCGAATTCCCGATCTCAACGTCTTCATTTCGCTAGTCTAATATTACTTTCCATTATTTTTACGGTCGTTTGTACTTTATCTTATTTTTTTCTCGCATTCTTACTTAATTTGTAAGAATTAAAAGCAGTGGCGGCTCGTAGTAACCCAAATTAGAGGGGCTGCAGGTACATAAATGTACAAATATAATAAATGATGAAATTTATCTGTTACTTACCATAGCTCTCTAATAACAAAATAATACGTTGTTGGCAACTTGAATATGAATTCCAAGAGAAGTTATTGCTAACTTTTTCATTAAAATCTGGCATTTCTCTGACCATCTTTTTTCGATAGATATCATTGTTAAACCTGTTAAACTGTCGTTTGTCGTGGTATTACGTAACAATTGTTTATTTTATTTTAAGTTAAAAAATATTTTTCAGGTTCTGCCATTGTCATTGGTGGTGTTATTAAAATTTTTATTGATTTCACAGTTTCAGCAAACGTTGATTTTAAATCATTGTCAATTAGTACTTTTAATAAGTTAACGAGGCGTTCTCTGCCGCAAAGGTCAAAAACTCAGTTCCTTCATCTATCTACTCGTCACAATCTTCGACACGACCATCCCATTACCTTCAGCAATACACATCTCAATCCTTTCTCTTCTCTTAACATTCTTGGCGTCCCCTTTTCTTGTGATCTTTCCTGGAAAGATCACATATGCTCTCTTTCTAAAACAGCTTCTAAGAAGTTAGGTGAGATGTACCGGTTCCGCAGTTTTTTCACCCCCACTCAGTTGCTGTCTCTGTAAAGGGGTCTTGTCCACCCCTGTACGGAGTACGCTTCTCATGTGTGAGATGGCTCAACCCATACAGTCCTACTTGACCAGTTGGAATCAAAGGCTTTTCTTCTCAATTCCCACTCTCACTGACTGTCTTGAAGCCCCCTCTCTTTGCCGCAATGTTATCTCACTTTCTCTTTACTATCGCTATCATAACGGACAATGTTCTGAATTCTCTAACTGCATGCTTCCTCCTTTAAGGACAGCACGCAACACCAGACTTTCAACACATTCTCATTCCTTTTCTGTCCAACTCTCTAACGCAAGGGGTAATCGGTATTTTCAATCGCGAAAATGTGCATCTTCAAAACCTTAGACCTTGATTTTGGCTGGCTCTCTTGTTCCTCTATAGAGGGGTGAGGTGCGTGTTTGCTGCTATTCGCCCTTGGCCCACTCCTTCTTGCATAAAAAAATGTCTTTGTATGGGCTCAGTGTGACTTCAGCACGGACTCGAAGGATATCTATGAATTAGAATTACAAATAGTAACTTAGTAAAAGTTGGTGCATCAAAATATAACAAAAATTTTTGGCTCCTGCTTGGAAAATGAATGAATGAATGAATAAACAGGACTAAAAACTTAAAATGGTTTATCATTAAACTTTTATTGTGTAATCTTCATACTGCAACAGAGTGAAAAAATTTCTCGGGGGACTGCAGTTCTTAGTAAAGCCCATATTGACGAGCCGCCACTGATTATTATAAGCAAGTGGCGGTTAAATCTAATATCATTCCTTATATACTTCTTTAGTTAAAGAAGTATTAAAAGTTTCGGGTATAATTTGTCGATAATTCGTGCCATGCGACATTACCCAAGCAATTACAGTTATGAGATTCTCTTTCATATCTAAAGAAACTTCCTCTCTTAGAATGCCAATAATGAGCATTAGTAACATACAGTTTTCTAGTTTCTCTAAACGTATAAATGTTTTCAAGTCTCATATATTTCGTATAAGGTATACATTTTTGTATAACAAAAAACAAGTTTAATTTATGCAATAAATACTTTGTATGATAAATATGGTATACCACTGTCCTTATCTTACCTAACTTTGATTAAATCATCTTAACCCTTAGGCAACTCTACCCATTTTACCTTATTCCTTTGCAGTCCAACCGAGACTAGCGTAATTTTACCTTACTCTTTCATAACCAAACGTCTACCAACCTAACTCCAACTTTTGTGATGCCAATTATAGTATAATAATAATAATAATTTTTTTTTTTGTCCTGATATACATTTCCCTATATTCTTATATCTTCTATATTTTAAATTAAAGACAGACAAGCAAGAAAATAAATAATTCTGACAAGGAAGTAAGAAATAATGTAAAGAATTCAAATGGACTGTACGAATAAAAGATCTAAAACAGAACTCAGTCGAGAGGGAAAGTATCTTTTCCTCACACGCACAAACATTTTTAGGTGGTCAGGTGATCAAAGCGTTTGTTTCAAGACTGGATGAGGAAGATTCTGTTTTTCAGTGCCAAGCGAGAGAATTATATTGTCTTTAATTTAGTAATTGGCAGAAATATGAGCACTAATCCTTTCACTGCGGCGTGACTAAATATAACCTGAACGAAATATTATGAGTTAAACCTTAAATTATAATATCTGAATATATCACGGAGTAAAAATATACTAAGAATGATTAATAAAATTAACAATTATTTCGAAGAAACGTGCTCTTTCCAGCATAGAAACAGACAGGAGAGTGAGATGTAGGAAAGAGAAGCTAATGGTTAACTGTTCGATCATACCTTTACCCATTTCGTCGACGAGGTATTCTATTGATATTTCGAATAAACTTACTCAACCTAACTATGGCTACCCTAACCTAAGCTAACCTAAAAAAGGTTGTCGATAAAATGTCGTTAGCCCGGTTCGATCACACTTCGAGTCTTCAAAATGATTTTCGACTACATCCACTCTCCGCTGTACATCCACATACGTGGGACATTCGTGCTTATATCACCGATACGTTAATTTATGTTTAGCTTCAGTATGGAAAAATAGGGACGAATGAAAACGAGCAAATACAAAAATGGAAAGGTATAAAATAAATAAAACCTAAAAATAAAAAAAATAAAAAGAGAATGAATGAAAGTATAAATAATATTGTAAGAAGAAATAAAAAATACAGATACTTGGAATAAATAGGTCAAACGAAAACCTTATTACGATGATCCAAAATTTTTTTAGGAAGCATATTAGTATATGGAAGTGCAAAATTGCTTCCGAAACTGCATGTTCCTGATGCGATCCAGCTGCTACCCGCACCTAGATGGATCGTTTTGGGGAAAAATTGCCTCTTTCTACACAAAAAATCCAGAGTTCCTGTGATTTTTTCTTTTTAAGGTTTGAGCACAAAACAGTCTCTCACTGGCTTTCCACCAATTTAACCTCCGTACTTATAGGCACGGTCGTGTGATAAAGGGGACTTACAACTTTACATAGAATTTGAACCACGGTCGGTGCATTAGCTTTACGCGGAGGACGATCACCCATCCAACTATTGTTCTACCTATAGAGAATGTCGCTTAACTTTGCTGATCTACCGGGAAGTGGTGTTGCGACATGGCCATAATGCAGCCCTTTCACCGTCAATTTTCTTTAATAATAGTGAAAAGTTATTAGATCGAGATGTAGTGAATGATGGTAAAATATAATTCTCTTAAAATTGAATACGAGTTTATTTTAAGTTTACTCTGATATATATATATATATATATATATATATATATATATATATATATACATACACACGAGTATATACTGTGTATATATATATTTTATTTGATATTGGAATACTGGATGATAATGCTTGAATTGTGGTCCTTAATTATAATAGCCAACGCTAAACTTTGTGTTTATGAATAATGATTCGCTCTCAGTTATAACCAGTAGGCAACAGTATATGCGAACTATATCCTCTGAACTGTAATTCATTTATTGACACACCCGCAGGTTAGCCTGGAGGTAAAACTCCGAGCTGTTAATCTAAAGGTCCTGGGTCGGAATCTCCGCTCAGACTTCAGTTTTTAGCGAGTTAGGTGCGTCTCTGTGACCCCGTTGATGAGGTAGCGGTTTGAATCGAATTAAAAGCTATAGTCTAGATCGCTTCCGTCACATGACCTTTACCTTTACAAAAGAGGTTCATCAACCTCGCCAAACATCGTTACTATTAAAGGATTTATTAACAATGATTTGATCCCGTCCAGTTTTAACGAATGGAAAACCTTATGACAGCACCCTTATTTAATAATGAAAATAATCCAATTACACTCACTTCAATCAGCGCCTTCATGGACTTCACTATGAAAAGAATTTAAATGAGCAAGGACCTTTTATGTTTATTGATTAAAAGCTAAAATTATGAAGGACGCAAATCCAGTCAGAAGAATTCTTTGAAATAACACACTTTTTCAAGTAAATATTCATGGAAGTAATTTCATTGTAAAATTGGAAATTATTTTACATGGAAAATTTATAAAGACCTCAAAAAGATTTAATATAACTTTTTCAAGAAAATTAAATGAACCAACCAATATTAAATGAGTTTCAGAACAAATATTACATTTTAAGGGGTTAATTAATTAAAATACTTCTTACTACTTATTTATATGAAACTTTTCTCATAAATGTAGAGACGTCAACCTTGAAGTATGAAAATCCGTGAGATTTCTCATTCTCCCCCAATTTTATTATTATTATTATTATTATTATTATTATTATTATTATTAAACTTAAAATCCGTGAGTCTCAGGGAAAATTCGTGAGAGTTGACATGTCTGTAAATGGATGAGAAAACTACAATGACGTAACAATGTAAACTAAGTAAATTAAATTACTGTAAAGTAAATTAATAAATAATTCTTATTCATAATTTACGTCTTATTAATAATAACTATTAGATCACCTGAAGATCAGGGCCCCCAGCTTCTTTAGTTAGCTTTATAAGGCTAACTAACTAAAATATCACGACCTAACCTAACCAATCGTCAAGAGAAGTTTGGGGGCCCTTATCTTCAGGTGATTCTAACTATTTGCTTTATTTTTATTTAAGAGCCCAGTAACGCCTAAGGGTCAAATTAAATAAAAATAAATCGTCTAATTTCACAATTATTTATGTAAAAACAAAGACAAAAATTGTAAAACTATTTATTTTATCAAAAAAGGTTATTCAATTCAATTCAGTTCAACAAGTGAGTTTAATCTAACCCAATTAAACCTAACCTCGAGATGTTTTTTTTAAACATTTTAAGATGTGAAGGAAGTGTGTGTGTGTGTGTGCGTAGGCAACTGGGCGGCATAAGTGAGGTCGAGTGTATGATAATTCACAGATGTAGAGTTAATTTTTTTGTGAAGTAACACTTTTGGTATCTTGGAACATTAAAAGAATTATATAAAAAATCTACACACATTTTTATTGTTGGAAAAAAGATGTTCCTCTTTAGGTTAGATTAGTTAATGTTTGGTTAGGATAGGTTAGGATAGATTAGCGAATACCTCTCTATTTAATGAGTTAACAGAAAGCAACTTTTGAGCTCTCAATTGCGTCCGAAAAACTTCTCGGTTCGATGCACTCAGAGTAGGTTAGGTTAAATTAGGTTTGGTTAAATTAGGTTTGGTTAATTAGGTTTTTAGATATATGGATTTATAAAGGTTGATATGTGTGTGTGTGTGCACGGGCGCATATCCCTATGAGACAGCGGGGTACATGTACTCCCAACTTTTTGAAGGTCGGGGACAAAGTATCAATTATACCCTCCACTATTTGGGAACTGGGTACTTGTAGGTTATCTCCCCCTCACCAATTTTGACAGAATATTTTCGTTAAGACTAACGAAAATATCACGACTTAACCTAACCAATTATCAAGGGCGTACAGTTGATCTATTAGTAAATACTATTCCAGGAACAAACAATGTTATAATTAGTAATAGATCAACTGTACACCCTTGATAATTATAATTGGTTAGGTTAAGTCGTGATATTTTCGTTAGTTTTAACGAAAATATTCTGTCAAAATTGGTGTGGGGGAGATAACCTACAAGTACCGGGAACTGTTAGGAACCCTTAGTAGGCTAACAATATTCCAAAGTAATAATAGGAATTATAATATATGAATAAATATTATTATTTATTATTAGTCTTATTATAATATATATATTATTACTATATTATATTATGTTTGTTACAATATTTTAAATACATGTACTGAAAATCCATTAATTTTGACATCTAAATGTACCCACTACTTTTTGATAGCGATTTGCGCCCGTGCGTGTGTGTGTGTGTGTGTGTGTGCGCGCGCAAAACAAACCCAAAGATCACAGCATCAGAAATCCAAATTAAAATAATGAAATGAAGAAATAGCAACTCTAATGAAAACAGAGGAACTTTAACTGTGTGTTAATGACATAATAATATTTGCATATTTATTTATCTTCGCTCTTCACTCCATCCAGCTTCGTAATCCACTTTCACTTCTTTTGAAACTTTTATGAAGTAAGTTTTGAAGTGTGGCAAGTGGCTGGAATATAGGAGAGGAAATCTTGCAAATTTCGATAGTGCGTGGTTTATATAAGAGTTTTCTGACGGTTCTCGTAAGGTGGTTTTTCTCTTAATAAAGTGAATATATTTTGGTGGGGGTCATGGGGATCATTTAGCTTCATCCATTTTAGGATATTACTAGCGGAGCGACCCGGCGTTGCCGAGGTGGATGTTGAACGCTATATATATATATATATATATATATATATATATATATATATATAAGCAAACAACCACAGGGAAAAGGAAACACAAAGCCGAGCGCTTTCGTGATATATTCACATTATCAAGGAGGAACAGAAAATTTTCTGTTCCTCTTGATAATGTGAATATATCACGAAAGCGCTCGGACTTTGTGTTTCCTTTTCCCTGTGGTTGTTTGCTTATTAATAAGATCACGTGTTATTTTGTGATTTTAGTGCATATATATATATATATATATATATATATATATATATATATGCCCGGTTAGGTTAATTGAATGCCTAGTTAGGTCAACTGAATGCCCGATTAGGTTAATTAAATGGCTGGTTAGGTCAACTGAATGCCCGATTAGATTAATTGAATGCCCGGGTACGTTAATTGAATGCCCGGTTAGGTTAATTGTACACCCTTGACGATTGGTTATGTTAAGTCATGATATTTTCGTTAAAGCCAACGAAAATATCACGACTTAACCTAACCAATCGTCAAGGGCGTACAGATGACCTAACCTGGCATTCAATGAACCTAACCGGGTATTCAATAATTTTACCATAGGTTTCGTAATGGTCTTGATGGCGTCATTTAATGTTTTAAAATTAATTATTTAATTTATTAACACCCACGTGCACAACCTTGGGACCTAATCAATATGTGTGTGAAGTTTCATGTTTGTAACTGCTTCCATTTTGGAGTTATGGCTGATGGCTGGAACACACACACACACACACACACACACACACACACACACACACACGTCTTTTTATTATTATTATTATTATTATAGATAAACAATAGACTGGTACAAATTTATAACCGAAAGACTTCCGAAAATCAACAATTTTTGATAAAGAAAAGGGGAAAATTGGTTTTGTAGGCCTAGGGGGTCCGAAATTTTCATAAAATGGAAAATAATTGCTATTTTCTTACTTACAGCGACAGGCATAATGATATTAGGATACCTAATAGAAATTTTGTAATATTTTAAAGTGGGGAAAATAAATAATTTTCTAAAAATGATCTTCAACTTTAAAAGCGCATCTAATCAGATAACTTAATTAACGTATTTCTATGACAACTAAAAAATAGAATGATAAATCAATATCCTATCAAATTGTTTGTGTATACGTAAAATTATTTGTACAAAAGCCACAGTAATAAAACGCACAAAAGTCACGGTAAATAATTTCGAGTGTCGCTCGTTTAACTTTAAACTCGTGTTCATTTAAATTGCCCGTTTTAATTATGTAATTTTTTGTATTGAATCGATAAAGAAATCTTTTGTGATTTTTTGTATTGAATCGATAAAGAAATCTTTTGTGAATCGAAAAATGTTAAAATTATAACAACTATCAAAATATTTTGTATAAAAATCATTGAATTTTAAAAATATCAAAATATTTTGTATAAAAATCTTTGAATTTAAAAAATGCATGTTTGTTTTTAGTTTTGCAAAAAGTTCTTTATGAATTTTTAAAATATATACTTTTTTTAAATTGAATCGATAAATAAATCTTTTGTGAATCGAATGATATTAAATGTTTAGTAAATATTGGCTTATTTTGTGCCAAAATTGATTAAAAATTAAAAATTAAAAAAATGCATGTACAGGCATGGGAAGAACTGTACCCTTAAAAGGGGGAAAGGAATTATGTTAGGGAATTTTTTTAGCATGGGCACTGCACAATAAAAAGACGCGTCGAATGGTGAAAACCGCATTGTTCTACACCAATTGTAGCGACCTGTAGGTGTGCGCAAAAAAACTGTTACATATATATATATATATATATATATATCTTAACGTAAAGAACGACGCTTTGTATAGGAGAATTTCCGCGCAAGATGAGAGCGAAAGAACGAAACAAATGAAAAAATGAGGTAACCACCCGGGAATCGAACCCGGGATCTTCCGATTGCCGGTCAGATATGATAACCATTACACCACGGGCCTCACCCAATCAAATGTCGTAATTCCTCTACATTATTATTATTATTATAGATAAACAATAACATTATATACATTATAACTGCAAACACGCAGTATAATTAACGTAAAGAACGACGCTTTGTATAGGAGAATTATCCTCTCATCTTGCGCGGATAATTCTCCTATACAAAGCGTCGTTCTTTACGTTAATTATACTGCGTGTTTGCAGTTATAATGTATATACATATATATATACAGTATATCTATATATATAAGGCTTCATTTCTGAAATAGTATATTAGATATACTTTAATTAATGCACAATTTAACTTTCTATAGTTAATCGTTTGTTATTCTACAAATGCTATCGAAGTTTAATTATGTAAGGGAAGACGTAGCACTACAGTGGCTTCTAAAATTACTTGGACAACTTACATATTTGACATGAAATGAGATTTAGAAAACGTTTTCAAAGGATTAAGATAAGCCATTTATGGCTATTTGCCTTTTTGCGATATGTGGAGACACACGTAGTCTTAGAGGAATGATTGTTACCAAGAATTGATACCTTCTCTGGGATTTATCAAAAAAATAGAAAAATCTAGGGGTAGTCCAAGTAATTTGTGAAGCCACTGTATATTAAGTCTAAATGTACGAATGCGAAAAAAATTTTGGTCGAAAAAATAATAATAATAAGAAAAACGTATTAGTGAAGAAATAGCCTTATCCCCTTTCCCATTTTTATGATTGGTTATCAAAATTGAGAGGTCCCGCGTCTTAAGGTACCTAAGCGCCAAAATTAAAATTCGTCAGAAATCGCCTCCAAAGTTCAGCAATATTCTGGCAATAGTATCTCTGTTATTAATTGAGCTAGAACGTTCATTTTTGGCTAAATTAGAGTTCTAAGTATGATAATGAAGATGTTGATGAGTTTTTGGAATAGGTTTTCATATTTTATATTATATATATATATATTTTTTAACTTTTTGTTTTTCTTATTATGTCAAACTTTGGGTGAACTTTTGGCTGGCGATAGAGGTGAAAAAAATAGTTCGCTTCATAAGGTTTTCAAAAATACTTCTAGTGTCGTAAGGTCATTATAACCCAAACCACGCGATAGAGGAAGGGTGAAAATAGTGATATCCATCAAAACACGTTTTCGCCGGTGGTGGCGCTTAGGTACCTTAAGATGCGCGACCCCTCAAATACACTTGGTTTCAGAGACAAACTTCCATACAAAAAGCAATTAACTTTACTTTGAAGTTGTTGCGATTAAAAGACCCGTGAGGAAAAAGGGGGTGAGAAAGTTTTTGATTAATTTGAAACACATTTTTAGATAACTCATGTTTTGCTAGTATATACAGGGTCTGTCAAAAAAAACTAAGCCAATTTGAAATCTCTATAAAATGCACAATTTGATAGAGATTTCAAATATTTTTTTACACTAAATAAATAAAAGGCTCATAAATAAATAATCTGTGATAATTTTATAACTTTATTAAATATTTTAGGAGTTATGCGGTTATTTCTACAGATTGCGAAAATTTCAGTTTTTCTCATTATGTAATATCTTCTTTTTTCTCTTTTTCAGAATTCGTTTAGATTTAAAATTTTTCGTGAATACCTCTAAATATGCCATTCTCACATGAAGATAAAATAATTATAAAGCATTATAGAGTTGAAAAAGGTTATAGTGCAAGAAATTACTTTCTGAATTCGATTATAAAGGATGGACTAGATCAGGTTTAGATTACTTATTGAGAACTATCGATGAAACAGGAAGCATTGAAAGGAAGTTGGTAGTGGGCGACCAAAATCAGTTAGAGTAGATGAAAATATTCAGAAAGTGGAGGAACGTATCCTTAGTCAAGAGGATCGACCTGGTAGCCACATGACACCTGCTCAAATATCAAAATAACTAGAAATATCAGAATCAAGCGTAAGAAGATTATTAAATCTGATCTGCAATTTAAACCATTTAAAAGAGTGCATGGACAAAGATTGTCAGAAGTAAACTGTCAGAAAAGAGTTGAGGAAATCCAAACGTATTTTACGTATAATACTGAAGATAAACTTTCCAAGACATTTTTTACGGATGAAAAACGTTTTACGGTAGAGCCACCAAGAAACTCACAGAATGACCGGGTTTATTCTGATGTTGCGAAGAAAAATGAAATCCAAGATGAAAGACTGTACGCAACAAGGAGTCACTTTCTTCTAGCGTCATGGTTTCTGTTGGAGTGTCCAAGTTGGGAAAAACTTCAATATTTTTTATGAGCCAGGAGTGAAAATTAATGCTCAATATTATTCAAATACCCTGCTTGAGAAAATGCTTCCAGAAATGAGGAACTTGGCTAGTCAAGGTTACTTTATTTTTCAACAAGATGGTGCAACATCACATACTGCCAAAACAACCATCGAATATTTGAAAAAGAATGTGCCTGAATTTCTGGAACCGAATAATTGGCCACCTAAAGCCCTGACGTAAACCCTGTAGACTACGGAATATGGGAAAACTTGGCAGAGAGAGTGTATAAGAACAGAATAAGGGATGTCAATCATTTGCGTGAGTTGATTATCGCAAAATGGGCAGAGCTCCCCCAAGAGCAAATAAATCGAGCAATACGAATTCAGACCAAGATTAAAAAAGTGATAGAAATGCAAGGGAATATTGAACAGTTCTTTTAATTTTATTAAACTAAAAATTATCTACAGTATATCGTAAAAAATTTTTTTTCATGTTAAGTAGGAGAATCTCACTTTTTAGTTAATTATTAATAAAATTAACAATTCTGAAGATATCGTCATAAAAATTTAAAGGATAATAGGTGATTACCTATACTTTATTGGTTAAAAAATTTAACTTAATTAGATAAATGGTTTTGTTTTAATAAAGGTTTGAATTTGACTTAGTTTTTTTTGACAGACCCTGTATATATAAAAGGGACGCTTTGACTTATTTTTCACAACTGTACATAAAAGGTGTTTTTAATATCATTTTTCGTTACGTATTAGAGCTTTAAAATTCAAATTTTCCATGCACTTGCCATAGCTTTACAGTAAACATATGTCTGAGCTTGTTTAACTTTTACGTGTTTGTTACCTCAGTAACTAAACAAAAGTGAAATTATATGCTCATATCAACTTAGTTTAGGGTATTTTCACTGAAAGGGTTAACTCTTAAGAATACATATGATTTTCCTTTGGATACAAGTTCAATGAGTGTATTCTTGTATTATTTACAATCACTTCTGATAATATTTTGGATTGTTTAACCTCATTTTTAATGGCAAAGGTTATGTAACAGACGGGACCTATAGCTTTAAATGGGATCAGAGCACGGGCCGCTACATCATCTGATGTCAGAGGATGGTCTCCAATCCAACTATTGAACAGACTCATCGTTGCTTAACTCGTTGATTTAATGGAAAGGTGTTGCAACTTGGCCATGACTACCTCCATTCACTTTTGACAGATAAATAAGGACTAAATCATTCCGTGTTCGATATGACCAAATGCTAAATATATCTTAGTAATATACGGTGGCTTCTTTCTGTTGAGAGTAAACTTGTTTCACTTCATTAATTCTAAAAACGATTCTAAAACAATTTTATGAGTTATTTGCTTCAAAGCTGACGGATTTTAAAAAATATTTCCTGTGCATAGTTAAAAATATTTAAATTAAAATATGAATTTATATACTTTTTATTTTTAATATAGTGTCATCAACGTAGATTTCAAACTTGCAGATATTTTACCCCATAAAGATTGAATTTTTTTAGTAAAATATTCACATTCCATTCCCTTGCTTTGTATTCACACGAGAATGCGTGGTAATATACCATTTTAATATTTGCATGTATTTGCAAAACATCAGTAAACCTAAGCAGTAGAATTCGTCTACAATTCTTGATAGAAAAACATTTTTTGGATCTAATTTCTATGCATACTGTACGGTGGCTGGTGTCATTACTGATAAATATAGTACATTACTGGTGTTATATATGAATAAAATACAGTAATTTAACAGAAAAGTATTTTCGGCCAGCAAACCTTTCTTAACTTCTTTCGTCCTCAGTTAAAACCCTGCCTTAAATGTTGAGGGAGCAGGCGGGCAAGTTACACTACATAATTTAGGTATTATAGACAGACATGTCAACTCTCACGGATTTTCCGTGAGACACAGATTTTAAGTCTCAAACTCCCTTATGTGGGATATGTTTCCAGTTATCAAAATCATGCACAGGCAAAATCAAGCAAAATCTCACGGATTTTCATATTTCAAGGTTGACGTCTCTGTATGCATGATATTTATGGCGGAATGAACGGATGGATTTAGAAGCGATTTATTTTAATGCAGAGCCGAATATATGTTACAGTCAAAGTGTGTAACCAGCCATTTATCGTAATGGCTGAAACATTTAGTTATTTTGCGAAATGGCTGTTTCACTTGGTCATTTCGCGAAATGACTAAAATCTTCAGCCATTACGCGAAATGGCTGAAATTCAACCTTGGTTATTTCGTACAAGATCATTTGCCCGGTTAAGACAACTGTATGCCCAGTTAGGTCAACTGTATGCCCTTGACAATTGGTTAGGTTAAGTTGTGTTATTTTCGTTAGTTTCAACGAAAATAACACGACTTAACCAAACCAATTTTCAAGGGCATGCAGTTGACCTAACCGGGCATACAGTTGACCTAACCGGGCATACAGTTGACCTAACTGGGCATATAATCTTGTAAGTTGCGTTATTTTCGTTAGTTTTAACGAAATAACACGCCTTAACCTAACCAAATGTGAAGGGCATACAGTTGACCTAACCAGGCCTTCAGTGGCGGACATCGGAATGTCATTGAAGGCCCGGTTAGTATTTGAAAACCTCTATATTGAAAATTCAAATTCAAATGTGTTCAAATGTTCAAATGTGTTCAAATATGTATTTGAAGAGTGCTTCTCACTTATTTGAACAGACCTGTGGATGTATGTACGTATGTTTTAGCAGATTTAGTTAAATAAAGGTTTCCAATTTTATTGTGATGTTTGTTATTTCTATGAATTCATGACAAAAGTCATTTTAGCCATTTCACGAAATGATGAAGGTGGAATTTCAACCATTTCGTGTAATGGCTGAAGATTTTAGTCATTTCGCGAAATGACCAAGTGAAACAGCCATTTCGCAAAATGACTAAAAGTTTCAGCTATTACGCGAAATGGCTGCTTACACACTTTGACTGTAACATATATACACAGTAATATATAATTATATATATATATATATACCGGGTGTTTCAAAAGTCTCTCACTACTTTGATTTTCAATTTTCTTTGCAGCTAATCGACCAACGACGTTCATCTTGTGGTAAACTCTTACTCAGTAGTTGAGAATTTTTTTGAGTCTATATTTGAAGCTTTGCTCCGTTTCTTCTGCTACCATGCTGACTCTAGAGCAGAGGTGTAAAATCGCTGCATGGCAGGAGGTTTTTTCAATCTGTGGTCGAAGTGCAGCGACGATTCCAGGCAGTCTACGGACAGCATTATGCACCGGATAGGAACACCATCGTCGCCACCCACCGGAAGTTTATGGAGACCGGACCGTAAAGGACAAACCACGATCAGGAAGACCTCGAAGTGGGCGGAGTGAGGAGAATGTCGAAACTGTCCGTGAGGCGTTTACTCAGAGTCAAGGAAAGTCCATTCGGCGAGCTGCTGCGGAGCTGAACATCAGCGCGACATCTATCCAACGGATTTTGCGGCGTGGTCTCAAGCTGTATCCGTACAAGATCCAGGTGGTTCAGAAGCTGGAACCTCAAGACTACGATTGCCGGGTGGAGATGTGTGAGACACTGCTGCATCACTACGGAAGAGACCCATCGATCCTGGAGCACATGTGGTTCAGCGACGAAGCTCTCTTCCACCTTTCTGGTCGCGTCAATCGGCACAACACCCGCATCTGGGGAACTCACAATCCTGCGGAGATCCATGAACATGAAAGGGACACGCCGAAATTGGTCGTCTGGTGTGCCATCTCCTCAGCTGGGCTGATTGGTCCGTTCTTCTTCCGGGATCAAGATGGAAATTCCGTGAACGTCAACGGAGACAATTACCTTCGTATGCTTCAGGAGTTCTGCATCCCCCAACTGTCAGCTCTAGCTGACATACAAGAAGTCATTTTCCAGCAAGACGGTGCCCCTGCTCATTACTCGCGTGAGGTTCGCTCATTTCTGAATAAGCAGTTCCCGGATCGGTGGATTGGTCGCCGTGGTCCCATCGAATGGGCTGCTCGCTCGCCTGATCTTACCCCATGCGACTTCTTTTTGTGGGGCTACATTAAGAGCAAAGTGTACGCCACCAAGCCGCGAGTCCTCCCCACACTAGAAGAACGGATCAGGAATGCGTGTGCTTCTGTTACTCCCGAAATGTTGTCCAATGTCGGCCAAGAATGTGTAAAACGGTGGCTCGCTTGTTTCGAAAAAGACGGTGCCCACGTTGAGGTGTACCAGTGACTTTCCAGTAGACTTATGAAGCCAAGTTTGATGCCACCAAAATTCTCATGAATCGTAGACTCAGCAACCAAATTGTCATTTGGTTCCTCTTGTAATTGCTATTTTAATAAAATTTTAAAAATAATGAGGGACTTTTGAAACACCCTGTATATATATATACATACGAGGGCGGTCAGAAAATAAGTTTACATGGTGTATAATTTCGTAACTAAAGGACCTACATTGATTGTTTGTAATGAATTCGTTAATCATTGTTAGCAACACTGCACGTCGATTCGGCTGCCATCTACCGTACATTGGTTATACGAGTCAGTTGAACATGGCGGCTCGAATGGAACAGTGCCCTGTCATTTCTGCAACGATATTCCGAGTCTGTGAGTGGTCAAGAATTTCTCGAGCGTATTGTCACAGGAGACGAGACATGGGTCCATCACCGTACTCCGGAAACAAAACGTGCCAGCATGGAATGGAAACACCCTGGATCCCCGCGACCAAAGAAGTTCAAGATTGTGAGGTCCGCTGGTAAAGTGATGGTTACCGTGTTTCGGGACCTCAAAGGCGTTTTGCTCGCAGACTTCATGCAAAAAGGCACAACAATCAATGCAGCTGCATATTGTTCAACACTTGAACGTTTACGAGCGGCCATTAAACGTAAACGTCCTGGACTGCTCCGTAGGGCAGGGCACTGTTCCAGTCGAGCCGCCATGTTCAACTGACTCATATAACCAATGTACGGTAGATGGCAGCCGGATCGACGTGCAGTGTTGCCAACAATGATTAACGAATTCACCCGATACAAACATAATCAATGTAGGTTCTTTAGTTTAGAAATTATACGCCGTGTTAAACTTATTTTCTGACCCCCCTCGTATATGAGATAATGAAATAAAACACAGCAAAGAAAAGATAACTAATGCCATAATTTCTGTAGCTTCGTTTGCATTCGTAATCTCATAATCTAGAATTCTTCAACTAAAGAGAAATCTGAAGACAAACATCATATTTTATTCATCCCATTCTTACTTAAATTTATTAAAAGCAAAAGTTCAAAAAGCTTTTAAAAACATGCGTTTATTATTTAAAGGAGACACCGTTTTTCCTTATATATATATATATATATATATATATATACAGGGTGTTTGAAAACTTTCTGTACAAATTGTAATGGGGGATAGGCAACACCAAGACAAACCCTTTTCGTCTATAAGTGTATGTCCGCTGACGTCACCATTCGGCGCGAGAGGGCGCCGCTGCAATTGGCTAAAAGGTGAAGTGGGCTAGACTCGCGCTTGCCGCGGGCATTCTTAAATCAGACGTAGTACGCGTAACATGGAGCGCTTCACGACTGCTGAGATGGCTGACATGCATATGGTGTATGGGGCTGCCATGGAAACGGAAGAGCTGCTGTGAGGTTGTACCGACAGCGCTTCCCAAACAGACGTGTGCCAAACCACCAAACGTTTGCGCATTTGCATCGGCGACTGCGAGAAACTGGAACATTCCATGCAAACATGCATGACACTGGTCGGGAGAGAAACGTGCGCACTCCTGACATGGAAGAAGAAATCCTACGGCGATTTGAGGACAATCCAAGCGCAAGCACGCGAGATGTTGCACGTATCCTCGGTCTAAGTAGGCTGGAGCACTATAATGTTTGGGGCTTCTTGTGCGCAATTTGATTGGTTCGAATAAGTGAACATGGAAAGGATATGCTTATTTCCTGACCGCCCCTCGTGTGTATATATATATATATATATATATATATATATATATATATATATATATATATATACACCTTTCAACCTTTTAAATGTTCCGTGCGATTAGTCCTCATTTCACGAAGGTCAAGCTTGTCGCCCCTCCTCTCGAGTTGGCTTGGTGAAGTAGTGAGTTGGTTTCTCGTACTATCCACCTCACATAACCAGGTACGCCCGGCTCATCGGGGATTGTTTTGAGCCAGGCGTCTAATCTTCTTTTGAAGATGTCCACTGTAACCCCACTCGTGTTCCTTAGGTCTTTTGGCAGCTGATTAAACAGTTTTGGTCCTCTCACAATAAAACTATTTTCTTTCAGGGTTAAGGATGTTCCCTGTCTAGCCTTTAATTTGGGAACACGACACAGTCTTCCTTTTCTACTTTTCACTGTTGTTTGGGGAGTTACAGGGTTCAGAGTAAGGTTAGGGACTAATTTCTCCATTATTTTCCAAGTGTGAATAATGGTGTATCTCTCTCTCTTCTCTTTTCCAGTGAATATAGGTATAATTCGCGTAACCTTTTCCAGTAATTTAGTTCTTTACACCCATTGATCTTGGCTGTGAAGCTTCTCTGAATCCCTTGTAGTTGTCTAATGTCTTCTTTTTTACATGGGCATGTTAGGACCGAGCAGTATTCCAATTTGGGTATGATCAGTGTTTTCAGTAGAGGAATCATTATATTCCTATCTCTTCGTATAAAGGTTCTCAGTATCTGCCCAGTTATTCTCTTTGCTTTGTTTACTGCTATCTTATTTTGTGTTTCAAATTTCGCATCATCACTTATTACAACCCCTAAATCTTTTGCTTTAGAATTTCTCTGAATTTCCTGTGCATTTGGAGTATAATATTCCATGGATTTTAGGTCTTCCCTTTTTCCTTACCGTAACAGCTGAAATTTCTCAGTGTTAAACTTCATATTGTTGTCTTCCGTCCATTTGTAGATTCTGTTTATGTCGGTTTGTAGAGATCCTATATCTTCTGGGTTTCTTATTTTTCTACTGATCTTTGTGTTATCGGCAAAGGATGTTACTGTGCTGTCTCTGGTAACGTCCTCATCTATGTCAGTTAGCATGATTATGAAGAGTAGTGGAGCTAATATTGTTCCTTGTGGTACTGAACTGAGGACCTCTGATTCTGATGAAGATACTCCTTGTACTGCAACGACGTTTTTATAGGGTAGGCAGGGTAGGCTTTGCCTGACCATTAATTTTGTCAAACTTTAGGAGCATAAATATATCAATATAAATTAGCGCAATTAGACAAAATCTGTCGATCGCGCCCTCTTAATCCAATATCATATGATTTCTTTTTTTCATATTAGCTATTACAACCTAAAACGCCCTGCCTACCTTGAATGTATATTATAAATTCAACTAGAGTGGCGGATTTGATATATGCCATTTTTAATACGGAGTAAATGTACATATAGTCAGTGCGCGGACTTTCCTACTAAACGATACATTTTGCACGTTTACGCTCATTATCAAGCTATCCCGTATGAAGAAATATGAGAAACTACGATTTGGGGGGGGGGGTTAAAGGAAGAAGATTGATAGGTGAATGGTGTATGACGTCACAAGGGGATGGGGTGTGTGTGTGTGTGTGTGTGCGAATATACAAATCACTTATAAAACAATTGAACATTTTGCTAAAAAAGATAGAAAAATAAAGCTACACTGAAAATAAAAACCCACTCTAATAGTAAAATGTAAATGGAATAATAAACGTAAATGTAAATGTAATAATGGAAGTAATAAATGTGGAAATAAATATAAATGCAACAGATGTAATAATAAAGGTAATATTATAAATTTAATAATTAGGGTAAAGGTAATAATAATAAATGTCAAAAAATGTAAATGCAATAATAAATGCAGTAATTATGTCAAAATATTAGAATCTGTATGTATAGAACAAGAAGATAGTTTTAATTTGTGCGAATGTACTTACATATAAGCGGGCCCCTGTAATAAAATGCCTTTCCGGTGTCGGGAGAACGGGATCTAACCTAGGTGCGAATTTCTTAATGGTCTCTGGATTGTTTCTTTCTCGCCTTTTTCTTTCGTTTTTCGGTTTATAAGTTCTGTATAATAAACAACAATGTAATAATCAATGTAATAATAAATTTATAATTTCTGTAATAAATAATAATGCAACATTAAATGTAATAAATTTAATAATAAATGTAATAATTATGTAAACAAATAATAGAATCTGTATGTATAGAGATAGTTTTAAATTTGTGCGAATGTACTTATAAGCGGGTCGCTTTAATGAAAATGCCTTCCGGTGTTGGGAGAACGGGATCTAACCTAGGTGCCAATTTCTTGATGGTCCTTGGACTGTTTTTTCTCTTGTTTGATTCATTCGTTTTTCTGTATCCACCCGAGGAGGATGCCAGTGGAAATCGAAACTGTTGTGAAAATAAACTCTGTCTATTAGAGTGGGTTTTTATTTTCATATTTTGACCTTTACGTAGAAAATTGTGAAGTTTTTTGCATTTATTAAAGCTACACTATAAGTAATGGAAAATTGCAATGCATTGGAATCTCAACTGAGGTAAGTACCCTTATATACATATATAGTTATAATTATATACCTTTCTTGAAATTATATATATATATATATATATATATATATGTACGTACAGTATATAGCCTATATAATATTCTGCCTACCCAATGCACCAGTCCAAGAACCGGCATTTCGCGTAATGGTTGAAACTTTTAGTCATTTCGCGAAATGGCTGTTTCACTTGGTCATTTTGTGAAATGACTAAAATCTTCAGCCATTACGCGAAGTGGCTGAAATTCTACCTTGGTCATCTCGTATAAGATCATTTGCCCGGTTAGGTCAACTGTATACCCGGTTAGGCCAACTGTACGCCCGGTTAGGTCAACTGTATACCCGGTTAGGCCAACTGTACGCCCGGTTAGGTCAACTGTATGCCCTTGACAATTGGTTAGGTTAAGTTGTGTTATTTTCGTTAGTTTTAACGAAAATAACACGACTTAACTTAACCAATTGTCAAGGGCATACAGTTGACCTAACCAGGCCTTCAATGGCGGACATCGGAATAACATTGAAGGCCCGGTTAGTATTTGAAAACCTCTAATTGAAAATTCAAATTCAAATGTGTTCAAATGTTCAAATGTGTTCAAATATGTATTTGAAGAGTGTTTCTCACTTATTTGAACAGACCTGTGGATGTATGTATGTTGTAGAAGATTTAGTTAGTTAAATAAAGGTTTCGAATTTTATTGTGATGTTTGTTATTTCTATAAATTCATGACAAAAGTCATTTTAGCCATTTCACGAAATGATGAAGGTGGAATTTCAACCATTTCGTGTAATGGCTGAAGATTTTAGTCATTTCGCGAAATGACCAAGTGAAACAGCCATTTCCCGAAATGACTAAAGTTTCAGCCATAACACGAAATGGCTGGTTACACACTTTGACTGTAGCACATATATATATATATATATATATATATATATATATATATATATATACAGGGTGTCCGGGCTGAAATGGCAATAAAATACATTTATAATGTTTTGTTTTATTGCCATTTAAGTCGGACACCCTGTATACACAGGGTGTTTCAGGAGGAAAGATCAATACTTCGGGAGGTGATAGTATCGGTCATTGTGAGAAAAAAAGTTCATATGAACATGTGTCTAATTCTAAATGGTTACGGAGATAGAGCTGTTTGAATCTGATGCGCGCACAGCTCTTCCTCCCCCCGCGGTGGTCCCATTCAATGACCACCAAGGTCTCCAGACCTCTCTCCGTTAGATTATTGTTTGTGAGGGTGGATGTAAAGTCAAGTTTACAAAAGAAAGGTGGATACACGAGACGAATTGCTCGCGCGCATTTTGGATGCTGCTACCCGCATAAAGGAACGTCAAGATCAACTCAGATGAACAACATGCGATCTTCGAACACGAGTTGCAAAGTGCATTGAGGTTGACGGTGGGATTTTCGAAAACGTATTGTAAACTGTAACAAATTTGTCATTTCTGTATCTGATACCATTCAAAATGCCAATGTTTAAACATTAAATGTTAGAAACAGTAATTGGTTTCTCTTTCTTGATTACCATTAACAATGCTTTTGTATTTGTAGATTCAAACAGCTCTATCTCCGTAACCATTCAGAATTAGACACATGTTCATATGAACTTTTTTCTCACAATGACCGATACTATCACCTCCCGAAGTATTGACCTTTCCTCCTGAAACACCCTGTATACAATTATACACTCTTGATCCAAAAATGAGAAAAAGTGTTTCTTTTCCCTTTTCCTGAATTTACCACCCTAGGCCACTAGGCCACTTCTAGGCCATCAAATCTCCTTACTAGCTCTGTGCGCATTATCTCTTTCATTGTTTTGATTCCACGATCAACTTCAGAATCACCACTTCGAGGTTGCAGCACATTTTTCAAGGAAACGACGAGGGGAATAACCTCAGATATGGAAGAGGTGGAACTACTCAATCTTTTTGTGATATCATCGAATGGTTCCAACACAGCCACACAGTGTGATAAGGGAGTGAAGTCGACGTTAGTGAGTTGTTGCATTTTGGAGTTAGCAGCGATATATAGACTCAGTGGTTCCTTCAACTTCAGTGTTCTCTGCATCATGTGATAAGTGGTGTTCCACCGTGTGGCGATATCATGAATGACTGTAAGTTCAGGTTGATCTAAACGTTTCTGAATTTGTTTTAATTCATCCTGCGCCATCTTAGAATGGTTGAAATGAGTAGCGATGGATCGAAGTTTAGTTAACAAGTCACTGAGAGATTTTTGTGAGGATAATTCACTTTTGATTACAAGTTGCAGTTTATGAACTGTGCAATCGATATTATGGACGCCAGTGAGAAACAAACTTTTTATCATGTTTGCACCTGAATCGCGCATTACACAATAGATGGATGAATGGACAATATCCCACTTCTGAAACATCTGCTCAAATTTTTCTGACAAGTATTCTTCAGTGTGGCGATCTTCAAGTGGCATTACGCTGAGCACCAAATTGGTTCAACTGAAGTCTTGATTCACTGCATGGCATGTCAAAGAGAGTAAAGACACTCCAGCAGATGTGTCTGACCATGCATCCGTTGTCAATGATACTTTCGAATCTTTTAGAGGCTCAAGAATTTTGAACACTTTCTTTGAAACAAAGTCATAGATATCGTTGCACACAAGATCAGTGTAGAACTGACGCTGTTTCACTTTATACTGTGGAGCTGTTTCAGCCATGAGTCTCATGAAACCTAAATCCTCAACGTGGCTGAATGGCAAGCCATCCATTATTATCATTTTGGCTATGCGATAGCCCAGTGAAGTTGATTTGGAATGATTCGCATCCCAAATTTTGACTTTTTCGAAGCAACTTTCAATCGTCTGATTCTTTTCTTCCACTGCACACTTCATTTCCTGCAGGGGTGTAAGAGACACTTTTGATTCCTTTTTCTTCTTTGACTGTTCATTAGCTTCATTTTCACTAGACATCACTTCATTATATTCCTTCTTGTGCATTGAACGCAGATGGTTTTTTAAGTTAGTGGTACTCCTTCCCTTTCGTGAATAGTTCTTATTACATATGACACACTTCCCTACATCGTTTGACACTCTCGAGAAGTACTTCCACACTACACTCGTAGATCGCTCGAGGATGGTTGCATCACAGTCTAACACTTTACTAATTGGTTGAAGCACGTAACGTTACAAAGGTAGCGACGGAGAGCTAGCGCAACACAAACACCCTCACTCGTGTCTGAACAGATACTGAAGCTGGTGCTTTAGTTTAGTTTAACTTGGTAGTGAAGGTTGCTTAATTTCTAATAAAAAAATATTGAGTGTTTTTTATCTTTTTTATCAACAGTAATTATACATCATCATTGTTTTATTAAATATGATTAAAATAATGCTTTTCTAGCCACCTAGCGTTGATAAATGTAAGTTATTACATAATACATCTATCCATTCAGGCCAAGTAGCAATCCTAGACATGTCACAATTAGGGCGTAGCAAACTTTTACTTTTTTGCACCCTTGAGTGAAGGCATGAGGCATAACAGGAACAGAATTTGGCTACGTTTATAGATTTATAGCCATTACACTAGTATTTATAGCATTTAGTTGCCCTAGTAAGAAGATACCCTCAAACAACCGCAATAACCGCACTGATAAATGCGGTTGCGGTTGCGGACAACCACTACATCACTGTATTATAGTACAATATATTTAAAGTTAATATCCTAATTATCTATTGAATATGTTGTTGCTGAAAGTTAACATAGAAATAGTGCAAATGAAGGTTCACTGAAGGGGATTTAATTATCATTTCCTCTAGTAGATGGTGCCTAATGCGCAAATATTTTCAGCTCAGTGAAAGTACTATTGGCACGAATATTGTTATCAGTTTCGTATCCCAGATTTTTCCCGAATATTTCTTCTATAAATCCTAATTATTTTAATCGTCAAAAGAGACACCGAATTCACGAATATATACAAATTTAAATTTTATTCGTGAAATGTTAAATTTAGAAAATTACTCTGGGAATAGAGCCACAGTCATTCACTCACTTTCTCGGATACAGCAGGTGATAGGCGTTCATGAGGAACTAACTATCAAGACGCGTTTTGTTCTTGTTTGCTTTATGGATGGGTATTGCGTAAGTACACTTCTAGAGACTGGAATGTTATAGAGTGTCTTGCTTAAAAAGAATTCCGATACTTAAGTTTTATTTAATAATTATCGTATTCAACTGAGTAATTGGCAAATGACGCTGATTTCTTAGTCAATGTCCCTCCATTTTGATCCTTAACTTTAATAAAATTTTAAAGAAAGTTTTAAAAGATTTAAATTTTACTAGAACAAATTAAATCATGCAAACACCTGCTCCAAAACTGAAAGAAATTTGGATAAGAATTTCTAAAAGAATATTTTCATTTTATATTACTTGCATAAACTGAATAGTCTGAACTTATTCTTCCTTCGAAAAGCTGCGTTTGCAGCATAAAAAAAAAAGTTAAACATAGTAAGAAGTAAATATACAAACTTTCGTTACACTTTTTGTGTGCAAAATACAATAATTAGTGATTGGAAGTAATCCCTCTGGCGTCATAGCATCAAGATCATTGGCGCAATATACTGTACATATACTATCTTAGAGATGTCTAAGTAGTATGGTTTTAAAATAATTGTGTTTTGAAGCACATTATTAAAGCTCAAAGCCTCCCATTAACTATCTTTCTGGGACAGAATTTAGGGACAATTATTTCTAAATGTTGGCGTGAAAGACAGAATTTAAAGTACTGAATTTTTAACATATACTGACGATGGATAGTGATTCATTACTAGAACTTTGCCCTTGACAAACAAATTATAATTATTAAAGAAATTATACGATGGCGAAGTATTTGTAAATAATGAAGGTTATTCTCTGCAGTTTCATTCAGCAAATTAAAAGTTAATGGAGGATAAAATATTGTAGAAAGACTGGAAGATGCGGAGCCCATGAAAATACATGTAAAGAAAATCACAGTTAAGAGTAATAATATATAATCAGTTTGACCCAGTATTGAACAAGTAACGGGTTCAGCCGATTTTTTTTAATCATATTGGGCGTAATTTTAAAAGAGATTTATCCAATTCACGTGTTTTCGTAGACAGAAATGAATATTGCAGTTTATGCAGTGTATTCATCTATAAACTAAATAAAAATGCATTTAATTATCGTTTTCCATCGATCAGCGAAGTTAATCGACATTGGGTCTGGGTATTAGTTGCATTGGAAATAGTGCCCCGCGTCCAGATTGCGTAGAGACCCGTGCTTTCGAATCTTACGTAAAGCTGTAGGTTCCCTCCGTCATACGACCTAGATATTGCAAAGGTTAAAAATCCCTATCATGCAAACGAACTTAAGTAAATTTAAATTTAAAATAAAAATTTTGAAAGATTATGTTTCTAAGATCATAAATTTATTGCAAATTTAAGTGAAAATTGGCCCCGAGCATCATTTCCACATTATCCCATTTCCACACTGATTTTTTTAATTTTCCATTCTGATAACGGGTTCGGGTGTAAGGTTAGGTTTGCACTAGATTGGCTTACAGTGGGCTAGGTTAAGTTAAACATTTTATCGACAAGTTTCTTTAATTAAGAGTTAGATTATGTTATAGACACGGATAACCTTAGGTTAAGTTAAGTTAGACTGAGTTAGGTTCAGTTGGGTTCAGTTAGGTGATTAGAATGTCGGTGAAATTCCTCGTTTATGGAATGTCCATTTGGTCCGTTATGAACATTATAAACTTTAGGAACGGATGCGATCGATCTCGTGAGACATCGATCTCAGTGGGAGTGGTGCAGATAAAATAAATATTTCATGTATTTTTATTATAATCACAAAAAGAGCGAAACGGTTTATTACACAAAATGACACTTCACTTTTTGTCAAAAACGGGCAAGTTCGTGAACCTTCTATGAATCAGTAAAATCTTTTTTAGATGTATCCAAAACCTGAACATCTTAGTTAACTAATGTAATTTATTTCCAGCTAAAATATCAATTTAGTCGGGATCATTGGATTCCAGAAATGAGGGGTTGAATCCGAATCAAAATTGAAATCGAATAGGAATTTCAAAAGGGAAATTGGATTCAGAATCGAAATGAGTTTTAAAAGTTTTATATATATATATATATATATATATATAGACCACAATAAGAGCTCGGTTCGACAAATTATTATTCATCTTGATGTAAAGTAAACCTTTTCTCCATTCTGGAAAACTGGAACTGGAATTAAAATTTAAAATTTTCAGGGTGGAATTGAGTTTATATATACTGTATATATATACTAAACATCGTTAATGAAAGTATTTAGTAATTTAACTATATTAAGTAATTTCCAATATGCAAATTTATTTCATGTGACATTTTCTATGTGATTTTCTTCAATGTATGAATGTATGTGTATCAATAATAGCGTGTATAATCAATCTACCATCATATCAAGTTGAGCTTTTCCTTATCACAGTTCATTTTAAAGTGATATTGCCACATTCTTATAATACTAAACGTTCATTTCTTTTTAAATACAGTCTGGCAAGGAACAATCATCCAATATATACTGTATACTACAAAACCCGCACTTGCGCAGTAAAAGTATCCCGAAACAACCTACGGGGGGACTGGGAGAGGCAAGTGTGTCAGTAAAATCTTTCCTGGGGTATACTAAATTTGGTGCAGATTACTCCAGCCATTTAGACGTGTATAAACGAACGTAGAACAGCCAGACAAACACACATCATCATCATCCCCTACAACAATAAATAAGATACCTACAATATACTTTTAGTAAACTTATTAAAAATAGTTATTTGAAATTCAGGCACTCCGTGTATTTAAACTTTTATTGATAGCTTTTGATGGTGTCCTCTTCATTGAATAGAACGAGAGTGACGTATCTTTATGAATCATTTTGAAGAAAAAGTAAAAAAATAAGATTAAAAGAAATGGCTCCAGTTTGACTAAAGTAGAAAATTTTTGAGCATAGATTTTGAGAGCAAAGGTTGAACATTATCTTCGACCTAAAAATCCATATTAATGTTCGCCATTTGCCAAACTTTGTTTTCAAAGTTTGAATCAATCCCAACATGAGGACGAATAGTAATTAAAGAGAACAGCAATTAGCAAAAGAGAAATTTACACCCCAAAAAATCTCATCAATAGGGAACAGCAATTTTCAACTGTATGAGGTTGTACAGTACATACGGTATTGTAGTATATATACTACTATTTATTTTATGGTTTTTTTAAAATTCACATTTGGTAACGAGTTTGAAGGGGAAGGAGTGGTATAGCCGAGGGACAATAATAGTGATAATAATAACATTTGGGGTTGTTTAACGGACCAAACGTCGATTAACTACGCTGATCTAACGGCAAACAGTGTCGTGACGTGGCAGCCACGTAATACAGCTCTTGTAGAGAAATCCGAATTTCAAATTTCTAAAAAAAATATAAAACCTATTTATTCACCATTTACACTAAAATTAAAATTGTCTGCGTAAAAACATTCGTGTCATTACAAAAACTGGTGGACAGGAGAGTGGAAATGAAGGGAAAAAATCAGTAATACCACTACATTCTAAAATATTTCAACATCCGAACCAAAATATATTAAATGTGTCCGGGAAATGTTTCAATTTGCAGTTTTTTTTAACAAATTTTTTGAAGTTTCACGAACCTTAGTTTATTTCAATTATTGTTTCGTCGTCACTGAGGAAGGACGTGCTTCTTTGATGCTCGTGAAACTTATCCAGTTTTTCTACGTTCTTTCATCTGTATTTAAAGCGAAGCCCAATGTTTTAGACACGATCTAAAATAAGTACTCTCTCTCTCTCTCTCTCTCTCCTCTCTCTCTCTCTCTCTCTCTCTCTCTTTTTCTCTAGTGACTCTAGAGGCAGTAAGCTCGATCTACGGCGGGCCGACTTTGTTGGCCTTCGGGATAGCGTAGGTGAGATGGGGTTAGAGGTCGGTGGCGATGTTGAGGAAGTATGGAGTGCATTCCGGGACAAGTTTATGGTGCTGCAGTCTGCGGCCATACCCTCAAAACCGGTCACTCCTGCTTCAACGCAGCCTAAGTGGTTCAGTCGTGACATCGCTTCGGCTATCCGAAATAGGAAAGCTGCGTATAGGAAGGCGAAGGCCAATCGTTCCCATGAGAACACTGAGTCGTATGTCCGCCTGTGCAGAGAAGTGAAGGCGAAGGTTAGGCTAGCGAAACGTAACGAAGAACTCCGAGTGGCAAGCCTCTGCAAGGGGAACCCAAAGGAGTTCTTCAGTTATGTCAATAGTAGAAAGCCTATTAGAAGCATGATAGGTCCGTTAAAGGACCCCAGCGGCGTTCTGCGGACCTCCGACGCGGACATCGCTAATGTGCTTAATGAGTACTTTGCGGGAGTGTTCACCAGGGAGGACACCCGCGTCATCCCCGAGCCAGGCGTCAGGCACGAAGGTGCTGGCCTGGATAGTGTTCGGGGTACCGCGACAGTCGTTGCCAATAGAATAGACAAACTGAGGGCATTTAAGGCTCCTGGGCCAGACCAGTTCCTCCCAGAGTGTTGCGGTAAGTGCGCGATCAGGTGGCTCCCCACCTGGCTATAGTCTTCAACAAATCGTTGGAGACGGGCCAGGTGCCTGGTAACTAGAGGGAAGCCAACGTGACCCCTATCTTTAAGAAAGGGGATCACGAAAGTCCAGGGAACTATCGTCCTATTAGTTTCACTTCGGTTGTAGGTAAATTATTAGAGGGGATAATACCGGATAGGATCGTTGACCATTTGGATTCCTACAAGCTGCTTGGGGAACTCCCAACATGGGTTTAGACGGCATAGGTCGTGTCTCACCAACTTGCTCGAGTTTTTCCATGTCATGTTGAGTGAGTATGATAAGAGTAGGGCGATTGATATACTTTATTTCGAGTTTGAGAAAGCCTTTGATAAGGTACCTCACCGCCGGCTAATGGCCAAAGTGCGCGCGCTGGGTATTGGTAAGGAAGTAGGTAGGTGGATTGAAAACTGGCTGAAGAATAGGCGGCAAAGGGTTGTAATTAAATGGGCTAGTTCGGGTTGGGCCTCAGTCACTAGCGGGGTTCCCCAGGGTTCTGTTTTGGGGCCACTGTTGTTTATCATTTACATAAATGATATCGACGGTGGCATCGTCAGTAGGATCGCCAAATTCGCTGATGACACAAAGCTTGAGGCCAATGTTGGGACGCCGGAGGCGATCGAGCAACTGCGTGCGGACCTACGTAGGATAGGAGAGTGGTCTGAAAAATGTCAAATGCCGTTTAACTTGAGTAAATGCAAGGTGATGCACATTGGCTACACCAATCCCAAGTGGGACTACTCGATGTTGGGGAGTAATATCGAGGCCACTGATTTGAAAAAGGACTTGGGTGTGCTAATTAGCAGCGACCTTAAGTTTACCAAACAGTGCGTAGAGGTGGAAAAGAAAGCCCAGAAGCTGTTGGGTTATATCAGGAGGCAATTTCAGTTTCGGAACAAGGAGATTGTGTTCTCTCTGTACAATTCTCTAGTTTGGCCACACCTGGAGTATGCTGTGCAGTTCTGGTCGCCCACCCTCAGGAAAGATATTGAGAGGCTGGAGCGAGTCCAGGCGAGGGCCACAAAGTTAATCCCTTCCGTTAGGCATATGGGCTACAATCGACGCTCACGTGCCCTGAACTTGGTTTCGCTGGAAACTCGGAGGCTGCGCGGTCAACTCATCGAGGCTTTCAAGCTGTTATGCGGGTTCAACGATGTCGATTTTAGAAGCATGTTTAGTTTAAATGATAACCCAACTCGCAACAATGGTTGGAAGTTGGATTTGAAACGGTTTAGGACTAGTGTGTGTGGGAATTACTTTACCTATAAGATCTGTGACACGTGGAACAGGTTACCTTCAGAAGTTGTAAACAATTCTTCTGTGGATCATTTCAAGAAAAGGTTAGACCAAATCTCGCACACTATTTGAGGGTGTAGAAAATTATCCCTGGCACCCGTTGCTATTGGTTCCTCCTCGGTATGGGCCGCAAGGCATTTTGAGGTACTTCTTTTCCTTGTAACTCCTTGTAACTCTCTCTCTCTCTCTCTCTCTCTCTCTCTCTCTCTCTCTCTCTCACGACGGTGCTCGCCTGGATAGTGTTTGGTGTACCGCGACAGACATTGCCGATAGAATAGACAAACTGAGGGCATTTAAGGCTCCTGGGCCAGACCAGTTCCTCCCAGAGTGTTGTGGGAAGTGCGCGATCAGGTGGCTCCCCACCTGGCTATAGTCTTCAACAAATCGTTGGAGACGGGCCAGGTGCCTGTTGACTGGAGAGAAGCCAACGTGACCCCTATCTTTAAGAAAGGGGATCACGAAAGTCCAGGGAACTATCGTCCCATTAGTCTCACTTCGGTCTTAGGTAAATTATTAGAGGGGATAATACCGGATAGGATCGTTGACCATTTGGATTCCCACAAGCTGCTTTGGGACTCCCAACATGGGTTTAGGCGGCATAGGTCGTGTCTCACCAACCTGCTCGAGTTTTCCACGTAATGTGGAGTGAGTATGATAAGAGTAGGGCGATTGATATACTTTATTTCGACTTTGAGAAAGCCTTTGATAAGGTACCTCACGCCGGCTAATGGCCAAAGTCCGCGCGCTGGGTATCGATGTAGAAGTAGGTAGCTGGATTGGAAACTGGCTGAAGAATAGGCGACAGAGGGTTGCAATTAAAGGGGCTACCTCTGGTTGGGCCTCGGTCACTAGCGGAGTTCCTCAGGGTTCCGTTTCGGGGCCACTGTTGTTTATCATTTACATAAATGATATCGACGCTGACATCGTCAGTAGGACCGCCAAATTCGCTGATGACACCAAGCTTGAGGCCAATGTCTGGACGTCCATCGAGCAACTGCGTGCGGACTTACGTAGGATAGAAGAGTGGTCGGAAATGGCAAATGCCTTTTAACTTGGGTAAATGCAAGGTGATGCACATTGGCTACGCCAATCCCAAGTCGCACTACTCTATGTTGGGGAGTAATATCGAGGCGACTGATTTGGAAAAGGACTTGGGTGTGCTAATTAGCAGCGACCTTAAGTTTACCAAACAATGCGTAGACGTAGAAAAGAAAGCCCAGAAATTGTTAGGTTATATCAGGAGGCAGTTTCGATTTCGGAACAAGGAGATTGTGCTCTCTCTGGTTCGGCCACACCTGGAGTACGCTGTGCAGTTCTGGTCGCCCACCCTCAGGAAAGATATTGAGAGGCCGGAGCGAGTCCAGACGAGGGCCACAAAGTTAATCCATTCTGTTAGGCATATGGGCTACAATCGACACTTACACCCCCCTGAATTTGTTTTCGCTGGAAACTCGGAAGCTGCGCGGTCAACACATCGAGGTTTTCAAGCTCTTACACGGGTTTGACGATGTCGATTTTAGAAGCATGTTTAGTTTAAATAACTCAACTCCCAACAATGGTTGGAAGTTGGATTTAAAACGGTTTAGCACTAGTGTATGTGGGAATTACCGTATTTCCCGGCGTATAACGCGCACTTTTTTTCCCCAAAAATACTCCAATAATCACCCTGCGTTAAAATTAACTCGTTAAAATTGTACATATGAAGTGAGGTAGGAGGTATATTTTTTCCTAAATGTTTATTTTCCTAAATTTTCTCTTCAAAATTAGGGTGCGCATTATACGCCGGGAAATACGATACTTTACCAATAAGATCTGTGACATATGGAACAGGCTACCTTCAAAAGTGACCGAATCTTGCACACTATTTGAGGATGTGTGTTACTGTCTTCTTGGGTGGCTGTTCGAGAAGCTAGTTGTGACAATGTGTAGGAATTTTTTCCTGGCCCCGTTGCCATTGGTACCCCCTCGATATGGCCGCAATGCCTTTTGAGGTACTTCTTTTCCTTATAACTCCTTGTAACTCTCTCTCTCTCTCTCTCTCTCTCTCTCTCTCTCTCTCTCTCTCTCTATATATATATATATATATATATATATATATATAATATATATATACAGTATATACATATATGTATATATAATGTTAGAATGTTATAATGTTTCAGACCAACAAAGCCCTAGGATCCACTCTTGCTAGTCTACCGAACCGTGTTTTTAATTGTGTATTGCACATGTCCTTCGTGGTGACGGAAGGGATCTACAATTTTACGTCGGTTATAAAAAAAACATCCAACGCGGCAGCAAACATTAATTTATTTCTACAAACGTTTCAGAAGTACTCCTTCTGTCCTCAGTAAAAAATAAAATTATTCATTTACATTAAAAATTAAATTTAAAGACTGAAAAATGTAAATAACACTGTTCTCAAATGAAATCTGGTGGTTCCTAAAGATTTTTGCATGCTGATTGCGAAAATTACCACGAAATTTTGCTATTACGTCTGGTTTTTGAGAAAACCACTTTTTACATTCGAATATACAGTAATAGAATAATCTATATCCAAGGGCCAATATTAAAATAGTTTTACTTACTTAAAATGTTTTTCTTGATAATTTTCGCTTGTAAGTGACATGTGAGGCTTCTTTATTAGCGTCCAGTAATAATCAGCCAGCATGTTTGAACTCCTCTTGCTCTGGTATCGTTTCTCCATCGCAGAAATGTTCTGATGAAACAGCTCTCCACGTTCATCGCTGATACCTCCCAGGTTTTGGCTGGAAAAAAATCCAAGTGAGAATGCAAAAATGAATTTTTAAACTCGTATTACATCCCAATGATCTGTAAGCTTGGAGAAGTTCATCAACCAATTCTACACAGTTAGGCGATTTTTGATGCCTAAGAAATTCTGGGTCACTGCTTGAAAAGCATTCCAAGCTGTTTTTCAGATTCATTCGGGACTTCATAAAAGGCACCATTTCATTAACTCATATATTCGTGGACCAACGAAAATTCCCTTTTATTTTGCCATCACTAATCAGATGAAATTTTGTTTCAAGTACTGGAATCCATCTCCTGCTCTGTCCATTGCCTTATCAAATTTTTCATCAATCCTAGTTTGAACGTTTGTTTCACCCTGTATATGAAGCCACTAACAATGTCATACATATTAAATCATCTCGTATTCCTACACAATAACATAAACACAAACTGCAAAGAAGTTCTGAGAGCAACAGCCGATTTGGTGTAATATACAGAGGGTTGACAAAAGTAAATAGACACCTTTGTTTTTTTTCCCAAATTTTTTTTATTTGATTATAAAAGTTAATAAATAGTAACAAATTGAACTGAATCAATATATTTAAAATCGTGTTCCTTTCGATGAATTTGTTATTATGTATTAACTTTTATAATCAGATCAAAAAATTTTAGGAAAAAAAAGACATCTATTTTGTTTTGTCAACCCCCTGTATATTCAGGCAAAGTTTTTGTGTGCAACAGGAAAAAAAAAAAAAAAAAAAAAAAATATATATATACACACACACACACACACACACACACACACACACACACTGTGTGTGTGTATATATATATATATATATATATATGCACATTAATTTTATTTCGATACCCATCAAATGGAAACATCAAAATGAAGACTTGCTCGGAAGACTGATGATGTTATTGGAAGGTTGTCCTCCAGTTTTATAGGATAATGTAGGATCGAAACGCATAAATTCGGACTTGCTTTTTTCCGCCACGAAGCTTCGATTTAACTCTCTATATCGGCTATTGTATGAAAGAAAATGACTGCGTAAATATCGGCAAACAGATGAAAATATTTTAAAAGTAAATATATAAACATTATAAAGATAGTTGATAGGAAGTTGCGAAATTAATACAAAAATAACTTTCTTTATGTTGCAAATCTGCAAATCGAATCAATAGTTGTAATTAAAAGTGAAAGTTATATATATATATATATATAATATGATGAATAAAACCACGAAGGAAAGGAAACACAAAATGGTGCTCAAGCGCTTTCGTCTAATGACATCCTCAGAAACACTGAAGTACATAAAAAGGTTAAGCCTATATATAGGTTACAGAAAGAAAAAAAGAAAAAATAAATAACATACATACACACACACACACACATATATATATATATATATACATACATATCTATATATACAAATACATACATACATACATACATATATATACAATAAACAGAGAAGTAAAAATAATAAAAAATTATAAAAAATTAAAAATTAAAACCTTAAAAGATTACCAGTGAGGCGTACAGATTTGTAAGAAAAAATATCGATTTTTAGCACAAGATCAAATGGATTATAAAAATACAAATTTATACTGGAACTCTACCGGGTTTTAACACAATGCTGCCTATGGTCAGGTTTCGATATACTATATAAAAAAAAATAAATAAATAAAAAAAAATAAAATAAAAATAAAATGCAAATTAAAAGTTAATCGATTTTTAGCACAAGATCAAATGGATTATAAAAATACAAATTTATACTGGAACTCTGTCCGGGTTTTAACACAATGCTGCCTATGGTCAGGTTTCGATATATATAAAAAAAAAAAAAAATAAAATGCAAATTAAAAGTTAATAAAGTAGAAGACAAGTTTACCAAAGATTTAATGTTTTACACTTCTTGTCTAAATCTGTTTTAAAAGAATTCAACATAACAGGATCGAGTTGAAAAAGACCTTTGCTTATGTTGAAGTTATTTGAAAGTTGGATAATGGCAGACTCAAGAATATTTCTATTAACAATGTTGCTTGAATGGAATAAAACTGAAGCATTATTCCAATCAATACAGTGGGCTAACTCTGACAAATGGACAAAAAGGGCACTGGACAACTGTCCTGTTCTAACGGAATATTGATGCTGTTTTATACGTGTGTGCAAATCCTTTCCCGTCTGACCTATGTAAAAGGAATCACATTGTTACAACCAATTTTATAGATAATGCCTGAATTATTGGTAGGGCTATTTTTACTATGATATTTTTCACAATATTGTTATATGAAAATACTACATAATATCCAAAAGTTTAAGTACATTAGCAATGCCTAAAAAGCCCGGGAAAAATGGAAGTACTAAAAATTTTTTGACAAAGTACGAGTGTTAATATTGACACGATAGAAAGTTCGTTTTGCCTTGTTGAGACAAGATTCCATAAACGCAGATGGATAACACAAATCACTTCCAATACCGTTGATTTTTTCCAATTCGGCATCGATGTATTCCGGACTGGCGATCCTAAGGGCGCGGAGAAACATTGATGAAAATATGGCCTTCTTAGTGGGGGTATCATGTCCCGAGTAAAAGTGTACGTAGGACAAATTGTTTGTCGTTTTCCGATAGATACTAAACTTAAACCTGGGCTTTCACTATGTACACGCACATCCAAAAATGGGATTGAATTGTCTTGCTCAACTTCTAAAGTAAACTTAATGGAGGGGACTTGATCATTTAACTGAAGGAGGAAGCTATCCAGGTCACGATTCATGGGCCAGATACACAAAATATCATCGACGTACCGCAACCAAGGGATGCCAACCCCCAGGATTCTCGGAATATAGGTAATTTCGAAAAACTCCATATAAATATTGGAGAGGAGGGCGATAAGGGGTTGCCCATAGCCATCCCAAAAACTTGTTGATAATACTCGTTATTGAAAGTGAATTTACAGTCTTTGATGCAAAGCTTAATGAGTTCCAAAACAATGTGTGAAGGTAGTGGCAGGTCATACTTATGTAATTCTTGGGAGAGAAAGCCAATATTTATATGGAGTTTTTCGAAATTACCTATATTCCGAGAATCCTGGGGGTTGGCATCCCTTGGTTGCGGTACGTCGACGATATTTTGTGTATCTGCCCATGAATCGTGACCTGGATAGCTTCCTCCTTCAGTTAAAGATCAAGTCCCCTCCATTAAGTTTACTTTAGAAGTTGAGCAAGACATTCAATCCCATTTTTGGATGTGCGTGTACATAGTGAAAGCCCAGGTTTTAAGTTTAGTATCTATCGGAAAACGACAAACAATTTGTCCTACGTACACTTTTACTCGGACATGATACCCCCACTAAGAAGGCCATATTTTCATCAATGTTTCTCCGCCCCTTAGGATCGCCAGTCCGGAATACATCGATGCCGAATTGGAAAAAATCAACGGTATTGGAAGTGATTTGTGTTATCATCTGCGTTTATGGAATCTTGTCTCACAAGGCAAACGAACTTTCTATCGTGTCAATATTAACACTCGTACTTTGTCAAAAAATATTTTAGTACTTCCATTTTTCCCGGGCTTTTTAGGCATTGCTAATGTACTTAAACTTTTGGATATTAATGTAGTATTTTCATATAACAATATTGTGAAAAATCATAGTAAAAAATAGCCCTACCAATAATTCAGGCATTATCTATAAAATTGGTTGTAAACAATGTGATTCCTTTTACATAGGTCAGACGGGAAAGGATTTGCACACACGTATAAAACAGCATCAATATTCCGTTAGAACAGGACAGTTGTCCAGTGCCCTTTTTGTCCATTTGTCAGAGTTAGCCCACTGTATTGATTGGAATAATGCTTCAGTTTTATTCCATTCAAGCAACATTGTTAATAGAAATATTCTTGAGTCTGCCATTATCCAACTTTCAAATAACTTCAACATAAGCAAAGGTCTTTTTCAACTCGATCCTGTTATGTTGAATTCTTTTAAACAGATTTAGACAAGAAGTGTAAAACATTTAAATCTTTGGTAAACTTGTCTTCTACTTTATTAACTTTTAATTTGCATTTTATTTTTTTTTTTTTTTTTTATATCGAAACCTGACCATAGGCAGCATTGTGTTAAAACCCGGACAGAGTTCCAGTATAAATTTGTATTTTTATAATCCATTTGATCTTGTGCTAAAAATCGATTAACTTTTAATTTGCATTTTATTTTTATTTTATTTTTTTTATTTTTTATTTTTTTTTATATATATCGAAACCTGACCATAGGCAGCATTGTGTTAAAACCCGGTAGAGTTTCCAGTATAAATTTGTATTTTTAAATCCATTTGATCTTGTGCTAAAAATCGATATTTTTTCTTACAAATCTGTACGCCTCACTGGTAATCTTTTAAGGTTTTAATTTTTAATTTTTTTATAATTTTTTATTATTTTTACTTCTCTGTTTATTGTATATATATGTATGTATGTATGTATGTATTTGTACAGTATATATAGATATGTATGTATATATATATATATATGTGTGTGTGTGTATGTATGTTATTTATTTTTTCTTTTTTTCTTTCGTAACCTATATATAGGCTTAACCTTTTTATGTACTTCAGTGTTCCTGAGGATGTCATTAGACGAAAGCGCTTGAGCACCATTTTGTGTTTCCTTTCCTTCGTGGTTTTATTCATCATAAATATTTTTCACGTGTTACCTTCGTGAAATAATTTTCATATATATATATATATGGTGACAAATGTTTTGTCCCTCCGAATATTATAAAATTTATAGTTCCCATTTTTTACTGCTTTTACAAATGTATTCAGTTCCCATGGCAACTGAAAACCATTCGCAAAAAAAATATTTATTTTTTCTTTTCTTTTGCGAAGTGTGGTGGTGAGTTTGGCATTTGTGTATTACGTACAACGCAAGAGTACCAACTTTAAATCTAGAATTCGATAATATGGGGGATTTTAACTGTAATAATTTATAAATACAGTATCTATAATTTAATATATGAAGTTAAGACAAATTTAATTATAATGAAGCACGAATATTTAAGTAGATATTATGAATTTGAAGAAACAGATTAATTTCAGCAAGGGTGAGGAATATTTATATTGCAGGGGTTTTTACAAGGTGTGAATTGCGTCTATCGAAAGAAACCTTTTTTCTCACTTTTTTGTTTTTTGATATATATATATATATATATCTATATATATATATATATATATATATATATATATAATATATATATATATATATATTTGGTTCACCCTATATATATATATATGTGTGTTTGTGTGTATGTATGTTATTTTTTTTTATTTTTTTCTTTCTGTAACCTATATATAGGCTTAACCTTTTTATATACTTCAGTGTTCCTGAGGATGTCATTAGACGAAAGCGCTTGAGCACCATTTTGTGTTTCCTTTCCTTCGTGGTTTTATTCATCATATATATATATTATTAGGGTGTTTCATAAATTAAAAGTTTGGAAAAATTTTAATCCACATGGATCCCCTTTCCATTTGCTGAGGAGACTGATAAACCGAAGTATTAATTCAATAGTTTAAAGTTTACGGGTCCCCAGTTTGATGCTCTGGCAGATCATAAACGGAAAAATTAAACAAAAATCTGTCAATGAATTTTTATTCAACAAACGAGTACCATTTCACTACACATTTTCACAAAGATACAAAAAACAACCACTTCTTGCGAATCATTTGTCCATGAAATCCTTCTTGGTTTTATTCGGGTATTTCGCCCTATGCTGCATCACAGTTTTGAGCAAATACTGCTTCTGCTCTTCGTTCTTCGTCAGAGAACAGTTGAACTCTTTGGTGAGCGCGATGGCTCTTTCGGCCCGATCGTTGACGACAGAGATTTTGTTAACAGTTGCCGCTGCTTGCTTGAAGCCCTCTACTTCAGTCCACTCGGCAACTGGCTTTTTCAAGAATTCTGTGTCCAAGTCGAATGCATGGAAGAAAGCCATCGTCTTTCCTGTCACGAACTCCGCCAGGTGTTTCGAGGCAAGATTCCTGACGTTCTTCCCTTGGGGTCGCTTGAGTTCCTTTTTCGATGCGGGCTTACCCAAACTGACGACCATCTGAGCCTTTTCTTCATCTGCCACATCTGCGTCGAAGAACGCCATGGCAATAAGAGTCTCAGAGATGTACCATAGGTGTCGAGACATGGCTTCTTGCGCAGCGTTAACACACGAATATCCCGACATGGCAAAGGCTTCCGCGTCACGCAGAAATTCCAGATCAACTGCGGCAGCCTTGCTTGAGGTTGCAGCACGAGTCCAACCTCGGATGTAGACGAGGGACACGAAGAGACCTACGGCTGTCAGAGCTTCCAACTCGTGACTCGACATCTTGAACTGCTTCTTCAGTAGAATTACTTTCAAGGAGTAGATGGCTATCGCATCCATCGAGCGTGATGGTAAGCGCCAGGGGCTCTGAGAGGGAAATCCACCACTTTTGCTTCTCCCAGGAAGATGAGAACCAACTGTAGCAGTTCCTTGTAGTCATCGCGCTGATGCGACGTGCTCACCATCCCTCTCACCAGCAGGACTGACTTCTCCTCAGTTCCCTCATAGAGTCATTGACTTGAGCAAAATCGTACGGCCCGCACGAACCGGTCGATGAACTTCCATTGTGCCTGAAACCTCTTGAAAACGGGTGTATCGGAGCCACTTGAAGGGCCGTATGCACGCTTGAAGACGGAGCTGAGGATGACTTCATAGATGTGATGCCGACAGGGGAAGTACATGAGTTCTCTGCCAAGACCTTTCTCAATCAGGACGCAGGCCCCGATATGAATCCCGGTGTTCGACGCTGTCGTGTCGAAAGACAGTCCCCGCACGCGCTCTTCCATCCTGTGTTCCTTGACCAAATCCAAGCAAACTCGCGCTATCTTCTCGCCGGTTCCGGACGTCACCTTAGGAACGCCGAGCAACTTCTCCTTGCCGTCGCCAGAGACGAGGACGGCGATCCGGTCAACGCTCTCTTCCATTGCTCATTGTCAGGTAGGAGCTTACCGTCCCAATGCAAGACAAGAGGCTGACCAGGAAAACTTCGTCGGATTGATAACTTTCAGCAGCCACCTTCCTGAGAGTCTTGCGTGTGCGGTACATGGTACTGGCAGAAATGGACAGTTCATCCAAGTCAAAACCTAGTGATTTAGCCGCTGCAGCGTACGACATAGCTGAATCGCGGTACGAAATATTCAGCCGATCGTAGGTAGTCGTCACATCCTGTGAGATCAGATTCCTGCGTCGCTTCTTGGTATTTCCCTTGGAGGAGGATGGAAAAACTTCCACGGTTGGGTCAACGACATCTGAGTCAGTCTCTGACGAAGTTGAAATCACTAAAGCCCCCGTATCTTCTGCAGCTCCTTGTTCCTTCCTGGCCTTCTCCTGTTGTTCCTTAATCTTGTCCAGCCTCTTCCTTTTCCTAATCTCCTTATAGTGAAGCTTCATGTCAACAGGGCCCATGCTGCAGGAATTTGGATCTTCACGCTGCATGTCGAGAAAGTGGATGTCCTCCTGATCTTCATCATTTCCTTAGCCTGTGAATGAGCAATGTCCATGATCTCCTTCGCTATTGCCTCCTTGAACATCGCCTCCTTCACTCGGAAGGACTCTGCTTTATGTGACTTGTGCTTCACAAGCCGGTCGTATTCCTTGAGAAGGGATTCCATCTTCCTCAAGGCCGAATCTCGACGCATCATGGGGATTCTCGCTCTCTCCCAAAATATGAGACAGGCATCCAGGCACAGGTTCAGGCATTTAGTACGTCCAAATTTTTGCTCCTTTTGGTGGTAAAAGTACTTTTTGAGTACTTGCAACTGAGTTGGAAGGCCACTTGATGTGATGTTCGCATCCGTCTGGCCAATAAGAAACTTCTGTTTTCGCTCTGGTAGACACCTGGAAAAGAAAACAAACTAAATAATTCCACAGAAATAATTTCACATCGTAATTAATTTCATTAATTAAATAAAGAAAAGCAGTAACTGGGACTCGAACCAGTGTCATAGCCGTTTGGCGGCATCGCTCAAGTCGGCGTACACAGCACGCTATCCACTACACCATCTAGGGAGTGGATAGCGTGCTGTGTACGCCGACTTTGAGCGATGCCGCCAAACGGCTATGACACTGGTTCGAGTCCCAGTTACTGCTTTTCTTTATTTATAAAACTGATACGTGTACACTACGTTCTCTTTGACAATTCATTAATTAAATAAATTTCAATACCGCAGTAAAATTACATTAATTAGTATCATAAATAATTACCAGCTTAGTTGTCCAATATGCAACAGACTAATTAATTTCACGTAATATTAATAATAAATATCACTACCACAGTAAAATGACAGAAATTAAATAATAATAAATTTCAATACCACAGTAAAATGAGATAATTAGTAGCATATATAATTACCTCCATAGTTGTCCAATAGGCTATACAACACGAACCGCTCAAGTGACGAAGAAAACCGTCTTCACTGCAGGCAGGCGAGAAATGAACTGACAAAAAGTCGTCAAAGTTGGGGACCTCTAAATGCAGCGCGATCTGGTTCAAACTTGCACAAACGTGTTTTCTTGTTCTTTAGAATACGGAGAAACGTGTGGATTAAAACTCCAAGCTCATTTTTATTTAACCCTATAGGTATGAAACACCCTAATATATATATATACAGGGTGGGCCGTAAGTTTCTATACATAGGAAAAATAAACATTTTGTTATGGACAACCATTTTTATTTATATAATATGCTCTACATGGTTGCCATTGTTTTGAAAACACATTTCAATACGTGTTCCCCACTGTTGATGAACACGCATTAGCACAGTTGACGTTATGCTTGTAATGGCGTTGGTGATACGTTCCTTTAGATGATTTATGTCTCGTATCTTTTCCTGATACACCATGGCCTTCAAGTGCCCCCAAAGATAGAAATCAAGGGGGGTGAGATCTGGGGATCTGGGAGGCCACTCCACAGGACCACGCCGACCAATCCAAGCATCCGGAAACTGCTGATCCAAATACCGACGCACGTGAAGACCATAATGAGGTGGAGCTCCATCTTGCTGGAAGTAAACTGGGAAGTTACCTTCCTCGTTTAGCAGGGATGGGAAAATCTCTTCTTGCAACATGTTAAGATACCTTTCGGCATTAAGATTTCCACTGACAAAAATTGGTCCAATAATTCTGTCACCCCATATCCCGGCCCACACCATCACTTTACCGGCACCTTGCATCTTCGTCGGACTCAGCCAGTTAGGGTTAGCATTACTCCAATAACGTATGTTTTGCCGATTAACCTCTCCATTGACGTAAAAATTTGCTTCATCAGTAAACAAGATCTTACGTCAAACGCATATTCTTAGGGTATCTGAAACATAAAAACAAACGTTTAATTTTTCCTATGTATGGAAACTTACGGCCTACCCTGTATATAATACACATTACCCCAGCCGTTTAGGGTGTGTGCAACAAACAATAAAGGCTTAATTTAATGCACATTAATTTTATTCCGACATCCATCAAATGAAAAGATTAAAATGAAGACTTGCTCGGAAAAGGGAGTTGTTCTCCAGTTTTATAGGATAATGCAGGATCGAAACGCATAAATTCGGACTGCTTTTTTCCGCCACGATATCAGACATCAAACGTCAGACATCAGACATTAAGCATCAACATCTCATACATATAAAAAGAAGATTAGAATACCTCTGATGAGGTATACTATTGAAAACGCCGCATGCAGTAAAAACATTAATTTCTTCTACGGCTGTGAATACAGTTTTCGGATCATCTGAAGATCAGGGCCCCCAGCCTCAATTATCAAGTGATATATTCGTTAAAACTAACGAAAATATCACGACTTAACATAACTACTCGTCAAGGGCGTACAGTTGATCTAACCGGGCACTCAGTTTAATTTTGGTACTGTAAAGCAAAAAACAAAAATACATGAGGGCCCTGATCTTGAGTGACCCCAGTTTTCCCCCAAAATCATGGACTCCCATATATATATATCTTGAATATATCATATACAATATATATATATATATATATATATATATATATATATATATATATATAAATTCGCCTCGGTGGTGTAGTGGTTAGCGTTGCTGACTGCGAATCCATCGGCCCTAGGATCGAGACCTGGTGATGGCTGATGGCGCGCAGCAAAACCCAGCCGTTCATCTCCCCACGCAATAACTAAATTGGTTGGTAGATAAATGGGTACCCTGGGTAGCCAAGTGGTTAAGACGGGCTGCTGGTGGGGCGTGGTTCGGATTCCACGTTAAATTGTAGGTCTAAGGTGGCGTGATAAGCTTGATCTTCGTCAGAATGAACAGTTCGGACGGGAGCAAAACCAAGGTCAACTAAGGTTATATACGTGGCCAATTCAATAAGTATCCGCACTTTTTATTTTCACAATTTTATTTTCACATCTGATAGATTATAAACACATCACTTCTCAACATAGTCTCCCTGTTTCTCAATACACTTAATCCAGCGATCTACAAGCTTCGTAATGCCATAACAAAAGAATGTTTTTGGCTCTGTTTGTAGCCAGTCATGCACCGCCTCCTTCAGGTCATCATCGCTTTGGAATCGCTGACCTCTCAAAGCGTCGTTTAGTGGTCTAAACAGGTAAAAATCTAAAGGTGCCAGGTCTGGGCTGTAGGCTGGATGGTCGAGAACTTCAAATTTAAGTTCTTGAAGGCACTGGAGATGAAACCTAGATCCATCACTATGTACCAGAAAGCAAACGACAGAGCATGCAATGGAAGCATCCAACAACTCCCGTTGCAAGGAAGTGCAAAGCGCAGCCGTCAGCAGGTAAAGTTATGCTAACACGGTTTTGGGATTCACGAGGCCCTATCCTTGAACATTATCTAGAGCGTGGAACTACAGTAACAAGTGCATCGTATTCTGACATGCTTCGGAATGAGTTAAGGCAAGCAATTCGCACAAAACGGAGAGGGAGATTGTCGGAAGGTGTTATTCTGTTACACGACAATGCGCGCCCTCATACCGCTGCACAGACTAGAAAATGCCTTCAAGAACTTAGATTTGAAATTCTCGACCATCTAGCCAGAAGCTAGAGGGTTAAAACATCAACTTTCACTGGAAACAAACAGATACTAGTAAGACTTATGCGCGATATGACCATCATTTGATTTTGTGGTATTCAGGCTGTATTCAAATTAAGGCTGCTATTCGCCAATGGAAACGACGTGTGATAACAGTGATAAATGAAAATGGTGGTCATATCGCGCATACGTCTTACTAGTATCTATTGTTTCCAATGAAAGTTGATGTTTTAACCGTCTAGATTCGATATTCAACCGTAGTCGCGTGAATTTTCTATTGGCTTAGCTTCGGCATTCGACTGTAGTCCACGCGCTCAGAAAAACGTATACACGCCCAACGATATTCGACAGATGTCGTAGACTTTTAAATGGAGCGCCAGCGTGACCCCAGTCACTTTTAGTGAACTGGTCGCGAAAACGAAATACGAAGCTAAAGGGTTAATGCAGAAAGCCATTATTTTAAATTTTCAGTTTAGACAGCTATAACTCTGTCTGTAATTATATTATTTGACTAAAAATTTTATGAAATTTATTTGGATATATTCTTATTTAACTACAAAATTTTTAGACTTCTACTAAACATATTAACGGAACACCAGCTCCGCAAACAGGACGCATTTTTTTCCGCGCTACCCGATATATACTCGTATATAATTCCATTAATTTTAATTAAAATATACTACTCATTTAGATTAAGTATTTCCAACTTCCATTTTACAAATATGAGTTTAATTTTACTTATATAATTAAGAGACAAACATCGCATTTAAATTAATTTAAATATTTTTAATTTTCAAAAGTAGATTTTATTTTTTATAACTTACGTGGAATGTTTAGAAATTAAATTAAGAATGCAGTGATAATATATAATATATATAATATATATATATATATATATATATATATATATATATATATATATATACAGAGAAAGAGAGAGAGAGAGAGAGAGAGAGAGAGCTCCAGAATAGCAATAGCATAAACAATTGAACACCTCTCAAATATTGGTTATTTGATAAAGAGAGACGTTTGAATTTCAAACAATATGTACCATCGTCGAGAACCATCTTTTAAATTTTTTACTTGGGTTCCAAGAAGTCCAGATATGAATCTTATTGAGCACATATAAGAGCATCTTCTTTTCTAATTGTAGAAGAACTAGGTTTTCAACCATATCTGTAGGAAATCTAAAGGAAATAATGACTGGACTTTGGCAGAATGTACACCTGCCGGGTCTTTTATTAAACTCTAGGTACGACTGGTTTCGAAACCGTTATCTCCTAGACACGTGGCGGTTAACTAAATGAAATTTGTTAGAAATGTTTACGATTATAATTATTATTATTTGGATCACCGGATTATTTCGTTAAGACTACTTTAATTAGATATCGGCTATTAATAAAATATAGACTGGAATCAAACCGTTAATTTGGGTTTATAACAACTGTCCAAAGGTTTAGGTTAAATCTAACTTGACTTAACGCTATTAACGTACGCAATTAATAATCACATTATTTTCAATAGTTCATGTTTGTAAAAATAAATTCTTTCTCGATTCAAACAGAGTACTTTTTGAGCAGACAAAGCGAATGTTAGTGGTTCCATTATATATATATATAAACAGTTTTTTCCCACCGCCCGAATGAAGAGGGAAGACTTTCTCGAAAAGCTTCGCGATTTTTAGTGTTTTATTATTTTAACCATTGGAGAGTTTAATTGTTTTACTTAAATTTTTACACAGTCATCGCGTTTTTAACATTTATTTCTATATATAAACTGATAGTAAGCGTATTAGAAGTAATTTATTGCTAATTACTGTAATTTGCATAAGTTATTTTTTGATCTTGTGAAAACCCCCAAACCTGACACGTAGGGAACCTTGAAGTAACTCCGTTACTCTTTATTTGTAACTGTAACTTAACTGAGTATGAATTAGAATTCTCAGTACAGTAACTTTTAATTTAACTCATTACTTTCATAAGCAAATAACTGTGAAGAGTTATTTTCAAAAAAGTAATTTTTCCAGCTCTGCCTGGAAGTATACGTACATTGAAAGTGTAATACTGAATCTTAAATAATTTTGAAAGTTAATTGACAATCAGGAAACTGATTCCTGCAGACGTACAACGTACATTTTTTTGATATAGGAAGGAGGGGACTAAGGACGAGCGCCAGCAAAAGTGATCCATCCACGGAAGACGGAGAGAGCTAAAAACAAGGTCTCCAAGGCTCAATTATGCCATTTTCCTTTTTATTTTTAATATAAATTTTGAAAAAGTTGTGTAGTGTGTAAGATGCATGTATGTTTAGTGAGGAATAGAGGGAGAAGTGTGTGTTTGAGAGCATGCTGGACTGCTCACAGGGTAGATGAGACATGGAAAAAGATCAGCTAAGGAGGGTAGTGACAGGAGACACAGGAGTTCCAGCACTCCCTTACTCCTGTCTAACATCCATCCCGGAGTACTTCCCTGGTCGATTGGTGTCTAAAATCTCCCCCTACAAAAAGAATAGATGCACTGAAAGTAGTTAGAGTTTCTGTTAAAGTTCGCATTTTCAACAAAATGCGTAATATTGAAGCATTTTAAAATTTATTTTCTTTCGAGCCGATGTACATTTTTGTGTCAGGTCCCTCACATCCAACTGTCAAATGAAAATCCAACAGAATTAGATGTATGACATTGCTTCACATCTTTCTATTTCACTTAAGAAAATTTCATTGGAATGAAAAGTTTGTTGAAAGAGTTCGAAATTGTTATTTGGCAAAATACACTTATGTTGAAGCTACTTCGACCCAATATATTTTTGTTAATGCATTGTACTACTCCCAAAGTACTTCAAAATTCATAACTCTTCAACTTATTTATAGGTCAGGTCAGATGATCGCACACTGAGTGAGTTAACGAACAGGGTAATAAAAGAAGTAGTCAACATGTTTATAAAAAAGCTATGCAAAGTTGCAGTGCCGGCTCTTAAATAATTTTTTTTTTTTATAAATTAATAAGTATTATTCATTGTGATTAATAGAACGGATAATTTTAAACATCATAAATCAGCTTCCTAAGTGATAATTATTTTAATGATAATATTTTTAAAAAGTAATATTGGTTGTAAATGAATAACCCGCAACCTTTCCGTGGTTGTGAGACTTAGAAAAACATAGTAGTACGTCCACCTAAAAGGATTGGGAACCCCCGTCAACTGTTATGAATTGTTAATGTTTGCACAACATGAGGGGAAAGAAAAATACCAAATGGGGCAGTGAAAAGAAGACTTTGTAAATTGCGTGTTGGATGTCGCACTGAAAACAATTAGGAAAGGCTACAAAAAGAAGCGAACGGATAAAAGAACGCTGGCTTAATCTTCCCTATAGAGTGTTGGCTTAAAAGTTTTTTTTATCTTTATAGACGTCTGGATCAAGACTGGATTGAGAATTAACACTAGAAGCACTCCCGGCGTTAAAAGGTTATTTGAGCTTTTGATTTTACATTTTATATTATATTTTTTAATCCCCGTGTATGCCTCTTCAAAAATAAATAAGAAGGACCAATCTCAAAAGAATTAGTATAGTAGGTTCAACGGGATATTTTCTGCAATTCACAGAAACTCTGACTTTAGTGTAGGTTACAATCGTCTCCCAGTAATTAAGCCGGTATTTGAAACCCCTCATTATAGAGGTGGGTTACGTCGTGGCCACCGCTTTCCGTTAGATCAGCGATGTTAAGTGGCGCTGGGTCTGTTCAGTAGGTGGATGGGTGACCATCCTCCGCGTACAGGTAATGTAGCGGTGGTTCGGATCTCACGTAAAGCTGTAGGTCCCGTCCGTCACATGGCATTGGACTTTACGAAGATTAAACAACTCTAACCATTATCATCCGTTATTTTTATATATTCAAGAAATTTTGGTATAAATGGGTATAGGTTTATTACGTTCGTGTGTGGTGTGTGTGTGTGTGTGTGTGGTGTTGATGATTTGATTGTTTAACTTGCTTCGCAGCATTTGTCCAGTGAAATTAGTAGTCATTATTTATGTGTATATTTGAATTTGTAAGATTATATTTAGGGGTTATTTACTTATAACGTAAAGGTATTCTAAATATAATTATGTACAATTTCGAAATAAAGTTGTCCTGGAAACATGAAATTTCCAATCAGCATAAAATTGATAATGATTAGTAACGAAAACCAAGTTTTACTAATTAGTACTTTTTTATGCTTTTAAAAATTCTATGTCACCAGACGAGCTTTCTTTCGAAAGCGTATAAATTATATACACATATATGTGTGTAAAATGTGAATAATGCTAACATTCATTTTTGCATATAAAGTCCAAATTCGCGTCAGAGTAACTGTATATAAAATGCAAGTTTGGAAAAATAAATGAATTTTTAATTTTCTTTCTATTTTTGCTAAGTAATTGATGAACTATTTCTTTTATTAAATTACCTAATCACTTTTTCGATTAAGCTCAATCATGTAATCGTGTTAAATTCTTCAATTTTCATTTTTTTATACATTCTCTCTTAGTTGTTAAAGATGAAGTCATATCTTGCCGAAACTCTAAAGTAACACAATTTTAAATTTTAAGCATTTAATTTTGGCTCATATGCATGTTTAATTTTAACTCATAATAAAATGCATATTTCAATTTCCATTTTTAGTTAACTCGGCAAATCATGATAATATCATATACTGATAATATAATGTTTAATATAAAGATGTGCCTTCATCTTCAAATATCTTGCTTATCTGCCAATATGCTGTTACAGCAAAAATTTACTTTTATCTTCAAATATTTTGCAAAAGAATTTAGCCTATTGACAATCAAAAACAACAGGTCAACAGCAAATAATAATGACGTCACCAAGTTAATTTGTATATAAACTCTTGTAATCTTTCAAATTATTATTCTGATTATTCTAATCTGACCTAGAGGCTGAAGCCTGTAATATTTTAGCAGCAGTAAAATACAGTAAGAGAATATCTTTGTCTTCTCCTTTGAGCCTGCCTTCTCCAGAGAACTTAGTTTTAAAACAGAATACTGTAAATAATTTCTCCGATATGCTACAAGAAGAATCGGGAACCATCAGATAATTTAGTAAGTTTTCACAGAATCCTCCGATCCGCTACAAAAAGAAATCGGGGTGTAGTATAAAAGAAACTACTGCAATTCCCTACACGGTACTAGCTACCCCAGAGTGAAAAATCCGTTACTGCCACCTAACCAGAACCCACGTCAACCTCGAACCACCCAAGGCCATAGATGGAGGGCTAATATATATATATATATATATATATATATATATATATATATATATATATATATATATATAGTGTGTATATATATATATATATATATATATATATATATATATATATATATATATATATATATATATATATATATATAAATATAAATATATATATATATATAGTGTGTGTGTATATATATATATATATATATATATATTATATATATATATTAGGGTGATGCAAAAAAGGGGTCAAATTTTTTTTTTTCAATTTTCAGGGAGACACCCTCCTATTTTATTCATATTCCTAAGAAAGCATTGTATGCGAAATTTGGGGTTGAAAAAGAGAAAATTAGAGGTTGCTACCAAGCTTTAAAAATAAATGTATATCAGTTTGTGCTCAAAAATATTGTTTTGTTGATATTTTCGCCGGAGCCGGTTTGATATGTACCTAGTTAACCTAGTTTGAAAAAAAACGATGACATTCTAGACTATAGTACGTAGTGAGCTCATAAAATAGTAAATAATAGGCACGCTGATTTCCGCACCACCCTCTGAGGTACAGCGTATAGCGCGTTAACTTTTTTTTATGTGGAAGTTTCCCCAGTAGGCATATCATAACCACTTATGTATGTTTATTTTCGTTTTTTGTGAAGCAAGAGTAATGTTTTCTTGTTTTTGTTTGAGAGTGACGACCTGTAACTTTTAACAATTTGAAGAAGGTATTGTTTCTGCTCTTCATCATTGGTTATCAGTTTGTTGTATTCCTCCATCAGTCGTACACCTCTTTCCGCAATGTCGTTTACCACTTTGAGTCCATATGCGATATCTCTTGCATTCGCATAACTTTCATCATCATTCCATTCTTCAGCATCTTTTTCAAGAAAAGTGCAAGGCACCTCTAGGATTTCAAAGAATCTTTTTGTGTTCGCAGTAACGAAATCCTGCAGTTGTTTCTGCCCAGCTGATTCAGGATTTATTGATGCTCGTTTGCTCGGTTTTGAGTCAACTGGTTTCTGCAGAGCATGCTTCATTTTGTTTTTTGTCTCATGCGAAACAGCTGAATCAAAAAATGCAAGCGCCACAAGCTCCTCAGAGAGGTACCACAAATGTCTCAAAAACTTATTGAGTGCAGCACCTGCAATTTTGTCATCCTTTTGCTTGTAGAGCTGCAGACTTTGCACAAAATGCAAATCTGAACGGGGGGGCGCATGAGGGTATGGGTGCCAGGTACCACGATCTGATGTATATCGCAGCTGAAAAGCAGCAAACATCTCTCAGTCCTTTTTCCTCTCTCTCAGTTAGTTTAAACTGAGATTTAAACATCCAAATTTTAATGCAGTAAATTAGCTTGCCCATCCATCGTGCTCTGTGATAAGCTCCGGGTGCTTTAAAGCTGATTCCTGACTTGGGGGCACTACCGATGAAAATGAGTGTTAGCTCGAGCAATTCCTTGTAGTCATCACGAGGCTGCTGTTCATCAAGCTGAGCTTGAGCAAATTGAATGAGTTCTTCAGCATCTGAGATTTTCTCTGCAATGTTAGGGTCATCTGTTGCTGTTTGGTAATTGTTCTTGTCAATTTCCACCCACTTTGCTTTGAATCTCTTAAACAGTTGTATGTCAGGGCCACTAGAAGATGGCAAGGAGACAGAAACTGCAGCTTCTAACACTATTTCGAAAATATGATGTCGGCAAGCCAGCCACAGCATATCTTTATCCAATCTTTGCTCTAGTAACATACAAGCACCACTCTTAGAACCTGTGTTGGAGGCAGTGGTGTCAAAACACATGCCCTTCACTTGGTCAGATATATTCCACTCCAATACTAACTGATGGACAGCATCTGCAATGTTTTGACCAGTTCCTCTGGCAAGTTTGGGAATACCAAGAAGCTGATCAACTCCTTGGCCGGAAATTAGAACTGGTAGTCGATCAACATTTTCATGACCAGTAATATCTTCCAGTAGTTTGCCGTCCCAATGTATTTGGAGAGGGCAATTTGTTTCGAAATCCTGCTTCAAATTTTCTGCCATTGTCTTGCGGTTCCTTTGTCTTGCTCTCCGTATCGATGAATAGCTAACACTGTATTCTTCAGGGTTTTGCCCAAGAGCATTGATTGTTGGGATCAAGATTTCCGAAGCAGCTCTATCACTTACTTTTGCAGCATCAAGAGATACAAGCATTGAAGAATCCATAAGCTTTGCACTCTTAGACTTTGATCTACTTTGTCTCGAAGTTGATGGCTGCTGAGGGTCAGCAACAAATTCTTCTTCTGATTTTGAACTATCTTCATTCAAACTTGAAGGACTTGAACTTGAGAGCACTGCTGCTTCGAAAACGGCTGTTTCCCTCTTTCTTTTCTTTCAAGCAATGTTTCCTTTTCTCTAGCAATCTCTTCCATTTGTGAAAAAACTTTATCCACTCCAGACATTTTGCCTTTTCTTCCTTTTTGTCGTTGCAGCATCAAAAACTCACGATCTTCATCTATCTTTATCATGTCAAGAGCACTTGCATGTGCAATGTCAAACAGATCTTGCAAGTCATTTTGCCAGCTCTCTTGTTTTTGAAGTAGTGCAGGTGATTGCTTCTTCTTATTATTTCTGTTCTTCTTTAGTTTCTCCCACTCGTTGAAAAGTTTCTTTACTCTCTCCACGACATGACATTTCAACACTGTTGGGATGCGTGCCTTTTCCCACACATCCATAACATCTCTAGCAGTCAACAAAGCCGCTGTTTTCACCTGTTGCTTTTTATTGATCTTGTAGTTCATAAACAATGCTAATGTTTCCCTTTTAGATGGAAGCTGGGTTTCTTTGAAGGACTCTATAGGATGTCCTATGAGCCAAACAACTGTTTTGTGACGCGTATGCCGCTCCATGAGTACAACTCAGCAACTGCTATACAACCACTCTCAGCGAAGGCAGCAAAGATACTGAGTCAGTGACGCCGCACTTACACTGACGCGGCCGCCACAGTGACGTCACAGCAAAGAAATGATTCTAGAATGTTCGGCCACGGCGTCTATAGCAATGAAAGGGATGAGAAGGTTTACGGAAAGAGGTTCAGAGTCTGTTATGACTGCTATATGTTGCTGACTACCATTTTTGATGAAATCTGCAAAATAAATAAATGTACAATAAATACAAACTGAAAAATAACAATATACAAAATGTTCAATGGATGGTAGCAACCTCTAAAATGTCTTCAATTGTGCTGAAATTTTGCATGTTCAGTTTTTACACTAAATTAAATAAAATTAGAGGGTGTCTTCAAGTTTTTGAAATGATAAGTTATTTTGCATCACCCTAATATATATATATATGGACAGATTCCTGTGCAAAGTCCCTGACCAGCCATGCGTGGCTGGCTACAAGGGCAGGAGGAGATCAGACAGCAATTCCCTCCTTCACCAAATCCGGCAAATGAGGCGGGATGCTGCAGAGGGGTCGACCGTAGGTCGATCCTGAACCGTCGTTCGAACTCACCTAAAGTAAAGTTATATACTGTGTATATATATATATATATATATATATATATATACATATCCCCGCAAGGGGGTTCTAAGCTCGTGCTCTCGAGTGCTCTTTGTGCTCGTTTGTATGTGCTTGTTCCTGGAGGTTTCACGTGCGCCCTCCCGGCCCTAGCACCCAAGGATGATGGGGCTCGACCCTGCAGTCCTTGTCATCTTTGGTCTTTTTCCACTTCGACTGTCCCCTCCACCCTTTCTTTTTCCTCTGTCTTTCCTCTCACTTTTTCTTTGTTTTTCCACCGAGATATGCCCTTTTAAATAGAGGCGAATCGGTTCTTCCTGAACTTAAAAAAAAAAAAAAAAATATATATATATATACATATATATATATACTGTATATAGTGGCGTTCAAAAGTCTGCGTTCACCTCAGTTTTAGACAATTTCTAGAAAATAATACAACTCTTAGAAAGTATGTCCGCTATATTAAGGTGTTTTCTTTTACAAGAAATGGTAGTTCATATATTGTACCACATGTGTAAGTAATGTAGCTTTTATTTAATAAGAAAGGACACATTAATGAAAATGGTCCTCTTTGGTCCTGTTACGTTTTTTTCTTTGCAGTATAATAACACCGATTTTAACGCAGGTATTGGTCACAGACCATAGCCAAATGTTATTAATCCTCAAAATAGTGTATTCATACAGTAATTTTAACAAATGGTCTATTATAACTGATAAAACCAATTAGTCAAGGACATTGTGACATTGTAGCAATTTGATTAAAAAATAATTAATAATTTTCTCTATTCTCTCTTTACAGGCCGTAATTGGAATGTCTAAGGAACTAAGTTTATCCCAGAAAGGACAACGCCAGATCTCGGCAAAAATTAACATTTCAAAAGGGGCCGTCCGAAGAACTATAAGCAGACATAAAGAATCTGACAGATCTAAAGTGACTACTGATTCTGAGGATCATTACATCAAGGTTACATCACTGCGTGACAGAAAAGACACAGCTACACAGATTCAGGCACAGTTCAGTGAACAATGGAACTCTCCAATAAGTAGAAGTACTATAAAAAGAAGACTCATAAAAGCTGGTCTCCATGGCAGAGTTGCTGTGTCCATACCACTACTGAGGAAACACAATAAGGCTAAAAGATTGGAGTGGGCAAAGGAATATCGAAATTTTACTGTAGACGACTGGAAAAAAGTTCTTTTTACTGATGAATCAAAAGTGGAACTTTTTGGGTCTCATACAAGAGTTTATGTTAGACGTAGAACCAACGAAAAACTGATAGATCCTGCAGAAAACATTCAGTAAAACATGGTGGAGGCAACATTCATGTTTAGGGTTGTTTCAGTTATTCTGGAGTTGGAGATCTTCACAGAATCACTTACACTCTCACAAAAGAGAGATACCACTCCATACTAGTGAGACATGCAATACCATCAGGACTGAGGCTTTGTGGTCAAGGATTACTTTTCCAGCAGGATAACGACCCAAAGCACATTTCTAACCTTTGCATGAACTATCTCAACAAGAAAAAAAGATGAAGGTGTTCTACAAATTATGAAGTTTCCTCCACAAAGTCCTGATCTCAATCCGATAGAGCATCTTTGGGACAATTTGAAGAGTCAGAAAGCTAAAAAGAATATAACTTTTCTTGACTCTCTCTGGGAGAATGTAGAAGAATGCTGGAACGGCATAGCGCAAGATGTTATCCAGAAACTTGTCGAATCTATGCCTCACAGAGTAGAAGCTGTCATTAAAGCAAACGGAGGTCATATCGATTACTAATAAGGTTATGCCATTAAATTGTTAATTTCTATACTAATTTATAATAATTACATTTAGAAGCAAATAATGTAACAATAAAAAATCAAATTTTGTTGTAATTATCATATATATTTGTACAATTTACAATAAATTGGGTGATTATAATGTGGACGCAGACTTTTGAACGCCACTATATCTATATATAATTGCGCCTCGGTGGTGTAGTGGTTAGCGTCGCTGACTACCAATCCATCGGCCCCGGGATCGAGACCCGCTGATGGCAGGCAGGGCGCAGCAAAACCCAGCTGTTCATCCTTCCACACAATAAAGAAAGTTTTTGGTAAATAAATGGGTATCCTGGGTAGCCTAGTGATTAAAACACTGGGCTGCTGGTGGGGCGTGGTTCGGATTCCACGTTGAACTGTAAGTCTAAGGTGGAGTGAAAAACTTGACTTTCGTCAGAATGAACAATTCGGGCGGAAGCAAACCAAAAGTTACCAAAGTATACATGCTGTATTTGGTTCTAGGTAATTTTGCTGTATGAAATTTCGCCGCAAGAAACTTCGCCGCAAAGAAACCTCGCCGCAAGCAAGAACATAGGAAAAAAACGCACGAATAAATAAGAAATGTATTTATTTGAAACAACAGTACTAAAATTACAGTTAAAAAGTTTAGTTTAGTTTATTTACATGAAAGAACAAAACAGTCAAAAAAGTTTAGTTTAGTTTATACTAAAAAGTTTATACATAACAGTTAAAAACGTTTAATCCTATTAAAATGTATGCAAGTTTAATGAAATAGACCACAAAAACTGAAGTTTGTTTTCCGGATTATAATTCATTACTATTCGCTGGAGTCTGGAGTTGACATCTTTGTATTTCTTTTTCATGGTGGATGGATCCCCTAGTTCAATTTGTAGTTTCTTCTTGTTTGCTAACCTTGCTTCTTTTTTAAAAATTCCTATTAATTTCCAAATATTGGGATGTACATTTGTGACCGCAATTTGTAGAGCATTATGAAACCCCTCTACACTATTATTTGTTCGAGGTAATTCATCGGCAGTCCTTTCATTGACGTTCCAAAGTTCAATTGGAAATGTGGGTACCAGTTGGCGTCGCCGAAGTCCTCGACCTCGTTCCCCTCCAATGTAATGAGTTTCGAAATAGGAAACAAATTCTTGGGGCAAATCATCATCATCATCTGTGAGTTTAATAAATCCTTCCACAACGTCCGGAATAGGAAGAAATGCAAGGGCTGCGAAGCATTTAACTTTGAGGTTGAATTCATTATTTGTATGATATTGCTGTTGAAATCCGATGATGACGACTTTTCTGTAAATATTTTGGGCTAAATGAAACAAACAACATGTTATTGTAGCGTTTGGAAATACATTCGAGAAGCTGTTAATGCATGCTTTTTCAAAGTCAACCATCAAAGATTCGGGCTTGATCTCCGGACGTAGTTCCTTCAAAATGTGGAAAAGTCTACTGTAATTTTCTTGAGTTTTTCTAGGGAGTAGAATAAATAAGCGAGGAATGCTAACATTCCTCATTACTACATGTAACGTATAGAGTTGGTAATATATATCTGGACTACATTTGAAAGTGCCATCACATGCCCAATGCTTATAATTCACCAAATCATCTAAACCACTTTCTGTTCCAAACACTAAAATCCTATCCACATCATGTTCTCCACTGTCGTACTGTAAGAACTTTTCTCCGCTTTCAAGAAATTGATATTCTGAAGGAATCACGTATCCACTTCTTTCTTTAGGGATAGGAGGTACTTTGTTGTTATTCTGTCGCCAATTCTGGATGTTTCGGGCTAAGGTCGGTATTGATGGCATTAAAGCCAGGGTTGCGTCGTCTAAACCTGATGTTGCATCAGCAATAAGTGATCTTGTTGGTAGTTGCTAAGTCAAAGTGGCAGCTTTCACGGTCGCCAAAGAATGATAAACTTGGGGTTTGGCTGTATTGGAGGTAGGTATATGCTCACCAATATGTTTACAAATCGATAATGTCTCATCACTTTCCAAAATAGTGTGCACTCTCGCTCCACATTTACTTATTTCACACTTCCAATAAGTTTTTGCTTTATGTTTTCTTTCCAATCGGTAAACATAATTCATGTCGTCAACTAATTTCTCACCACCACGGATACTTCTCACTGTAAAAGGCATTTTAAAGGGCTCGAAAGAGCAATGATAGGTTAAAACCTAAGTTATCGGTTAATGTTGGTTACTGTTGGTGGGGTGGTTGGTTGGTTTGTTTCATTGTTTTATTGTTGGTTGGTCTTTCTTTCCAATAATAATTTTTTCACGGCGAATTTTCTTTGTGGCGAAGTTTCTTTGCGGCGAGGTTTCTTGCGGCGAAATTTCATACGGCAAAATTACCGGACACGGCTGTATTTACAGCTTCTCGGTTATAAGTTACGTTTTATGTGAGATGGTAAATAAATCGGGTGAGTTTTTAAACATTTGACATTTTAAAAGGTTTGTATTTTTTATTAACTGAAATAAAAGCATGAAATTTTTACTGTACCTTCTCTTCTCTACACATGAGGAATTAGTCCCCTGGTGCAAAACATGCTCTATGTGATGTCCTTTCAGCTAACGATACTTGCACAGTATTTTCGATGGAAGAGTTCTGTCCAACAGATTTCCTGCGGTCTATGATAAAGGAATTATCATGGCCACCAACATTACCAGATCTAAACCCCTGTAACTTCTATCTGTGGAGTTATTTAAAAGATATAGTATTTAAACAGAATCTACACACACTAGACGAATTAAAAATCGAATGAACAAGAAATTTCTCAGAATTCAATAGATACTCTGTCCAGAGTACTGCAAAATTTTGTTGTTCGTGTGCAAAGAGTTAATGAGCTGAGACGACATCACATAGAGCGTGTTTTGCACTAAGGGATTAATTCCCCACGTGTAAAGAAAGTACTGTAAATACTATTTCAGTTAGCAAAAAAAATAAAAACCTTTTAAAATGTAAGATGTTTAAAAAATCACCCGATGCATACTGAGTATATATATATATATATATATATATATGTGTGTGTGTGTGTGTGTGTGTAAAAATGAACAATGAATAATCCATATTCATTTTTACATGAGGAACCAAAATCGCTTAACGCGAATTTGGATAAAAATTTTATTTGTTGCTTTCTATTTTTGTTTCAGTGTCACAACCATGCGACCTACCATTCCTATGGTTTAAGTCGTATCCATATTTCCATATATTATCTTGACCATTATCCTATATCAATTTTATTAAATATTCATTTTTACTCGTGTCAGTTTATGCATTCGTACATGTCCACTGAGGACGTACATAATTACCTTACATATAAGTACGTTCACGTGTATTCTTTTTACTCTTTCTTTTAAGTGCGTTCACCTCTTGCAATGAACTCGAAAATGCTTATGCAAGTGTAAGCAATTCGATAACCACAGCAAAAGTGAACACTTCTAAGATAAAAATCTCCTTTCGCTCTGATCCACATTTATAAAAAAAATTATCATGCGTTATGTTATGCATCATGTGTCATGTTGTATATAAATATATATATATATATGTGCTCATGTACTTAGTGTTGTGCTAATAACTATATATAAATATAAAAACACTGTAAGAATTGTAAGTGACTAATGTACTTAATGAAACTGTAATAATAATTTATAATGTAATTAATGTACTTTAATTTAACGATAATAATTTAATATAATGTAATTAATGTACTTAATGATGTAATATACTAAATGACGTAGTCAATGTACTTTAATGGAATTGTAGTTAACGATAATAAATGAATTAATTGGTAATTATAATCATAGTTATAGTAGACCAAAATTACAATGTACTCAATGTCCGACCCAACATTATGTCGCCATAAGGAATGTAGACTCGGCGATACTGTTATTATTTTTTTATTATTATTTTTCGTTGGGATAAATTTTGATGTGCTTTCTACTTTGCCAAATAATTGGTGACTTGCTCTTTTTAAAATTTCTTAATCATTTTTAGATTTAGCTTAATAATTAATTATGAGAAACTTTTTGCAATGTTCATAATTTGTATACATTCTCTCTCCGTTATAAAAGATGAAGTCATGTCTTGCCTAAGCATTTAATTGTAAATCTTAAACCTTTAATTTTTACTCATATGCATATTTTAGTGTAAAGATGCATAGTTCAATTTCCACTTTTAGTTAACTTGGCAGATCATGATAACATCAGATCTGAAAATACGCGGTTTAAGATAAAAATATGGCTTCATCTTCAAATATCTTGTTTATTCGTTTAAACCTTACCACAGCTAAAAGATTTACTTTATTTTCAAATATTGTGCAAAAATAATGCAGCCTCTTCAACATTTAATAATGATGATGTTAGTAGAATCGGGGTATATAAAGCCCACCAATTTCTTCCATGTTCATTCTGATACCAACTACGAGGCTGAGCATTACCTGTAACATTTTAGCAGTAAATTACAGTAAAGAAAAAGTCTTTTTCTTCTCCTTCGAGCCGTGCTCTCTTCAGAAAACTTAGTCATTAAAATCTCCCGATACGTTACAAGAAGAATTGGGGAGAAACCTCAAAGAATTTAATAAGCCTCTCAGAATCCTCCGAGCCACTAAAGAAGAACTCGGAGAGTAGTATAGAAGAAACTACTGCAAGTAACAGATCCGTTGCTGCCTGCTAACCAGAACCCCCGTCGACTTCGAACCAACCCAGGGCCATAGACGGAGGGGTTAACATAGATAGATAGATAGATAGATAGATAGTGTATATTATTCCAGGTATATTGTCACGATTTTACGTACTTGCTAAACTGAGGAAGATGTCACAAGCTTAATATTCAAAATTATTAAATGTGCATTGTTACTGTTATAAGGTGCAGTGAAAAATAGAATATGAAAAACTAGAATCGGCCAGGGTGGGAAAAGTTGCCATGAAATGATTAAATGACACTCCTAAAATATTTTGTCTCTGAGATATTATTTTGTGGTTCCCCATAGACATTGAATATTTCGGAAAATTTGTGATTATATCAAAAAAATAATAAAGTCATAAATTTTCTTCAGTGCAAGTGTTTTATATTTATCATAAGAAATATACTTCTTGGCAACTATTTCCAGTTCAGTAGTGTTAATGTTTCTGTCTCATCACTCAATAGTTGATATTAGCATTCTGTTTGATCTCTTAGATCAAACAGAATGTTTGTGATTTGCTCTGTCCAGTTTTTCATTTTCACGTCGACTCGCTGAGTCGTCATTACCTATGGTAAAGGGTATTATATTAGTATTACTGTTCTTGGAAAAATATTTCTATTTACCGCATTTGTGTTTGATAATTGAACATATCTAATAATTACCTATATTTTGTTTCAGATATTCAATTTCAAATAAAGCAGTTTAATAAGTAATCTCTGACTTCATTTTGACAATGGCATATATTAAAACAAGATAAAAGTGGGCGTGTTCTGTATTTGGGAACCCAAGTGAACTTAGTGAAACTGATTTTCCTATTTACGAAAGTGTTTTCAAATATTATTATTCGCGAGAGAAAATTTAAGAAATGATGGTTGGAAAAATTAACCGTGTCAGAAATTGTTGAAAAGGTTGTCTGTCGAGTGAAAGAATTGTGGATGAAAGCATCGACACCCGCGATTTCTCACAAAAGTATAATTCGTAAAATTAGGATATACAACGATAAATACAAGTCTGTAATTAAACAAGCAAAGAGAAGAAAAACAGAAAACCTACAGAACCAAAGTAAACAAATTCCATCTTGATACTTCCGGTATGTTATTTGATATCGCTACTTATCATTGCGATTTTGATTCTTGCTCCTGTGAGAAAGGACGAAAAGTGCCAGTGCGCGAAAGGGAGTTTTTAGCTGATCATAGGAAATAACGTTAAAAGATGACAGGAAAAGTTGATGTGGTTATCAGTAAAAAGTCAGAGCCGCTGAAAAGAAAAAATGCAGATAATCTTCGGGCTGTTTCATTGATCACCTGATAGGATGAGTGATTGTGTACTTCTAAAGGTGCAGTTCTAAAGGTGACATCGAACTTCACTCTAGCTTCCCTGTTAATATTGAAAACACTGGCACAGCGACACCAATTCAAGAAATGAGCAAGTTGATAAGGTGAATGCTGTAGAAAACACCACAGGGAAGTCATTACAAATGAGACTTAAACTCCCAACTTTGTCCCGCGAATGTGATCGCCGAGGAATATAGATTGAGCTATTGCAACTATAGCTACTGCAGTCATTCATGACCTTGATATCAGCGATAAAGATGATGCCTCATTTGTTATCGACCCAAACAAACTGAGAAGAAAACGACAAAAACATCGGAAAGAATTACAAAAATCAGGCGTTCAGCAATTGCAAGGTCTGTACTTTGATAGTCGGAAAGAATGAATACGGATACAAATCACAGAAGGATCAAAGAATCGCACCACTACTATACATGAAGAACACGTCGTGATTGTAAGGGAACCAGGATCTGAATAAATGGATCATGTTTCTCCCTCATCGAGTGCCTTGGCTAGACTTCAAACAAGTACAGTATAATACAATTTCTTAACGTTGAATTGTTTTCCACTGATCATTTGGTAGCAGTTGGCTGTAATAGAACAAATGTCAACATGGGGTGGCAGGATGAGTAATTCGGCGTTTTGAAGAACATCTAAACAGGTCACTACAATGGTATATTTGTCTCTTACATACTAATGAATTGCCTTTGCAACATCTATTGCACAAACTCGATGGTTGAACTCAGGGTCCCAAAGCCTTCTCTAGTCCTGTCAGAAGACAATTGGCAATTGGCATTGCCTGTTGTTATATTCAGAAAAACTGAATGACTTATGTTGCCAAAAGTAGACGTTGCTGAGCTGAGTAAGAATCAAAAATATTTGTACGAAAAATGTGAAGCTATCACATCTGGCCACTGTTCAGAAAATCTTGCAGTTCGCCAACCTAAATCCATTGCACATTCGAGATGGCTTGCAACTGCTTGCAGAGTTAATTTTCTCGAGGATAGCTTTCTTATTCAAAAGGTTGGGGAACCTACGAGGTTGGACAGTATTTTAGATTTAGTAATAACTACGGATGATAGGCTAATTACTGATCTCCAAGTAATATAACCGTTAAGCAATAGCGATCACAATATGGTAGAGTTTGTCCTCTCAGCAAGTCACTCGAAACCAGCTAACTCGACTAAAATTCCTAATTTCCAGCACGCAGACTTTTGTAAATTTCGAAATAAATTGTCACACGTCAATTGGGAAAAGGTAATGGGGAACTCCAACGCAAAACTAATGTGGGAATAGTTTGAAACAGTATTTAGGACTATAAATGAGGAATGTGTATCGTACAAAATTAAGCGTGCGAAAGTAAATAACAAGCCCTTCTAGTTTGCTTCTAGAGTAGGAGACATTATAAAGAGTAGAGATAGGGCTTATAGGCTACATAAGTACGATAAAGACAATTTGTGGTTACGAAACAACTACATATCTCTAAGGCGTGAAGCGAAAAGTGTGATAAAAAAGTTCAAGCGCGAATTTGAAATCTCCATAGCTCGTGACGGTAAAGAAAACCCCAAGCGATTCTTTCAATACGTCAACAATAGAAATCCGGTAAAAATTGTCTTGGGGCTGTTGAAAAATGTTAACGGAGATCTAGTTTCTGAAAACAAGGAAATGGCTACCTTGCTAAACGAATTCTTTACGTCAGTTTTTACTATAGAAGATGTAACGAATATCCCTACGGTCATAGACATAATACCATTTGATAATGGTAATATTTTGGATAATATTGTGGTTAGTGAAGGGGAAGTAATGCGCTATATTGATAAAATGAAAACGCGTAAATCACCGGGACCGGATTCCATATATTCCATACAACTAAAAGAATTAAAAGATAGCATTGTTGTGCCGCTAACAAAGATTTTTAATGCGTCTATTTCTGAGGGGTGCGTACCAGATAATTTCAAGCTAGCAAACGTGACACCTATCTTTAAGAAAGGCGATAAAGGTGCGGCGGGAAATTATAGGCCAATCAGTTTAACGTCTGTTGTAGGTAAGCTACTGGAATCAATAATTAGGGATCGTATAGTCGAACACTTAGAATTGCATAACTTAGTTAGAAATATGCAGCACGGTTTTAGGCGAAACAAATCTTGCTTAACTAATCTTTTAGAATTTTTTCAAAGCGTGGTTGACGTTTACAATAGTCATCGGGCGGTTGATGTAGTGTATTTAGATTTTCAAAAAGCGTTTGACACCGTGCCGCACAAAAGACTCATTGAAAAACTAAGGCTCATGGAATCATGGGTGTAGTAATAAATTGGATAGAAGAATGGTTGCGAGGTAGGAAACAGAGGGTGGTCGTTGATGGAGCGGAGTCGTGTTGGGCTAATGTAGCGAGCAGTTGATGTAGTGTATTTAGATTTTAAAAAAGCGTTTGACACCGTGCCGCACAAAAGACTCATTGAAAAACTAAGGCTCATGGAATCAGGGGTGTAGTAATAAATTGGCTAGAAGAGTGGTTGCGAGGCAGGAAACAGAGGGTGGTCGTTGATGGAGCGGAGTCGTGTTGGGCTAATGTAGCGAGTGGCGTTCCTCAGGGTTCTGTATTGGGCCCCTTGCTTTTTCTTGTATATATTAACGATTTAGATGTCGGCCTAGTCAGTACAGTTTCAAAGTTTGCGGGTGAAACGAATCTGGGTGGTAGGGCGATTAATGACGAAGATAGAGGTAAAATCCAGAATGATCTGAATAAAATCGTTGATTGGTCAGTCACATAGCAAATGAGATTTAACGTCGATAAGAGCAAAATTTTACATATAGGTTCGCGTAACGGTAATTTTGCGTATAGTATGTCAGGGAAAGAGTTGATAAGCATAGAGCAGGAAAAAGATTTAGGAGTTATAGTCACTGGTGATTTAAAAGTAGCGAAACAAAGTACAGCAGCGGTCAATAAAGCAAACAAAGTGTTAGGTTTTATAGCTCGAAATTTTGAGTACAAATCGCGCGATATTATAGTTCCTCTTTATAAATCATTAGTTAGACCCCATTTGGAGTACGCGATCCAATTTTGGAATCCGCATATGCGCAAAGATATAGACAAAATCGAAAGAGTCCAAAGACGAGCAACTAAGATGATTCCGTCGCTTAGGTCAAAGTCGTACGAGGATAGGCTTAAAGAGTTAAAATTGACTACACTCGAGACTAGGAGGCTAAGGGGTGATCTAATCCAGGTTTTCAAAATTATGAATGGGTTCGATAACGTAGATAGAGATAGCTTTTTCGAAATATCTCAATATAATAGGACTAGAAATAACGGGTGTAAGTTGACAAGTAGAAGGTTCGAGACAGCAGTTGCCAAAAACCTTTTTACGCATAGAATAGTAAGTAGCTGGAATAGTTGGGGCAGGGACAATTCGACGTGGCCGACTCGATGCGACCCAACTCGATGTGGCCGACTCGATGTCAGGACAACTCGATGTCAAGCCAAGTCGATGCCAGGCCAAGTCGATTTCATTTTCTTTATATATTTAATGTGGGTTAACTGAATGCCCGGTTAGGTCAACTGTACGCCCTTGACGATTGGTTAGGTTAAGTTGTGATATTTTCGTTAAAACTAACGAAAATATCCCTTAGGGATATCACATCGAGTTGTCCTGACATCGAGTCGGCCACATCGAGTTGGGTCGCATCGAGTCGGCCACATCGAATCGTACCCAACCCGGAATAGTTTGCCGGTAGAAGTAATTAGTAGAACGTCTATAAACATGTTTAGGAGTTGATTGGACGCATGTGTTGATAGATTGGGTATAGTTTAAGGTAGTAAAATTAAGGGTGGATAAGATAGATTTTGATTCTCTTTTCATTAAAGATCACAATAACCAGACTAGAGGTCATAGTATGAAATTATTTAAGCCAAGATGTAGAACAAATTTAAGAAAACATAGTTTTACAAGTGTTGTGGGATATAGAGAGGCAGCATCTTGGGATAGGGGATACTCTCTGTTCTTACACACCCCATTTAAAGAGATTCCTCTGCCGAGCGGTGCCCCCCATAGTACTGTGAGGTATTGAAACACTCATGATCTCCACTTGCCCACAAACACCTTTAAATGGAGACCAAAATGGGTGCACACACATTTCTTCATTACTGTACAGTCTTTACAGCCACACCTACACTTTTCCTCCTAAGTATATATATTGTAATGTATATGTATATGTATGGACCGTGACTTATTTTTGGTTGGCAAGGTACTGGTATTGATGGATACCGTAATGAAATTGACTGGATTCTTTGGATCTGATATATTTGCATGTCGGTTATAAATAGATATAGAGTGTAACATATTTGTGGATAGTAGTCTATTATGACTTGATCCTCTGGATCCAGAGATTCTATCTTTAGTTTCAAATTGATAATTAATTAGTTTTAAGTTGATAATTATTTAGTTTTGTAAAAATTGGTTGTTGCCAATGTACAGGCAGTTTTTACATAGTGGAGCCACCTCGATGGGCCGACGTGGCCCTTAGTGTGCCCACTATAAAAAATTCTTATGTTCTTATGTTCCTTGTGGTTCAGAACCCACGTAAAATTGTAGGTCCCCTCCGCCACCACGGAGGACATGCACAATACACAATTACGAACACAGTTAGGTAGACCATCCATGAGTGAATCCTAGGGTCTTTGTTGGTCTGAAACATTATAACATTATAACATATAACACTTCTCAGATTATATATCTCAACAGGAAAACCATCACATTTATTGTTATTAGTTTCCTATATTGTACAAGTGTACTCACCAATGTGGTTCATAATTAAAACATGCTCTTCATACACTGAAGGTGCTCGCCATATTTGGCAGCTAATTCAATACTCTCACTGTAGAAACAATGAAGTCCAACAAATAATTGACCAATAATTCAGAGAAACGCTTACTTTGCCCACAGTGAAAATATGTTGATTGCAATGTTAACTGACAACATAACCATCATTAGAGAACTTGCTCTCAGACGTATATTGGTTGCCAGAAAACCAATATTCAGTGGGATTCAACACAGCGATCTGAGCCACCTATAACGAGGAACAGTGATGAAAAGCAGCTCCAAAACTACATTTTGAGAAGTCATGATGCACCTAAGCTACAGTTTCCACATTTTCTTGTCATTCACAGGGCCGTACCAACCTTTTCTTAAGACCTATTTTACAGAAAGGACCATACCAGCTTTTTGCTATGATGGCGCCCTGTAAAAGGCATTCCTTATGCGTCCTCTACCCCATTAAATTCGGAACATATAACTTTATTATGATAGAAATATATAATTAATTAAAATACCTAATTATTTAATACATAAACAATATATAATATATAATTAATACATAATTCATAATGGAATGAATTTCACACTTAAACACGTGAAATGAATGACTGATACAAACCCACAAAGAAAAAGAAAAAATTATTCCAAGGTCTTTCGTTTATTCAGCAGTACACCTCGTCAGGGAATGTGGATTTGCATCATAATACATAATACATAATTAATTAAAAATACAAATTTCATTCTACGTGGCAGCTCTAAGACCAACAAAAGTTCACTGCACCCTAAATTGTTGTGCAACCTTCGGCACAACTCATGCAACAATTTTATAGAAATTACAGTGTATAGAAATTTAATTTTAATTTTATATTAATCTTAGTATAACGTAAGATTAATAACCAAATACAAGGCCTTTATTATAAAAATGGGATCACCTGAAAATCAGGGCCCCCAGACTCAATTACCAAATGATATCTTCGTTAAAACTAACGAAAATATCACTTAACCTAACCAATCGTCAACGGAGTACAGTTGACCTAACCGGGCATTCAATTACAGTACAATTTGGTACTGTAAAGAAAAAAACAAGAATACATGGGGGCCCTGATATTCAGGTGATTCTGAAAATGTAATTAAAAGTACCTATTTAATGGTTAAATATAAACATTTTTACACTTAAAGAATGTGTTAAACTGTCAACGTAGTTCGCAAGAGACGAATTTACTTTATGAAAATTTTAATGATTTTATAATCGAAATATTGAGTAATCCGTTTTAAAATCCTTTCCATTGATTTAGAAAGCTTCACCCATTTTAAGACGTACCGGTTACAGTAATTGCTTTATCGGAACTGCCAAAATTGAAGGCAAGTAAAGAGTTGGTTTCTTGTGCTCTCCATTTCACGTAGCCAAGTTCTGAATCAGGCGTCTAGTCTTCTTTTGAAGATATCCAACGCTATACCACTCGTGTTCCTTAGTTCTTTGGGCAGCTGGATAAACAGTCTTGGTCCTCTCACAAAAAACTATTTTCTTTCAGGGTTGAGGATGTTCCCTGTCTAGTCTTTAATTTGGGAACACAACACATTCTTTTTTTCTACTTTCCACTGTTGTTTGAGTGGGGGTTCAAAGTAAGATTAGGGACTAGTTCTTCCATCACTTTCAAAGTGTAAATAATGGTGTACCTCTTTATTCTTCTTTCCAGTGAATATAAATTTAATTTACCTAACCTTTACCAGCAATTTAGTTCTTTGTATCCATTGATCTTGGCTGTGAAGTTTCTCTGAATTTCTTCTAGTTGACTAATATCTTCTTTTTTATATGGGGTTGTTAAAACCGAGCAGTATTTCAACTTGGGTATGATCAGTGTTTTCAGTAGCGGAATTATTATATTCGTATCCCTTCTTTTAAAGGTTCCCAGTATCTGTCTCGTTATTCTTTTGCTTTGTTTGCTGCTATGTTATTTTGTGTTTCAAATTTCGCGTCATCAGTCATTACAACTCCTAAATCTTTTGCTTTGGAGTTTTTCTGAATTTCCTGTTCATTTGGGGTTAATAATTTATGGATTTTAGGTCCTCCCTTCTTCCGTACCTCAATAGTTGAAAAGTTCCAGTGATAAATTTCAGGCCAATTGTAGATTCTGTTCATGTATGTTTGTAAAGATCCTATATCCTCTGAGTTTCTTATTTCTCCACTAATTTTTGTGTCATCTGCAAAGGATGTTACTGTGGTGTCACTGGTAACGTCCTCACCTATATCAGTTAGCATGATTATGAAAAGTAATGGAGCTAATACTGCTCCTTGTTGTACTGAGCTAAGAACCTCAAACTCTGAAGAAGATATGTCTTGAACTGTAATGATATACGTATATATATATTAGGGTGCGTCAAAAAATCGAAATTTTTTATCATCTTCGCGCAATCCGTCCTTTTTACCCATTTGATAAGAAAACCGTGGTGAAAATTTCAGATCGATCGAAGACTGTTTAGGGGTCGCGCATGGCACTTGAAGTTTTGCATGGAGCGGCTCCCTTATATGAGAGCCCTTTTCTGTAAATCCAAGCTCAAGAGTCTCTCATATGTATATCTTATGATTGATTTGGTGTTTTTCATGTCCTTGAATGCTTTCAGAGTTGCTGATGCAAAATGATCTCACCCGTTTCTTCTCTTTTCTCAGGGGTTCTTTGTGAATGGCTACAACTCGATCTTCCTCAGCCATCTGGCTGGTGGGTAAGTCGATGCCCGGGTTTTCGGGAGCGAAGTTACCCAGTCGTGGTGAAATGTTGCGAGTTCTCTTTCACCATCACGGTCATGAAGCCACTTTGAAGCAATGTGTGAAGCTAACGGTTCAACAGGTGGCAGAAGTCTGGGACAAAGGTAAGATCCCAATAATTGACTTCTCCCATCTTTTAGCGAAAGTCACGAAGCTCCATGCAGAGCACACGAGCTTGCAGATGAGCTCATCGAGAACTTCTGGAAAGGCAGTGGAAGATAGGGAGGAGTTCCAGAAGAGTTTGAAGAACTCTTCGACGTCGCCCACCCCGACGCACTCAATCTCATGAAGATTAAAGAGGATAAGGATTTCCTTATCGATTAGCGTCGGCCTGGGCAACCAGGAAGCATGGTCGGAGTCGATAATTCTTGGGAGAAGAAAGAGACAGCGAAGAAGGAACAATGAGCTCAGCACGAACGACGGCAGAAGCGATCTCTGGAAGACCAAGCTGCTCAGAGTGCCACGGTGGAACTTGAGTCGTCTTCTTCTACTTCCGCGTCGGACAGTGGAGACTCGCCAATGCCCTCACCTACCCGAGGACGAGGATCTTGCTGTCCTCCAAAGCGACCCCGAGGTCTTCCCGTCATCACCGGTCAGGTGGCTTCAGTTCTCGACCGAACTCAACTCAGCGATCGGAAAGCAGCGCATGTCCTGGTCCCCTTTGCGTCCTATCTTGGTCACGATGTGGAGCAGCTGGCTTTTCCCCCCACTACTGTTTCCCTCACTCTCCACTGGGACGTGAAGCTGATGTCCGACTTTTCTGGTCGGGAAAGAATCGACCGCTTGCTCATCCTGGTCTCTGGTGAGGGAGTGGAGTTGGAGGCCGTGTTCTCTGCTTTGGTCATGGAACAGTCGAAGAGTCCGGACATTTCCCTCTTCCTGAACTTCAGGGAGTTATGGCCAAAGGTTCGACAACAGGAGTTCCAAACTGCATTCGACAATGAGACCATGGCATCGACGGTTGAGCCATGGCGAGAAAACATCCTCAAGTTCGCCCAAGAACAACTCCGCGTCCAGCAACCCCGAGACGATGATAAGGAACTGTTGGAGTTGGCAGTGATCTTCCTGGGAGATGTAACTTATGGTCGTTCCTTTGTCACTTTCATAGCTCCAGGCGCACTCCATCGGGTCAGGTGGATGGCGAAGGCGATTTAGGCCTTGAAGATATGGATCTTCAGGTACCAGTTAGCTCAAGCCATGACCCAGCGACCATCCACCTCCCGAGGACCGAACAGGACGGAGATCTTCTGGATCAACCTCGGCCACCTCTGCGTGCTCGTCGTCCAGTACTACATTCGAGCGTGGTTCACAGCCACGAGACCATCTGTTGCCCCTCATATGGACTTCACCTTCTTCAAGACACTTTCACTACACGAGAATCCGGTCATCAGGGACGCAGCCATGAAGTCCTTCGACCGACACCTCTGGTACCTGTCTGAAGCTACGGTTGGCCTGGCCCTCTTCGACGAGGAGATCTCCCTGGATGACAAGAGGAAAATGGTTACCAATATGAGTGGAGTTCAGGGTTCAGATGAACCATCACCTCGCACCCTCTTCACTTCTGTAGAGGTAGGTGGAAAAGACCTTCCTGCTTCTTTCACCAACACCACCAAGAAGATCTTCGATAACTGGAAATCGACCCCGGATTCCTGACGGCCGGCCAAGCGCACTGGCGGGAGTTGGACACCTACAAAGCTGGAAAGGCGCGTGCGGAGAACCTTGTGGTCACCAACGATACGGCTGAGCGAGACGCCGCCCTCATCCAGGAATTCACCGCTTCGGTAAGAACGAAGAAAGAGGACCAGATTCAGTGCATGCTTCAGGTCGTTGAGGATCACCGCCGGCTTTACCCGAAAACAGCAAACAAGAGAGACCTCTTGGCGTGAACAACTCTTATAAACTTATGATGAGTAACTTGTTCAATGAGAATATGATCGTCTTAAAGCTATATTTTAGTTTTTCTCAATTGTGGCTGTCCAAATATATGTTCAGATTTTCGTTTTTCCAGCTATGGTTTGCTTTCTCCCTTATGTGAAAATTCAGATTCGTTGCGCAACCCCTAAACATGATTCGAATCGAATAAAATTTCACCAGTAGTATTTTACTATTAGGTGGGTTTAAATGGCTGGTTGTGCAAAAGAATTAATCGAAGTCTCCGTACATAGGCAAAATGGTCACTTTATTATGCAATCACTTGTAAGTCACAAAATATGCTCTATGTGGGCACCATTACACTGAATGCACGTACGGATGCGTTCCTCCCAGTCATGGCAAACGCGCGTTAACACGTCTGGTGTTATGCGTGCACACGCATCACGACTGCGTTCCTTTAGGTGGTCCGTGTTTTGTATTTTCACCTGGTACACCATGGCCTTCAAGTGCCCCCACAAGTAAAAATCAAGGGGGGTGAGGTCTGGGGACCTCGGAGGCCACTCCACGGGACCACGGCGGCCAATCCAGTGACCCGGAAACTGCTGATCCAGCCACTGGCGCACGCAGATACCGTAATGGGGTGGCGCCCGGTCTTGCTGAAAGTACGCTGGAAATCCCCCGTCCTCGTTCAGCAGGGACGGCATGACTGTGTCTTGCAGCATGTTTAGATACATTTCGGCATTCAGATTGGTGTCAATGAAAAAAGGGCCAACAATTGTGTTGCCCCATATCCCGCACCACAAGATCACTTTTCCAGCGCCTTGCGTCTTTGAGGGACTCATCCAGTGCCGGTTGTCATCACTCCAATAACGTACGTTTTGACGATTAACCTCTCCATGAACATAAAAGTTGGCTTCATCTGAAAACAGGATGCAAGCCGAGAACTCCGTGTCTTCGTCCACTTTTGTTCTTGCCCATTCACAGAATTCCAGCCGCCTGTCCGGGTCGTCTTCGCTAAAATACTGCAACATTTGCATTTTGTATGGATGCCATCTGTGCTCTTTCATAATGCGGACGATACTCCTTTGGCTGACACCGCATTCTGCAGACATCCGTCGAGTGCTTTTTTGGGGACTCTTTGCGAACGCTGCCAGCACTATGGTCGCTGTGCCTTCATCGGTGGCTGTTCGTGGACGGCCACTTCTCGATCGGTCTGCAACACTTCCAGTCTTCTTGAACTTCTCAATGAGTTTGGCAACGGTGTCGTGTGTGATGTGCGTGCCGGGGGCGTGTCTCCTGTTAAAATCCTCGGCAACCTTGCGACAGCTTCCTGATCCTGCCAGAAGAATGATCTCTATACGCTCTTCTTGGGACAAAGGCATCTCAGCACATCACCTGCCAAAAATAAATAATAAATAATCATTTATTTATCATGACCATTTTGCCTATGTATGGAGACTTTTGACTCACTCTGTATATATAAATATATATATATATATATATATATATATATATATATATATATATATGTGTGGGAATGAACTCAGAATGGTTCCCTGAGTTTTTTATGATACACACAGACCGTGCATGGAACAAGGAACTCTTCTGGGATAATTAAATCCGCTATAGTCCGAATAAGTAATGGTAAATGGCAAATACCATAGTTTTCTTTTTCATGATGCAAGCCCGACGTGGGCAACGGGTCTCTCGCAAAGAGGTCCCATAAATATAGCTTCCCTCACCAGCTATCTGCAAAGCAGACAGGATCCAGCTTTGGGACATGGATCTAGGGTTTAAAGCAGCCTAGCCCCACTACATTTAGAACCTCAATATAAGTAAAAGACTCGTTGCATTCACGTCGGATTGAATAAATCAAAGAAAAAGGGGTAACTATTATATTTTTAGCCAAAACCAAAACTTAAACCTCAACTGGCAGAATTGAGCGTCCACTTTTCAAGGCACATAACATGTCCGTTTCATGATGGGAAAAGTGGACGCTCAATTCTGCCAGTTGAGGTTTAAGTTTTGGTTTTGGCTAAAAATATAATAGTTACCCCTTTTTCTTTGATTTATTCAATCCGACGTGAATGCAACGAGTCTTTTACTTATATTGAGGTTCTAAATGTAGTGGGGCTAGGCTGCTTTAAACCCTAGATCCATGTCCCAAAGCTGGATCCTGTCTGCTTTGCAGATAGCTGGTGAGGGAAGCTATATTTATGGGACCTCTTTGCGAGAGACCCGTTGCCCACGTCGGGCTTGCATCATGAAAAAGAAAAACTATGGTATTTGCCATTTACCATTACTTATTCGGACTATAGTGGATTTAATTATCCCAGAAGAGTTCCTTGTTCCATGCACGGTCTGTGTGTATCATATATATATATATATATATATATATAATATGATGAATTTTACAATTAAACACGTATATATATATATATATATATATATCAGTGGCATGCGGTGGGTACGTCTACAGAGTAAGCGGTATTGAGTGCGAGCACACGCACTATATGTACAATTTTTATATATTATATAATTATAGTAGCTAATGGTAAACTTCATACCTGGCTAGTGGGTATGTATTATAGACTATTCTGAAAAATACGGTACTGTCTTCAATATCTTTAATAAGATTTTTATTAGAGTAGGCGGCGCTTACCTAGCTTACCCTGAATGCACGCCAGTGATATATATATATATATATATATATATATATATATATATATATATGATGGGCCAAAAAAAACTATTACCCAACTTTTGAAAAAATACTGTGGCTCACCCTGTATATTGATCTTACTGCTGAGGACGTATGTTGTACCCATACTTTTACTGTTTCAAACACTGACTTTGAATCTAGATTCAATCCCCAGGAGTAGAGGTACAGGCTCACAGCTGGAGGGAGGTATCAGAATATGGTGCTCAATTGAAAGGCGGTCAAGGTCAGCAACTGATAGTTTCAGATGACAGTCAGTTTCTCCATAAATAATTAATTTTCTTAATTTTTACACCAAAATAATTAATTTATTTCCTTTTTCATTTCAGACCATCATTCTGCTATAGTTGGTGAACAAGTCATAACATAATGAAATACTCTTTGGAAGATGAAGCAGTAATATTGAACAGAGAAGTGTCGAAAATATGGTTCAGCGACGAGAAGACCTTTACGGTTGCTTCAACAATAAACACACAAAATGACCGACTTTATGGAAGACAGGACAAAAAATCTATCAGTCTAGATCGACTTTGCAGGCAACGTCCGCATTTTTCTCAAAAACTCATGGTTTCCAGCTTTATTTCAAAGTTAGGGAAGTCAGAGATTGTTTTTGTTGATCAAAATGCCAAAATCACTGCTGCTTATTACCAAGAAAAAATTCTTGATGCGGTACTGCCGTCGATAAGGGAGAAGTCAAGGTTGCAAGCATGCATTTATACTGGAGGAGGGCACATTCCGCATAATCTTGGACTCAATTAGGTAACTGTATAGAAACAGAAAGTTTTTCTACCCGTGTCTGTATAGCAGCGAATCACAAAATAATGGTTACAGTTAGCAAAAATCCAACTTCACCACGAAATTGACCATGAAATTCTATACAGGACACATATATTGATTGTACAAATAACATTTGATAAAGGTAAAATTATATTGTTCAAATTCAGGGTAATAGTTTTTTTGGCTCACCCGATATATATTTATTTATTTATTTATATATACTGTACGTACAGTATATATAAAATGTCAATGAAAATTTTAAAGAAACAAAGAATATATTAATTAATAAATAAAAAGAAAAAATGCAAATTCCTTTGGGAGCGGTTTTTCAGCTTTTCACAAAATTTAGTGGCGTTTCATAAATAATTTAGGACATGGTAAATTCTTTTTAATTATGCATAAATTTGAAAACCTCATAAACATTTTTAAGACGGATTTAATTGCACAGAAAAACGCAGAATTGCATAAATTTTAGTCACTTCCTTCCTCACACACACACACACACACACACACACACACACACTTTGGTTAGCTTCTGCCCGAATTGTTCATTCTGACGAAGGGCAAGCATTTCACTCCACCTTAGACCTACAGTTTAAAGTGGAATCCGAACCACGCCCCACCAGCAGCCCAGCGTTTTAACCACTAGGCCACCCAGGGTACCCATTTATCTACCAACCACTTTCTTTACTCTGGGGAAGGATGAACAGCTGGGTTTTGCTGTGCGCCGGCTGCTGCCACCGGGTTTCGAACCCGGGGCCGATGGATTCGTAGTCAGCGACGTTAATCACTACACCACCGAGGCGCATCATATATATATATATATATATATATATATATATATATATATATATGATGCGAACCACAAGGAAAAGGAAAAAATATTTCCTTGTGAGTATGCATCATTCATTTATTTCATGTGTTTAATTGTGAAATTCATCCCATATTTATATAAAACTTGTTTTTTTTGAACCACGGTTGAGGATGGATTGAACCACGGTCAACCTCTCTGCTGCTGCATCCCACTTCATCTGGGGAATACGTTGGATGAGAGAGGTGCTGTCAACTGTCATAGTCTTTGCAGAAAAACCTGTTCAGGTGGTTCTCTAAATCATTCAGGGTGATGTGTGGACGTTCCTCACTTCTTTCGGCAGAATGTTGAAGAGTTTTGATCCACATACTCTGGGGGTATTTTCCATTTTCGTTTTCATAGCCCCTTGTCCCACCACAACTAGGATAGTACAGAATCTACCTCTTCTCCCATTCCACTGAATTTTTATTTCATTTCTAAAGTTTGGGATACACTTTTTGATATACACTATATTTGCGCTGAAATAGGGGTGGGCACAGTTCTTATGTAGTCCCGATGAAACGTTGCCAAAATGAACCAATTCTCTCCTACTTCTGGGTCATTAAATACAAACAGGGAATAACTTGGTATTGAATTGGTTAAAAAATTCAAAGACACTCAGTCTCAGGAACTTCCATTTTTAATTTATATTATTTTGTTTTTAGTCTTTTACATCTAAGCGATCAGAAATTTTGTAAAAAAAAAAAAAAAAAAAAAAGGATTTCTCTTTTGTCTAAATTAATTACCTTTCATGAAATCCTATTCGTCATTACGGGTATTTTGAGCACTTTATTTTATGGAAAGATTATGCGTTTCTCATTTAAACAAACCTCAGTTTCCCTTTCATCACTAAAAAAGTATTCAAATGTTCTTGTATTTAAAATTTAGTTCCTCTTCCGATTATGTCAACTTTAATAAGTTTTCTACACTAAACACATTATACAGGGTGGCCCAAAAGGTAGCTACCAACATTAACTTAGATTTTCTCCGAAATGAATGAATAGAATTCGATGAAAATTTGCTGACTCACTATACTACTCTCGCCATTTGTTTAACATCAGTTTGGACTATCGGGAGCACTATCGAAGCGGCATTGATTGGCCTGCCTATTCACCTGATCTCAAGCTGTGTGACTTCTTTTTGTGGGGATACCTCAAAGATAGCGTTTATCAGAGCAGCCCAAAGACTTTGAAGAAGCTGAAATCATCGATTGAGCGTCAAATCGTCGACATTCCGACAGAGGTTTCACAGCGTGGTATCGAATTTTGGGATGAGGTTGCGAAAAATCGTCGAAGTGGAGGGACAGCACATCGAACACATTGTCATATAAATGGCATGAGATGCTGACTTGAATGGCGTTTGAACTATTTTTGTACTCTCAATAGTTTTGGTGAAATAAAGGCTTAAACTTGGTAGGTACCTTTTGAGCCACCCTGTATTTTCGTGGTAGTAAAAACGTAAATGCGATGTTGCAATGGGGTTGTTTAACTTTGTTCGAAACATCTAAGGTTATATGACGGAGGGGACCTACAATTTTACGTGGGATCCGAACCACGGATTGCTATATCATCTGGACGTAGAGGACGGTCTCCTATCCAACTTCTCCCCAGATCCAATGCCGCGTAACTTCGCTGGAAGTAAATAAAAGGAAAATAATGTTTGGAGTTACTGTATTTAATCTCTTTCGTAGCGGCAGAGATCGCGTGACAGAGAGAACTTACATCTTTATGTAAAATACGAACCACGGGTCGCTACATCAGTAGTATGACAGCAAACAAGACGAGTGCAGAGCAATTGCAATGTTGATCAAATGAGTGCGAGTGCCATCCTCCTTCCCTTCCTTGTTGCAAGGTGCAACCCCACCCCCCAGGGTGCCAAAAAATAGGGATGAATCGCCCAGCTCCACTTTGAGGGAAGAGGTGGGATGTCCTCACCCCCAAAGGGGTATACCTAACTTAAGAGAGAGAGGAGAGAGAAGAGAGCATCCTTCGCCTGGGAAACCCAGACGCATAATAAAGCTCTCGGCTTCAGCACCTGGTTTAGAAGTGTATTTCAGCCATTTGGCTTAATCTGGCTTGAAAGTCATAAATGGCTTGTTCAGATGTATGTGTATGTATATTAATAACTTTTGAGTTGCCAGATTGCGCTATTTATTTAATTAATGGAGATATTCTTGACAGATGGCTTAGAAATTCGCAACTTGCCTTAAGCGGCCAGTTGGCTTGGAAGGCATAACCAGCCATTTGGTATAGTGTATACAGATATATATTTATTGAAAGTGCATTGTTTATATATATTTCCATCACCTAGCTGTTACTTATCGTTTTATATATATATATATATATATATATTATATATATATATATATATATATATATATATATATACACCCAGAAAAGCATTTATTGGATAATAAAACACAACGACATCATTCTGTTTATTTAGAGGAGTTAAGGGAAATAATTCATGAAATATATAGGAAATAAATATACACTCAAAAATAATATACAGCAAAAATACACACATTAAACGAAAGATATATATACATTCTTAAATAACACTGTGTAACACTGATTCTGTTTATATAGAATTTTTTATGTTTTTATATGCATTTGTGGGCGCTGAGTCCAAATCTGGCCTTGGTTTGTGTATCATCAATGGTTTCAGAGATAATCCATTTTTCATGTTTTACCAGTATAATGTTATTATGGGCGCAGCAATATCAGAATAATCAGGAATTGTTGAGAACAATCCATATGTTCGTTGACAGTTTCTTGCTCTAGAAATTGCCCGAAACTTCCACTATGCTATATAAAGAAGAGCGCAGAGTCTGAGAAGTCAGTAAGTGTAAGCACACAAAGAAAGCAGGTTGTTTGTCTGATGGTTACCAGCACTGAGGTACTGTGTTTCTGTGATTCTCTGTGCTGACGATTTGAGTGTTATCGATCCTTTTTTATTGCGAACATTATTTCAGTGTTGTGAATACATCTTTTTTCTGGAATCTGTAATCTGTTGCAGATTTAATAACTCTTCTCTCTATATCTGCAGGTTATGATTAATGTAGTACAGTTTGGTAAAGAGAATGGCAAATCGAGCTTGTAAACACTCGCCGGATATATTCTGCTACGTTTGTGGGTATTACATAGGCCCCAAGCAAGTATCGCACAAGATTGTGAAAGGCACCACGTTCTGGATCGCGTATCGGCTCTATTTTGGTATGCCTATGGGTGACCAAGATAAGCCCTGGGCACCCCATGTGATCTGTGGAAGCTGCCGCTCCACACTTGAAGGGTGGCTGCGGGGAGTACGCAAGGCAATGCCCTCTGCGGTACTCAGAATATGGAGAGAACCAAAGAGCCACCACGACGATTGCTACTACTGCATGGTAGATGTTTCTAAGTACAGGAAAGTTGAAGGAAGGCAGACTCTTCAGTATCCAAGCATAGCGTCGTCCATAGCTCCTGTACCACATGGCGAAGGTCTTCCAATACCACGTCCACCAGAACAGATATCTATCCATTACTTTACCTTCTGTATTTACAAACTGTGGGTCATTATGTGTCGATTTTTCTTAGTGCTGATGCTCTTCTACATATATAGCTATGCCTATATTTTGTTTCTCTGCTTTGCAGGTTGAAAATGAGGATGCAGCTAGCTCATCTGAGATGTCGGCTGGTGAGGACAGTCATGATGGAGAATATACAGTAACTTTCAGTACAAACCCTCACTTTCCAAATCAGAGGGAATTGGACGACTTAATTAGAGATTTGGGTCTGACGAAATCAGGATCTGAGCTTCTGACCTCCAGACTCAAAGAGTGGAATTTGCTTGGAGAAGAATGCAAGAGCACTGTATACCGAAAGCGGCACGAAGAGTTTGCAAAGTTCTACAATGTCAATGGCTCTCTCTGTTATTGCAGCGAGGTTAATGGTCTATTCACAGCTATTGGGTTAACACATACACCCTCAGAGTGGCGCCTGTTTATTGACAGTTCAACTCGGAGTTTAAAAGCTGTTCTACTCCACAATGGGTACAAATATCCATCTATACCAGTTGCACATTCTGTTCAAATGAAAGAGGACTATGAAAATGTCAAACAACTGCTCACTAAAATCAGGTATGAACAATATAACTGGGACGTGTGTGGTGATTTAAAAATGATTGGTTTCCTGTTAGGTTTACAAGGAGGGTTTACTAAATATTCATGTTTTCTTTGCTTGTGGGATGGCAGGGCTTCAACTGAGCACTATAAAACAGTTCAGTGGCCTCCACGTGAAGGACTGCAACCAGGAAAGTACAATGTACTCAGGGAACCTCTTGTGAAGCATGACATAGTTCTGCTACCACCTCTCCATATTAAGTTGGGTCTAATTAAGCAGTTTGTAACTGCGTTAGATTTTGGAGGGGAAGTTTTCCAACAGATTCGGGTCATGTTCCCTAAACTCTTTGAGGCCAAAGTCAAGGCTGGCATCTTTGTAAAACTACAAGTCAAGGCGCTGTTGAATTCAAAGAGCCTTGAAGCCAAGATGACTCCGATCGAAAAAGAGGCTTCGTGTGCTTTCCGTGATGTGGTTCGTGGGTTTTTAGGCAACCATAAAGCACCAAACTATAAGGAATTAGTGTCAAACTTGATTAAGTGCTATGGCAAAATGGGGTGCCGTATGTCTTTAAAATTACACTATCTGCATTCACATCTAGACTGTTTTCGTGATAACCTGGGCGATGTGAGTGAAGAACATGGCGAAAGATTCCATCAAGATATTCAAACGATGGAGAAAAGGTACCAGGGCCATTGGGATGCTTTCATGATGGGAGACTACGTATGGTTGCTGATCAGAAAGGATAAGAATATTCATACGCGGAAGTCGCGTTCTTCAGTGCATTTTTAAGGAACGCACACTGCATAACGAGGCTTGTTATTCTCTTATCGGTTCCTCCTCATGATATATATTATATCCTTTGCACCATTTTGGGTTTGTCAAACAATTTTGGCTCAATAAATATTAATTTCCAATAGTGTTTTTATTTTCAGAAAATATTTATGTTAGCCTTTATATACTTTGCCATATGAAAAGTGTGATAACCTATATTTTGAAACGGTTGATGATAGAGCAAAACAATATCATTTTTGGAATCAGTGCCCCGAAATCATTAAGAAACGACAGAAAAATCACAATAAACAGAAATTTTTTCAAAGTTTGTTACCCAGTGTAATATTGGGACAGGAGAAATCTCTATACATATTTAATATACAGTATGTGTGAACAAATACACACTTATATATATATATAAAAGCAAAACTTAATAACAATAGTAATACAGGATAATAGTACAGGATAAAACTATATACCTATTTAATATATTTACGAGCAAATGCACACTTATATATATATATAAACAGCAAAACTTGTATATAAAAATTTAAAATAATAATAGTACAGGATAAAAGTATATACCCATTTAATATATGTACGAGCAAATACATACTTATATATATGTAAATTTCAATGTACACCATAATACATATGCTTTATGTTCTACTGCACTTCACTAAAATAGTAAACTCGCACGTGATCGAATCTACAGTTACATCATTGTTGCTTTGTACTATGCAATAAATACGATTTAACATTAATTCACCACTCAAGGTGTGCGGATGCCTATATTCAATGTAAATGATCTTCAATTCGTTCAATACTATTTTTATGCCCACTTTACAATTGGTTGGCAAATTATCACTCTCTTTAACACGGACAAAATACATTCAAAAACACACACAAAGAGGGCGTCGTTCGCCACATCATTATTAAATTCAAGTTTATAAACACTCCTTTTCAATCGAGGGTTTATTCTTTCCAATCAGAGCTTTACAACCGTGAACTCTTCTTCACACTGCATAGCGACAGTTGAAATAATCTTCTAAGTCGTAACGACAGCTGCTCATTATATAAAGAAACAATTCTTCAGGGTGAACAGTGTAGTTGAGTTCAGCCCTGTACCGCTCAAGTCCTTTGTACCAAAGTTCATGATGTTTCAAAGAGTCTATACCTTTTAAGTAAGCATCCAGTTCCAGACCATTCTCGCCTTGTTCAGTCCTACACTCGGTAAACCCGTCGAACAGAGCGGTGTATGCGTATTCAAGAACCGTATCAAAATAAAGCATATCGGCAACACGTGCTTCTAATATAGGCTTTAGCTTACGGAAACCGACGGTTTCAAACATTCTGTAGAGGATAAAACGGTTTCGCGTGGGGACAAGAACGTTATTATCAAACAAATTCTTCCACATCAGTCGTATATCAATGCATGACTGGTCGCGATTTATACATAACGTACAAATAATGGCATATGAGGGGGCATCACTAATCTGTTCTCTTCTTGTGCCTACACCTGCAGGTATTTTATAACGATCCTCGTCCCATTTCTCAAATATCACGAAGACTCTATTCATCTCCTCAACCCTTAAATAAATAACATTCCGTTTACCAGAGTTTGTTTGTCTACAAGTCATTTCAAGTACATAGTTAACGGCCCCGGTTTCACGCCTGAACACACGCAACGACTTCGTCACGGACACATCGTATACGGCATTGAGAATGCTGCTCAAAGGAAGCTCCATCGTTTTCTATTGTGAGGAGTGTACGTCCAGTCGGGTCAAGCTCTGAGATGACTATGAGCAGCCTGTGCGCGGTTTGGCACAGAGACAGTTGTGGGGAAACGAGTCACACGGGTGAGTCATACCAAGCGCTAATGTTTCGTGTACGGGTTTGTTCCAGCATGAAAAGAATCATGTGAATACTTGTGCCCCATTATACCGGACAATCAAAATTTTTCCGATACATGGAGCAATATCGGCTTTAATGTTTTATCACTCCTCAGAATGCGCACCAATCATCTTTGTTCAGAGGTTTTTTCTCGAACTACACACATTTTATTAACTTTATTAACACCCTGGCGCACTATTTGAGAGAAACATGTATCCGTATTTATCATTTTTGCTTAGCAGTCGATACTTGTCTCTAAATTCTATTAAAAAGTCACACAGGCCTTTAGCCACAACATCACTGCGAACCTCGTCATGATATATATGAATGTAGAGGTAAAAGTATTTCAGACTGTCCATGATGACAAGATTTATATTCTCAGCAGCAGGGTACGCGTATTCGGTATGATGCAGCATGATATAATACTGCTTGTCACACCACTCATCAACAAGACACTACCTCTACCCGTTGCTTCTCTTCTGCACGTGTTGTTTCTTTCATTTCACGGTCTATGTACGCTTTGATACAGTTTAGTCCTACAACGTTTGCGCCGCGAAATCCGGCAATGCTCTCGCCAGAATATCCATAGAGTATTTGAACCTCTTGCTCCTTACGCTTCGCACGGTTCAATGCAGCCTTAAAAGTCTCAAAGGAGGGAGGGCTAGGGAGTCTTTCAGTATTCACCACATATTCCGACTTTATCGAATACCACTTCATAAACGTCGAGCACGCAATATCAAAGGTAGCCATCACTTTTTCGTCTACGTGAGAAGTCTTCAAATACACGTCTGAGACCCAGGGCTTGCAGCGGTCAATTGAGCACGCAAGGGTAGAGATATGCCCAGGTAGTAGCAGGAGTCACGTTACCCTTTAATTGATCTTACAGTGGGCGGACCTTAGGACTTTTTCCTGTATACACACACACACACACACACAAAAGGAGAATGTTAAACCCTAACTAAAACATGATTTATTTAATAAACGTATTCAAATATACGTAATAAATAAAATAAACATATCGTTAACAGGTAAATAGGTGTATGTATATATATTAGTGTGGACCAAAATGCGGGGTAAATTATAAAGTTGAAGAAATCCTTTTTCCACATTAATGCCCTTGTTCCTTTGGACCAGATAGACATGTCAGCAAAATTTGGTCAAATATGAGAATATTTAGGGGTCCCGAGATTTAATGACTTATAAAAATTTTCCAATGAATAGGCGCGCTTAGAACATCAATGATCAACTCAACTCTTGAGTTGCAACTTATGAAAAAATTTCTTTCTATTTAAGACATTTCTGGTGTTAATAGAGTACAAAAAACAATCTTAGATCATTATTTCAGAGAAAATTATTAATAAGGAAAACAAAAATTTGGATAAAATATATTATCCTTAATTGGTCAACTCTAAATTAAAGGCTTTGCCTAATTGGCTTGAACCTTTTAGTTATCCTTTTTATCTCCTAATTTAACTGGTTTATTTTACTATTTCAGAAATTTAATTTTTTAAACTAAAAATGGCTACTCGTTCTAAAACTAAAGTTTGGCTCATTGGCCATTTAAATAAAGATATACTTTGTTGCCGCTTACCTACAAAACTGCAAGTTTTGCAAATATTTCTTCCATCAAAAAGAGGAAAAATTGGTACGAAGAAGATCATTAATCTTTGCTTAGATGAAGTGATGACCTACTGGGAGAAAGCCAGGATTCCTACAATGCGTAGAGACAGTGCCATCCGAAAGATTGACTCTTTAATAAGCTGTTATGATAAATTGATGAAAAACAGAAAAAGGCCCGAGGAAAATGCCGTATGAAGAAGCTATGTTTAAAGATGAAATAAGGCTGAAATTCTTGATATTGGTCACTCTAATGCCTTTTGATGATGTCAAATGAAGAAGACAAGCTTTCTACTTAAGCCAGCAAGAATATCCTACACAAAGTAGCATGGTACAGTAGACCAAATTCTTGCAAAAAGAGAGAAAAGAAGGCTTCATCGTGAAGAATTAGAGTGTGAAAGAGCCCTCAAAGAGCAGAAGCGATCTAAAAGATCATTCTTGCCTGCCAATAGAGATGATTTCACATCGTCATCATCATCATCACCATCAACTAATGACGACAACCTTGAAATGAATTTTCAAGGTCCTCTGAAGAGCAATTTAAAAAGAAAATGTTGGCTCCTAAAAAGTCAAAGCCTATTGACAAAAATGTTGTAGCAGCTATGATAGAATGAATCTTTCCAATCGAGATGCAGCTGTCTTATGCTGTTGTGCTCAGTCTTTGGGCCATAATTGAAAACATTACAGTGTCAAAATCTACTATGCTTCGAACTCGTCAAAAGTTACGCAAAGAAGTAGCAACAGAATATCAAGAGCAAGCATTTGTCCTGGAGAGCCTTTAGTTCTTCATTGGGATGGAAAAATGCTCCCAGAGATATCAGGTTAGTTTTTGTCTGATTAATTTAGCATATTTATATTTATCTCTCAGGTGAAAAACTTAGTTGTGGGTCTGGTTTTCACACCTAGGCAATGTGTTATTATCTGGTTGGTTTTAATTAAACATTTTGATAGCTAAATTTCTATTTAATTAGGTTACATTTCACTGTCTGAAGCTAGTTTTCAAATCTACACCATTTTACCTTCAAATTAAAATAACTCAAGTTCAAATTAAAATAAATCAAGTTTAATTTAAAATAAGTCAAGTTTAATTTAAAATAAATCAAGTTTAATTAAAATAAATCAAGTTTAATTTAAAATAAGTCAAGTTTAATTTAAAATAACTCAAGTTAATTTAAAATTATATATTATATATATATAAATTATAATACATATAAATATATTAAATATAAAATAAAATATTAAATATATAATATAATATATATAAAATAAAATATTAAAATAAATATATATAAATTATATATAAATTATATATTTTAACTTTTTCTTGCAGGCGAAGGAAGAACGGAAAGGATTGCAGTGTTAGTCAGTGGGAATGGTGAAGAGAAATTGCTGGGAATTCCTAAAGTCACTGCTGGCACGGACTAAATCTCTTTTGATGCTCTACATCTCAATTCTCTCTTCACTGAAAATTCTGCATCAACATGGGGAATAGATCCTGAGTACCAAAGAGGCTGTGCTAGAGTTCGTGCCCTTAGAGTGACAAATGACACAGCTGAGCGGGGTGTTGCATTGATTGAAAAATTTAATCAAGCAGTGACAACTAAAGAAGGGGACAAACAATACCTGCTCAAAACAGTTTTCAAGAATCGTAAAGAATTTCCAACAAAAAATAAAGCAGAACTTATGAAAATGAGGAAAAACTAATTTTTTCAGCATTAAAAGGAAAAGTGCAATTTTCTCGGGACCCCTGACGTAGAGGTTTCAAATTTTGTAATTTGATTGAGGTAAGCAAAAGGAATAACATTACTCATGTGGAACAAAGATTTTTAAACCTTCATTTTTTTGGTCCACACTAATATATATATATATATATATGGCAAAACATTCAAGTACTATGGTACCCAAAGGGTACGGTATCGTAGGTGCCAGGCACTGGTAACGTTTCCTATAGGTGTTACGACACACCTTCGTGCCCCTAAGTTCCTTCACGCCCTCCAGTTTCTGTGCCCGAAAATTGTGGGTCCCTACAGTCAGTTGGGGTGGCTGGTCAACCTCATCTTCTAAGCACAGTAGCTCCTTCAGCGAGTCAAAGTTAACGACCCGTTGGTTCGCCTGGTTAAGCGTGATGCCCTTCGCCTTCACGATATATTTCATCTCTTCCCCCCACCCTCACCCGTACCCCATAAGGTTTTGGACCTGTGATACAAATGAGTCAACGTATGCACTATCACCATACTTATCCTTCATCTCATCAGTCAACTCCCCGAGGAATTCCCCAATAGGCAGCATGTTTTCACCACCCTCTCTGTGAATATTACGCTATCTGTGTCTGCGTACAGGATCCCCAAAGCTTGATGCGTGCCTATGCCGTTGTTAAGCTGCCTACAGGTTTGTTTGTGACACGTGATGTGTCTGTACACAATTCGGTAATGTGGTACTTATTATGTACGTATTACCTACATTCATGATCTCCATGACCTCTTTATCGGGGGCGTTGGCATAATCCCACACTTCGTTATAACTTTGGGGTAGATGAACCTTCCCTTGCCTGTATTCTGTGCATATTTTCCCAAAGACTATTTGGGCACAACTTTACACTAAAGCGCTTGCCCGGATTCTTTACAATTTGGACCTGTCAAGCTGTATCTCTTCACGGTCACGGTAGCGCTGAATATACGCTGATTATCATTTTCGGTCTCACTCCTTGCGGATACCCTGATGCTTCTACCTTATCCTTCAAAAAAGTGTTACATACGGCGTGAAAAGGTTGGCTTCTAAAACCTCCACACCTCATATATCTTCAATATTCTGTAGCCATGGCGAACGGCTAGGTCCAGCTCAAGGCTTGTACATATGACTCTGATCTTCCGCTGGGTGGGTGTGTGATTACAGGACCCATTGTTCTCCTCTGCGCACTTCACGCACAGGGGAAACATGAGCTTGTGATCTATAACGACGGGTAAGATCGGCATCCATAAATCACGAGGGGGGAGCACGTCTACTAAAGAAAGACCGAAATAGTTCTTGTTCAAATTTGCTGACACCGCTTCGACAGTGGGCAGGGCTGGACGCACCAGTTTTTCAGGTGCTCCTACGGGGTACGGACTGTTCTTCATCACGTAGGAATATAAAAAACAGAAATCGTAGTAATGGAGTTTCACGCCCTCCGTACGCGGAAAGTATAGCCTGAATGGGTTTGTACGCCCTCCGAACAAGCTATCACCGCATTTGAGAGGGTCTACAGATCTACAGATCTACAGAAGCTAAGGCTAACAAAGACCCTAAGATCCACTCTAAGGCTAGCCCGAGAGAAAGGAGAGAGTAGGGGGTTAAGAGAAGAGAGGAGAATAAGGGGTTAAGTAAGGAGCAACACCTATCATTCGTGGGTTAACATTCATTCAGAAAAAGAGGGAAAAAGTCTCACCATCATCATCCGCCGGCCACTGCCGACAAGTCAGAAAAATAGTCGGAGAATATAGGAGAGGGGTGAAAGATGAAAAGAAGTAAAATAAGAACGCTTACAAACCATGCAAACACAGTCTTAACTCACTGTCATACCATGCAAACTACAAAACATGCAAGAAAAGAGTTAGAGACATGCAAAGTAAGGAGGATAAGAAAAAAAAAAAAAAAAGTAGGTAAAGTTAAACAAAAAGTGGGTTAGTTTACGCTATGAGCTACATCTACATTCGTGTTAGTCTAATTTTTTTTTTTTTTTTTTTTTATTGCTGGCATCACACGCTGGCATGTCACAAGCTGGCATTCATCGTCAACAGACTCATCCTCGAGCACCACCACAGAGCTCCTGTTGTTAACTTTCTTTTTTAATTTTAAACAACGTTAATATTTTTAAAATGTCTGTCAAGACGGTTCTTAAACACATTAACGCTGGTAGAATGAACGACTGACGCGGGAAGATTATTCCATTTATCAATTACTTTAAACGTAAAGAAGTTTTTAGCGATATTAGTAATGAAACGTCTGCCACGCAACTTGAATCCGTTATTGCGAGTATTACTATTATCGAAAGTGAACAATTGTCAAAATTTACGTTATCGATGTTATTAACGATTTGAAAAACTTCAATAAGCTCCCCCCTTAATCTCCTAGTTTCGAGTGAATACAAGTCTAACACTTTAATCCTATCTTCATAAGGCTTATTGCGCAATGCCGGAATAAGTTTCGTGGCACGACGCTGAACCCTTTCTAACCTATCAATATCCTCACGCAAGTACGGGCACCAAAATTGAACGGCATATTCCAAATGAGGCCTGACTAGGGACTTGTAAAGGGCAATATAATATCCTTCGATTTAAATTCGAAATTACGCGCTATGAAGCCTAACATCCTATTAGCTTTTGCGCAAGACTCCAGGCACTGGTTCCTAACCTTTAAATCTTTAGTTACGCGTACGCCTAAATCTACTTCCTCGTCAACGCTTGATGAGCGCTTGATGGTGTTTATTTCTTCGCGATACTGCCCATCTGTTTCCATCCGTGCCTCATTTTCATCAGTCTCACAGATTCTCATTTTCCTGCAAGTGCCCATTGACTTATGGAGCTCAAAGCATTTATTATTGAAAAATGTCCGTCTAACATATTACAATCCCTCTTCTCAGTTTCAGCTACACGACTTTCACATTTGGGGCGTTACATTGCTCACATACCATGTGGCATTCTTTACAATGTTTCATTATATCATCCGCAAACTCGAGACATCCCTTACACAAATCATGATGCCTTCCATATTTTTGGCTTTTATCACAACTCGCGTAAAGGTCCATTATATTACGGATGGGGGGATACGCTGGCCCTGACAGCCCTAAAATAAGTAGAGGTCTTGACTGATCTCTCCAGCTTTAAAAACATACATAGTCCTATGACGATCATCCATTCCAAATACAACTATACGAACATTCATTCCTGCTCCACCCTTCTCAGCTCTTCAGGACCCATATTACACTTAAACTCAAGCTTGCGATCTGAAGCAAGTTTACGGGCACGCTATACAACCGTCGGCAGCCAAATTTTTTTGACCGAAGTATTTAGTACATTAAACATATGGGCTAAGACTACTGCTATAAAGCGCAACCACGATCGGTGTTTATATGCTTTCTGTAAATATCCCGCGAATTGAAATTAAGAGTATAAGTTGTGACACTATGACCCGCAACACGGAATACTCTGTCAATATCTACCGTGAAGTTGTCCATATTGAAGGCTGTACTACTTTGAGAAGCCTGCATTATGCAGCCCAATATATACTCTATATCTACAGTAGCCAAACGCATGAATGGTATTACTACGCAAAAATCACCTACATCCCCGTCATCTGACCCGAACCCGAAGGACAGCTTCGTCCTGACTTCACGTTCGTCACAGTTCTGAAGGGCAAACTCCACAATACGTTCAACTACGCGTCGCAGTCCGTGTTCAACATCATGCCATACATGGAACTAGGGTCAACCCTGACTATATACCGATTTCTAGTCAGGGCAGGGGTGGGGATGGCGGTGCGCACCAGTTCGAATGTTATACCATCCTCTACAGCACGAGAAGCTGCTGCTGCTGTGGAGGATGTGCCCGGAATTGAACAGGAATAAGTGAATGTATTTTTATTTGAGGAAGGAGCCAGTGTCGGGGTTGTGTCGTAAGACGTAGAGGGCTGGGGCTCTATTACTGGGAGAATAACAACCGGTGCACTCCTGACACGTTTTATACCTGACGTAGAAGGTTCTTCAGCATGCCTCGCTTTGAATTGTTGCATGATGGTGTTACAGGTGTCGCTGGTGTGGACTCGTCAGCGGGGATGGAGTCTTTAACCACAACTACACTGTCATCGGGGTCGTCTGTAATATCGCTGATGGGGACATGATGCTGTACCCAGAGCTGGGCAGTATTTAAATACATTTGTATTTAAATACGTATTTAAATACATTTGTGTATTTAGAACTGTATTTATAAATACATTGTTTTTCATGTATTTAAATATAGTATTTAAATACTTTAATGAGTATTTAAATACAATGTATTTAAATACTCAAAATATAAAAATGTAAATACTTTTACTGGTTTAATACACGTTCTGTACTAGCGCAGTACGACGCGTCGACAGTGTAGTACAGCATGGTTCATGTTTCAACAGTTGGGAAAACATCCTCTCATAAAAAGACTGTTCCTCCGCTATAACACGACATTACCATCTTCGGCACCGGTAGAGCGAATATTCTCATTCGCGGGAATCACTTTGACTCCAAAAGAAACTCTCTTTCAGACAAAACTTTGAAAGATTGGTTTTGATCCGCAGCAACCGTGAAATAAAAGAGAATTCGTAAGGTGCCTTATGTTTATGTTTACGTCTTATGTTTACGTTTATGTCTCATCTACTCATTAATTGTTACTCATTTTGCAATGATATAATGAGTATAATATGTCACTGGTTGAACATCGTAAGTTCTAAGTTCTTTTGTTTTTGTTTTGTTCTAAAAAGGGAAATATATAATCGGAAATTAGATTGTACTATTTCTTTTATCCTTTATCAAGCATTTTATATTGTTGTTACTCATGAATTAGTGAATGCATATGTTAAAATTTGTATGTATTTAAAATGTATTTACAAATGTATTTAAATACAATTGATGTATTTTGTATTTAGTATCTAAATACATTCGTAAAATGTATTTAGTATTTAGTATTTAAATACATTTCTCCCATGTATTTAGTATTTAGTATTTAAATACATTCAATGTATTTATTGCCCAGCTCTGGCTGTACCTCATCGTCATTCACGGTTCTGTGAAAGAAAAGGAAAAAAACAAGACTGTAGAATATAAGGAACACCACTTAAATTTTTATTATATTTTGTAAATGATCCACTTAGGAGTGTGACGTGTTAGAGATTCTGTAAAAAAATTCAGGTTCACGAGCCCGTCCACATGTATTATATCTGGCCCTACAGGATGTGGTAAAACTGTGTTTATGCTTAAAATCATTAAAGATAAGGGGGAGATGTTCTCAAAATTTGTGCATTAAGTTATATGGTGCTATTCGACGTACCAGGCAGTGTTCAACGAGTACCAAGATGATGTTTTGTTTCACAAAGGTGTATACGACGTTAATTCGTTAAAGGGAAATGAACATACAGTCATTGTAATTGATGATCTCATGTTAGAAATGGATAAAACGTTTGCGAAACATTTACAGTGTTCACCCACCATCTTAACATAAGCGTGTCCTTCATCATTCAGAATCTATTTTTCAAAAATAGATACATGCACGATGTGTCGCTAATACACAATATCTAGTCTTATTCACGCAACATAGAGATGTGTCACAAATTGGGGTATGAGCCAATCAAATGTTCCCGAATCAGCGTAAGGAGTTTTTGGAAGTTTATAAAGAAGCTACAAGTCAACGTTATGGATATTTGCTTTGTGACTTTCACCCACGAAACACGTTTAGAGTGCTTCTAAGAACGAAAATATTCCCAAACGAGCCTGAAACGATGTACAGTATATTCCAGAATGACAAAGAGGCTAAAGAAATACCATGAATTAATAAAAATCTATCATCGACTGCCCCGGGCATTGCTAAAGATGTTTGTTAAAAATATCGACTCGGACTTTTTAAAATGCGTCTGTGAAATCTGTCTTAATGTTATAAAATGTAATGTACCAGTGAAACCCCCTCAGAAGGCTCGCCTACGTTGTTACAAGAATATAATACACACACTTCGCTCGTAAAAGTCAAACTGTGGGGAACAAAAAACGAATTATTGTACAAAAAGGGGATCATTCCTCCCCATCTTATTTTCAGTTTTCGGATCCTTACTGACTAGATTAATATAATGAAGAAAGTGGTCGTGATTCCACACGAGGTGTATGCTTCAAAGTTCAAAGAGACCAGACACGGTTTTATAACCCTGTAAAAGTAGGCTTAAAAGAATGGAAAGCGAATTGTTAGACCGATTAAAGAGTGAAAAGTCACTTTATGAGAAAAGATTCTTATATCAAGAAGCTCTGCAGAAATTTCTTTATGAGTACGAAAATTATAAGAAATCAACAGAGGTCCCCGTGGTTATTAGGCACAGCGCAGACAGCGATGAGCATGGCGACATAGGACCTGGGTCCGACGTTAGAGATGACCAACCAAAGAATAACGGTGCGCCCCACAACATATCGAACATGTATTAAAAAGCAGTCTCCCACATACATTGAGGAATAAAGGCTTAAGTCTTTATAATCTATTGAGTGAGGACCCTATCATACAGTGGACCGATACAGGCAAGGTCATTGTTGAAGGAACAAAGGTACAGGGTTTGAATATCGTCGACATCGTCCACGATCTGGTGAGAAAGTGGGATAGGCCCTCACTATCAGGATGGAAGTATATTAAAGCAAGACTACACCAAATAAATGTTTCCAGAACATTGATATGAAATCTGAACAAGTTTAAAAGACTTGGAACCAGCCTCGCATAATGCATGGGTGTCCGGAGGGGGGGGGGGAAAGGGGGCAGTTGCCCTCCCTTGGAAATTTGTGTTTGCCCACGCAACGACTTCTATAATTCTACTGCAGCTCAGTCAGTGTTTCCACATTCAAGGAAATGTCGTTTACTTTACCTTTACTTTACCGAAGTGCCGTGTCGTTGAACTTAGAAGTGTTAAATAAACTATACTGAAAGATATAGTAATGGAATTATTTGCAAAGATCATTATATTGAGTGTTTTATTTATTTTTTCTCTCGAAAACCTTTTGGTCAATTTCACTGAAACTTACACGATTATAGTTAATCATAGTATCATATAACATATAAAAAATGGACTTGACTGGTAGAAAAAAAATGCACTGCGACCACTACGAGTAAAAACCGTCATCTCCCCTTATCATAGCCTGCTTTCGGTGCTAAATTTATGTACTTAGTAGCACCGAAAGCAGGCTATGATAAGGGGAGATGACGGTTTTTACTCGTAGTGGTCGCAGTGCACTTTTTTTTCTACCTAATAAAGAACTAATAAGAACTAAGAACTAATAAGTTAGTTTTGTCCCCCCTTGCGAAAAATCCTGCGGACGCCCCCGCTCGCATGTGCCACAACTGAGCACACCATCACCCCCAGCGGTAGTATCTCTGAAGAGGAGAAAGAAGAGACCAAACAACAACAACAACGGTCAACCCTCTCCACGTGCCTCTAAAATACGCAAATGGCTAACATATTAAGAAAACGCTATTATGACATTTCTAACGCAGCCTCCTACGGAGGCAGTGATAGACTGTACAAAGGTATTTATAATGAGGGAGTAGGGAAAAAAGATGCTGAGAGGTTTTTGCTGGAGCAGGATGCTTATACTCTTCATAAGCCGGTGAAAAAAAGGTTTAAAACAGCCAAGACAACAGCGGCATCGATTGACTTTATTTGACAAGCGGATGTAATAGACGTGCAAAGATACTCAGTGTATAATGGAGGCTACCGCTACATCCTATTCATAATAGATGTATTCTCTAGATATCTGTGGTTAATTCCCCTGAAAAATAAATCGCCTGAAACAGTTGTTAAAGCCACTACAACGATGATGTTGAAGGAAAACAGGATTCCTGGCTATTTTTGTACGGACATGGGAAAGGGGTTTATATGCCGAGCTTTTCAGAACATGCTGGCAAAGTTTAATGTCAGTTCCTACACCAGCAATTCTATACATAAGGTTTCTTTAGCTGAAAGAGTTCAACGTACCATAAATGAACGTATGCATCGCTATTTTACACATAAAAACACATACAGATATATAGACATTCTGGAGTCGCTGGCCTCATCATACAACCGATCACACCACCGGGCGATTGGGACAATACCAAACGACGTTTTAGAAAGAGGTTCGCACAGAGAGCGTGAGGTGAGAAGAGATATTCGTAGAGCACCGCCACACTCTGCGAGTTTCAAAATCAATGATTATGTAAGGCTATCACGTTCTGGAAATAAGTTCGCGAAGGGATTTGAGCAAGGATGGACACGTGAGATTTTTAAAGTTAGCGCTACGAGACCTAAAGGCGAGATAATGCTGTTACGTTGAAGATTTGAATGGGGAAGTAATTGCTGGCTTTTACTGCGATGTGTTACAGAAAGTGACATTTAATTTAGGAAAAAACGTGTTTAAAATTGAAAAATTTTAGGCAACAAACGTTCAGGAAAGAGAAAAATGTACCTGGTGAAATGGCTAGGGTACCTAGAAAGCTTCAACACCTATATAAAAGCTAATGGAATAATGAAGATTAAATAGTATGCAACATGGCGCCTATCCACTTCTATGTCAGACTCCCGTCTTCCTCTTCTCTGTCTGCACACCCTGGCAATACCCTGGCTAACTTTGTGACAGAACGCCATGGACCCATTGAACTGGATCGTGATTCGTATGAGGTTGGTATATGCGAAATTCAGCTATCCATCAGTTTTTTAATTACTGATTATATAGAACCCGTTTTTACAGTTCTTATAGCTCGTGATGAGTGTGAAAAGGCAGGGGTATCTAGGGATGAAACTATGCGTGCCGCCCGGAGTGTGGAGGCATTGTATCACACTACAGTAGTAACACTAGGCCCGGGTCGTTATGGTGCGGCTGAGGATGTTGTGAGAGACTTAAACGGAAGTTTAAAAAGCTCAAATCTTACGGCTGATTTAGTTTACGAAATCGTAAACAAAGAAACCCCTGCGCATGCTCTGACCCTAAAATCACAGGCTAACAGAAATATTAAAGCCAAAGCACTGATGAAAATTATAACCGAAGGCTGATATGGAGCAGCGCTCCAAAGAGATATCTTTCACGAGGCACAACATGACTTATCCAGCCTAATGTATCAGTTGAAATTGGAGAAATTGGGTGATGGCTATCCATCCCCAGACATGTGCTCTACTTACAGCAACATCGTGGAGCACCAGATTGTTGGGGATACCCAGTCGCGTCTGCTCCGCATTGCACAACTCCCCAATCATAAAGAGGAGCTTGAGCACTGCATATGACAAGCCCCATTATGTAAATGTCGCAACTAATCTATTAACCAATATCTCAATATATACAAGGACAATTGAGGGAAAAAGTTTCCCATTCGGCGACGAGAGCTTAACAGTGAAGCTGCACTTTCGTCGCACTGTGCTATAATGGCTCGAAGGCCTTTCAGTCTATCGAGGGTGAGATATCAGCCTGGGAGTGGTATTGGATCCATTTTTTCAACCATACTCCGTACGGCTGTTCCCTGTTGAGGAGGGGTGCCAGGTTTCTCAGGAAGAAAGCGTTACAATCAGGTCTTAACACGGTAGAAGACATAATGACTGGGGCTAAGCCTAAAGAAGCTCTAAAAAACAATTAAAACTTACACGGAACGAAATCGTCAAAGATGCAAAGAGGAAAATGCGCGGTGGTGGGTAGAAGAGGACTGTCCGGAAGAAGAAGAAGAAGTGGTTACCAGCACGTGGCGTTAAACGTAAAAGGAGATTAAAAAAGAAGTGTTCTAACTTCTAACCGAATGAAATCTATGGTTGATAATTTTTTTTAACTGATATAAGCTAAGGACATTGCTCTCACGAATCATAGGCTGTTTAATACTTATCGAGAGAAGTGGCACTATTTTTGACTCGTCATGGCATGCTTCATCCATCCGTGTAGTTCACAATGTTGTAAATCGGAGCTGTCCCTCTTTGACATGCCCCCAACTCAAGTTTCTATCGAGCACAGTGACTTTATTAAAATTAACCCTTTAAACGCAATTAGTTCCCGAGTGCGCCTATATAGTTTGTTAATACCCAGCTCAGGCCCTTACTTTTTTTATCCAAGCTGCGTGCAAATGTATGTTAAACGCGTATAGCCCATTCTGATGGAACGGACTGCGATGACAAATATGTTGTATACCCCGAAAAAAAAACTTTCTGCACTCCATATTCAGTCAGTATGAGGTATATTTAAACCAGGCCAACATTTCGGCAAGAACGGGGTACTATCATCTACGTGTCTATCAGGAAAAATGTGCTTAATTTAAAAAAAAAAAAGAAGGATACCTTTTTAACTGCCGAAGGTTATTATCAAGCTAAAGACGTAGGCAGTATAAAGGATAAATTAAAAAAATTCTAAAAGAAGAGTATATGAAAGCTATGGACGTCTGCATACAGACTTCACATTCCAGGAGAAGTTGCTTGTGAATGGGGTCGACATCGACATGAAAATAAAGCTCACTTGCCCGAATTCTGAGATCTGTTTAAATCTGGGGGCAGACCAAGAAGAGAGGGCAAAGCCCGTGGTGATTCATGTTATGGAAACATACCTTCGCGTAAGCCCTGTAAAATAAGTTCGCCTAAACAAATAGAAATTGAGAAAAATTTACTACATGCCACAGTAAAATACCAATTAACAGAGTACAGATCAAATTATACAGGGTGCCAGCAGGGCTGGCATCGAAGCAGATAGAAAACGTGGCCCTCGGTTCACACATGTTCACATGCATGAGAAAATAGCCTCTGCAAAATCTAGCTTAATAGGTAATCATCTTCTGCCCCGGCAGAGCGATGAAAATCATATTTTAGTAGTCAAAAACGTATTTTTAAACCCTAGCCTAGAGTCATAAAATTTTGTGTGTGTGTATTTCATGCCTAAGCACGATATAAATGCTATGGGAAATATATAAATGCATTATTTAAGACAAAGAGCCGATCTGAAAATATGTATATTATACATATTTTCAGATCGGCTCTTTGTCTTAAATAATGCATTTATATATTTCCCATAGCATTTATATCGTTGCTTAGGCATGAAATAAACACACACAAAATTTTATGACTCTAGGCTAGGGTTTAAAATACGTTTTTGACTACTAAAATATGATTTTCATCGCTCTGCCGGGGGCAGAAGATGATTACCTATTAAGCTAAGATTTTGCAGAGGCTATTTTCTCATGCATGCGCAAGTTTTTGTCTCTATTAGAATATGGAAATCGAAAAAAATGTAAAATCGATCCACCCTAATGACCATGTTATTGTAAAATTTTTCGAACAGTTGCACATTTCCCATTGTCTGGAATCTTTACAGACTCCAGGGACATTTAGCAAAGTATGTGGTATGTACTGCTTTCATTTCTCTTGCATATGGCACGAGGAAACGAATTTATAAATTTTTAAAAATTATTTGATTTGTATCACACTGCACGAAACGATGAAATGGTATGCAGAGAGACAAAAAAAACCGGTTCCCGTGCGTACGCACTCGATGTTTGTATGTTTTGATCGTATATATAAAATGAATAATTGCAAAAATATTGTGTGAAATATAAATTGTCTCCAACATTGCTAGTTTGTGTGCTCTGTAGCTTATTAAAATGTAACGGCTGCTAATTCTGTAACTAATTTAAGTTGGATAAACAAATTGTACTATTTTATAAAACATTCCCTATGTTTCTACCATTTAATAAATTGATGAAAATACACTGCGTCTTGTTCTTACCCGAAACACAAGCAAAAGAAAAAACTTCATCACTTCGTTGATGATACGACAATCGCTGGTTGAGTGTGCAGTAAAACTTCTACCTCGGTATTCAGGTCACTATCCATGACTTGCGTTTCTTCAAAACTATCACAAAAGATTCTATAACACGATTTAGCGCCTATCGGACCTTAAAGAAAAGGGATATGGATGTTGGCAGAAACTTTTTAATTTTTTTTGGCTGTTCATACAATTTTCTGAATCTCTTTTAATAAAAGTCCATTTGTTTTTCATCAAAAATACACACATATATATATATACACTGTGCATATATACGTATATATATATATATATATATATATATATATATGCTCATAAATAACATCTTTAGTTGTTCTAAAAGACTAGCCTAACCGGGACATTAACATATACTTCCATAATATATATATATATATATATATATATATATAGAGAGAGAGAGAGAGAGAGAGAGAGAGAGGAAGAGAGAGTTACAAGGAGTTACAAGGGTTTACAATAATAGAAAATGCCGAATAGGGGCCATGGCAAATAATAAACAGCATGCAAATAAACTAACAGGGCTTAAAAGGAAGATTAGCTGGGTATACTACGCACCGTCACCCGACACCGGGCCTTGAACCCGATCGATTAGTTTTACACTTCAAAATGCGTTTATTATAGCTTTTTATAAATTAATTAACACTTGCAAGGATTCTTCATTAAGGACTGAATGATGCGATGTATATATATATATATATTATATATATATATATATATATATATGTGTGTGTATATACACCGCGAACGGATGTCAGTTTAAATCATATTTCACAAATTAGTAAAGATTATGTAATAAATTATAACGCATACACTAAACACTGCCTAATTTATGCCAATTGTGTGGAAGGGCGACTTGCTGGGGATGCTACGCATCGCCTACCATCAACGGGTCTCGAACTCAGGACCATTGGAAATCCCTACCTTTAAAGTTTGCAGTAATTCATTCTTGGTATGAGCCAAATAGGGACGAACGATGCATTTACTAATTTTAAAAGTTTACCTGTAGAACTTTCTATAAATTTTTAAAATTAATACGTAATTATTTGATAAACAAAATAATTTGAAAATTCGTTCTCTAAATACTTAATAGAGCACAGTAATTTACAGGGCCGGAAATACTTTTATCCTAGCTGGGGTACTACGCATTGCCTGCCGGTATCGAACCCTGGACATTTGAAAAAGTTTTACTACACGCTACAGAAGCTAGTTCGCAATTACATAAATTTTTCTACCTACATTCAAATGTGCTTCGTTCACTCTGCTCAAGTCACAAAATTCTTCCACGGTTTGTGTCGAAAGAAGATTTCCTCCGTCGGCGGCTGCGAAAATTTCGAGTGTGGCCCTGGCAGAGGGGTCACCGACTTCAAATACCTGTGGGGAAGAGTAGAGTTCTAGCTGACTGGAGGCGTCCATGACGAGAGAATGTGTAGTTACTCGTTGATAAAAATAACTGCTGTGGGTTCCAGCTGAAAATGCGCCTTTTATATACGATACGTGATCCCGATTGTAACCACCCCCTCAGAAGACCAATATTCGATTCGCAAGCTGCTTGTTGGCTGTCAGTGAATTTGGGTGTGGCTGTAACATGTGTGCGAGGTTTACCACCAACCAGATACCATGGACTCGTTCTCATACCCGCCCGTTGGGTTGTAATTGGACGTGCTGCGAATTCTGGGGCGTGTCTTTACTAAATTTGACTTATTCATTCCTAAGTTTTTTTCAATTGTTTTCAAAGGTATCATAAGCAGGTAAATTTAGCAGCATGTAATTTAAAATTTTTTAAGTGTAAATTCATTGTTTTTTAATATCTTCATTGAATAAATTTAATAGTTTTACGTAAACTGATTTGTATTAAAGGGAAGACTCTCGACCTCTTTTTTAAGTGTTTAAAAAGTAAATTGAAAGTCTTTTGATTATTTTTATTCGCGAGGTTTTGAAAGAATAAACTCTTTTAAAGTCTAAAAAGTTTAAAATTTTTGTTTACTTTTATAGTTTTAAAAGGAAAATCTTTAGAGTTTGGGAGAATTTAATGTAAATAAATAGTGAATTAAGTCTGGTACTGTGTTAGTTCGATGCCTTCTAAAATGTAATTTATTAAAGTCCACAGAGGAGATGATCTATGTTCGAGTCTTGAAAAACAACCCACCCTTATGAAACGCTGTTTATTCTCTACGCTTAAATTGATTTGTAAATGGGTACTGGAGGTTTTTGGCAACTTTTGTGGTACATGCCATATTTATTGGGTATGCCATACTAAATCTACAATAATTTAGAATATTCTAAGTATTAAGTTCACTTTAAAATGCTGAATTTACAGTTTTGGAGAATTTAATGTAAAATAAATAATGAATTAAGTCTGGTACTGCCTTAGTTCGAATTATTCTTCGACAAATTGTGCAAATAACAGAATTGCTCAATGCATAGCGTAATCTGGCATCTAACCTTAAAACATTATGGGTTAAAATGCGAAAAATTAAATAGTTACACCTAATTTAATTTCTATTTTGTTTTAAAAATTGTATTATTTTTTTTATGTTATAGTTTAAGGATATAATTGTCTTAAAGATTAATTTGTATTTAATAACCCAGAAACAAAATAATTGGGTAAAAAGGAAAAAAATGAATAAGTTACCCCGAAATACAATCTATTTTTAATATAAAGTTATATTGATATTTTTTTGGTATTAAGGTTTAAAGACATTTGTGCCTTAAAGATAAATTTGTATTTATTAAGCCAGAACACAATAACTCTTCTTGGTGAAAGACAAGAAATGAAATAGTTACCACTAATTTGATTTCTATTTTGTGTTAAAAATTATATTAATGTTTTTTATGTTATAGTTTAAGGATATAATTGTGTTCTAAAGATAAATTTGTATTTAATAACCCAGAAACAAAATAATTGGGTAAAAGAGGAAAAAATGAATAAGTTACCCCGAATATAATCTATTTTTAATATAAGTTATATTAATAATTTTTTGTAATAAGGTTTAAGGATATATTTGTGTCTTAAAGATAAATTTGTATTTATTTTCTTAGGTGAAAGACGAGAAATGAAATAGGTTACCCCTAATTTAATTTCTATTTTGTTTTAAAATCATATTAATGCTTTTTATGTTATAGTTTAAGGATAAATTTGTATATTAAGGTGAAAATTTGTTTTTGTATTAAACTTAGTTTATCATATTCGATTTTTTGTTTAAAAGATCGCCCACCAAACGTCAAATTGGCCTTGTGGCCGTTTTCCGCCACGTTGCTCTTTTTTTGAGACCTTGTCGGTCTACCCCTGGCCCCATAAACATATTAGTTTTTGCTTACTAGCTTTGTCTATTAATTGGGTCGCATTTAGAGACCTTGTCGGACTATCAGGAGCTGGTAATTAAAAGCCGTGGGTAAGGCAGCTTTGGTCCGGTGTTGGTAAGTAATGCCGTAGGTACGGCGGCTGTGTAATACTGTGTTCCTGCTAAGAGGTCTTAAGGTCTAGACGGTTGGTTGTAGCCCTCATCTCGGCTACGTGGTGTTTGATGAGATGAGCTCCTAAAAGTCTATACTTAGACGATTGGTGGTTGTGGTGATGGTTGTGGGGAGATATTCCTTTTGTGTGGTAGTTATTCTGCATGCTCGTATATATTTTGCTATTGGGACTTTACATGCATCTGTTTATATACGGTGTGTGTGTGTGTGTGTGTAATAAATAACAGGGGATCTGTGAGCGTATATATAGTCGGGGGGGGGGGGATATGTGCGTGTGTGTGTGCTTTTAATTCGCTCGAAGGTTATTAATATATCCATAAACAAGCCATTTACGCCTTCTAAGCCAGATTAAGCCTTCTAAGTCAAATGGCTGATTAAACCAATTGGCTGAATTAAACTTCTAAGCCAGTTGCTGAAGCCGAGAGCTTTATTATGCATCTGGGTCTCTCTGGCGAAGGATGCTCTCTTCTCTCTCCTCTCTCTCTTAGGTTAGGTATACCCATTTGGGGGGGTGAGGACATCCCATCTTCTCCCCTAAGTCTCTTCTCTCCTCTCTCTCTTAGGTTAAGTGGATTCCCTCAGCTTGTGGCAGCTGGGGGATTCCCCCTTTTTTTATGCACCCTGGGAGGTGGGGGTGTCACCTTGTAACAAAGGGGGAAGGGGATTGGCATTGACACTCATTTGATCAACATTGCGACTGCTCTGCACTCGTCTTGTTTGTAGTCATACTACTTATATCGTCTGACTTTAGAGGACAGTCACTCATTCATCTGCTGAACAGACAAATCGTCGTTTAACCTCGCTAATTTAATGGGAAGTGGTGTTGAGAAGTGATCACAACGTGGCCCTTGTTTCGTGATGATTTACGTGCTTCTCACAGGAACAACCCTTCGTGCTCTTCTGATCAACAGACAAATTTTTAACTCTAAAATCATGTAAAGACTATCTCAAGTAAGTAACTGACTCAGTTGTCGTAGAATGTAACCTACTTTGGGCCAGCGTCCGTAGCCCAGTACGTAACGCCGTTTCCCAATAAGCGAAGTGAAGACACCGAAGTCGGGGATTCAAACCCCGATGATGCTGGTAATAATGATACAGGAGCAATGGGCTACCTAAGTTGGCCTGACCCCTATACCAGTGTCTGGCCTTCCTGAATGATTATATTATTAACCTATTTAGGGGTCAATTTGGGAAAAAAAATTTGAAAAAGAAAAACTTCTGTTTCTGAATGAAGCTTTTTACATGTAGCATTCCACCTTTCCTGCGTTGTGTAATTAACGATTTTTGCCAAAAGATTATCTAAAGAACTAAAGTTCATTTGGAAAGAAATGGATCAGGATATTAGTGAAAATTTGATATATTCACACCAATATGAAATTAAAATAATCGTAAAACAGAGCTCATCGTTTTATTCCTTTTAGTTAAATTAAGAAAGTGCATATGAAGAAACATTAATTCTGTTCTTCAACCGTTGGTATAGTATTATAGGCAGTGGACCTAAATAAAGTGCGATAGTTCATATAGCTCATAAAGGTCGTATGACGAAGGGGACCTACAGCTTTACTTGAGATTCAAACCATAGATCGCTACACCATAGATCGTAATGTAAAGACGGCCACCCATCTAACTACTAAACAGACCCTGCGTCGCTTACCTTGTTAATGTATTCCTATGAGCAAACACGTCAATCAAAATAAAGGAGCGCAACTGGCCATAAAAAATCATACATATAAGATGGCGCTGCGCCGCAGTCGCACAATAGTACAAATGTCGCATACTGAACAACGACACAGTCACGTGATGCCCTTGAATAGATGTGAGGACCCAGTAATTCTGCACAAGGTACGCGGATGAAAGTTTAACAAGTGACGTTCAGCATCAAAATTGACAAAATGTTCTTTATTTTTTTTTAAAGTTCACCTTTTGTTATATAACTGTGTGCAAACACCTTTTCCCAATAAGAAAAAATGAAGACACCTAGGTTAGGGGTTCGACTCCTGATGGTGTTGGTAATAATAATCCAGGAGTTGAGGTCAGTGTTCGTGTTCGGCTGACTTGAGCGCTGTGCCAGTTTCTGACTTTCTTGATTAATTATTAAAAAGATGTATAGGATCAATGAAATACAACCAACAATAAATTCAAAGACACTAATAAATTAAACCATGAATAAAAAGCTGGTCGTTAATTATTAGTGCAACGATCTGGAAGTGATTAATAGGTGGGAATACTGAAATTAGGTTAGAAAACAACTTCAAATATGAAGTTATGATGATGATATTTTATTATACTCGTATTTGTGTGTCTATATATCTGATAAAAATACAAGGTGATCCCAAGAGGTATCCCCCAAATAATGTAAATTTATTTCTGGGAATACCTTTTCGTAGGGGGGGGGGAGATCACGGGACGTGAATCCCACAGTGAAGATATGCCGAACTGATGTACTGTATAGCTTTATTATTTCTGCCTTGTCCGAGGAAAAGAGAAGAAATGAAGCATGAGGAGTCGCATAATGAAACCTTTTTTTTTTTTTTAGAGAACGAGAATGAATAAAACTAATAACAACCATCACATGTATATTATAATAAATAATATAATATATTCTATTATACTTTATGATTCAATTCATGCACTAGGCTACACCGTGGCCAATGTCGTAACACCGCTTATCAGTGATTATCGATGTTAAGCGACAGTGGGTCTCGATAGTAGGTGGAGGAGACCTTAGATGTGCGAAGGACGTTAAACAACCCTATTAAAAACTACTTCATGCATGCACACAACCAGAATCTGATGTCATCGGCAAATTCTAAGATAAACAAAGGAGAACGTTAAAACTTAAAAAGTTTTAATTTTCCCCTAATTAGGGTACTTTTAAAAATACCCTAACTAGGGGAAAATTGAAATACCTTATTTAGGGGAAAATTAAAATACCTTAATTAGGGGAAAATAAAATACCCTAATTAGGGGGGAAATTAAAATACCCTAATCAGGGTATTTTTAAAATATGCTAAGTAGGGTTTTCTTAATTTTCCCATAATTAGGTATTTTTATTTACTCCCTAATTAGGGTATTTTTAATGTTCCCCTAATTAGTTTATTTTAATTTTCCCCTAAATAGGGTTTTTAATTTTCCCCTAATTAGGGTATTTTTGAAAATACTCTAATTAGGGGAAAATTAAAACCACCCTAATTAGGATAAAATTAAAATACCCTAATTAGAGGAAATTAAAAATACCCTAATTATTGGAAAATAAAAACATAATAAATCAATATACATAATAAACAAATATTCCATAAATTTCGATAATACTGATTGTTATATTCATGGGTAATAAAGGGAAATGTCCCATTCCTACTAACTACTTTGAATAATTATTAAATATTTAACATGGAGGAACTCCAAAGTGATTCGAACATCTGAGAGAAATTTGAAGAAAATCGAAAGGTTTTTTTTTTTCATTTCTATAAAATAACGAAGGAAAAACACCAAGGGTATAGGGTCCAAAGCGATTCCAACATCTGAGCGAAATTTGAAGAAAATCGAGTGTTTGGTTTTTTCAACCCTATCAAAACACGAATGAAAAACACCAAAGGTATAAGAATTCCGATTTTCCTAAATACTCTCTCAAAATTATTAGAATTAATTATTATAACGGAAATTCGGCTTATTTTTCAAAATACTATACATAATAAATAAGCAAATATTCTATAAATTTCGATATATTGTATATTGTTCAACTTCAAATATAATTGTTGTATTCATGGGTAATAAAGGGAAATTGTCCCATTTCTACTAAACTACTTTGAATAATTATTAAATATTTTACATGGCGGAACTCCAAAGTGCAACATCTGTGCGAAATTTGAAGAAAATCGAAAGTGTTGGGTCTTTTTCATTCCTAGGAAAGCACGAGGAAAAAACACGGTTTATCGAAAGAATTTCGATTTTCCTGAAACTCTCAAATTTTTAAAATGAAGTGAATTAACGGAAATTCACCTTATTTTTTAATATACATAATGAATAAGCAAATATTCCGTAAAAATGGATATCATGTATATTGATGTATTAATGCGTAATAAAGGGAAAATGTCCCATTTCTACTAATCTACTTCGAAAAATTATTAAATAGTTTACATAGATGAACTCCAAAGTGATTTCAACATCTGTGCGAAATTTATAGAAAATCGAAAGGGTATATATAGGCTTTGTATTTTTCGAGATTATCGAAAGAATTTCGATGATCCTAAAACTCTCCCAAAATTATTAGGATGAATTGCTGTAACTGAAATTCAGCTTATTTTTCAATATACATAATAAATAAGCAAATAAATGCAAAAAACTTCACTTTTCTACGTGAAGGTCAAAATATGATAATAAAAACCCACTCTAATAGACAGAGTTTATTTCCACAACAGTTTCGATGCCCACTGGCATCCTCTTCGGGTGGATACAGAAAAACAAATCGGCTTATTATCGTTTTTCTGTATCCACCCGAAGAGGATGCCAGTGGGCATCGAAACTGTTGTGGAAATAAACTGTCTATTAGAGTGGGGTTTTATTATAAAAATAAGCAAATATTCCGTAAATTTCTATATATTGTATATTGAAGTATTAGTGTGAAATAAATAGAAAATGTCCTATTCCTTCTAAACTACTTTGAATAATTATTAAATATTTTACATGGAAGAACTCCAAAGTGAGTCCAACATCTGTACGAAATTTGAAGAAAATCGAAAGTGTTTGGTTTTTTCATTCCTCTAAAAGTACGAGGGAAAAACATCAAGTTTATCGAGTTTATCGAAAGAATTTCGATTTTCCGAAAACTTTCCCAAAATGATTAGAATGAAGTGTTGTAACGGAAATTCAGCATATTTTTCAATATACATAATAAATAAGCAAATATTCCGTAAATTTCGATATATATTTATATTGATGCGTTGATGGGTAATAAAGGGAAAATGTCCATTCCATCTAACTATTTTGGATAATTGAATAAGGAGTTTGTCGAAAGAATTTCTATTTACCTAAAATTCTCCCAGAATTATTAGAATGAATCAGAATATTTTCAATTTCCCCTAATTAGGGTATTTTCAATTTCCTCCTAATTAATGTGTTTCAGTTTCTCCTAATTAGGATATTTTAAATTTCCCTTAACTAGGGTATTTTCAATTTCTCCCTAATTGTGGTATTTTTAATTTTTCCCTAAGGGAATATTTTTCTTTCTAGCTCAATAACTTCTTTTATGTTAAACTAACAGTTCCTTACCAGCTCTCACAAGTGTGTAGTGCATCATCAATAATCTGAGCTCTGTTTGAGTCTGGGAACACCGACGGATCATTTGCTAATTGAGACGCACTCGCCACCTAACCTAAGTTAAAAATGACCGATTCATTGGTATTTGGCATTACTTCGATTCCTAATAGGGGTATTTTCAATTTCCCCTAATTAGGAGTATTTTCAATTCCCCCTAATTAGGGGATTTTCAATTTTCCCCTAATTAGGTTATTTTAAAAATTTCCTAATTAGGAGTATTTTAAATATCCCCTAATTAGGGGCATTTTGCAGTTCATTTATGTAAAATATTTAATCACTGGGGAACAAATTTTAACTTTTTTTTTGTTTCTGGACGTGAACAGGTCGGTCTTATAGGATTTTTTTCGCTGATTCCGAATATAGCCGTAGAATTTCTCTATCACCCAAGGTTACTGAGAAATTTTTATTTTAATATTTATTCAAAAAGTGTATAGAAGTTAGTAAAAATACTTCATCAAAATTATATTAGTGGCAGATTGGCATTTAAAATATTCTTCTTAAAACTTCTTTGTCACTGATTTTTCTTGTAGTTTTCATTAGGAGCTTCTCGCATCAATGTCCAGCAGTAATCAGCTAACATTGCCGGATCCCACCTCCCTTGGTAGCGTTTCTCCATAGTAGCTATATCTTGGTGGAACCTTTCTCCATGCTCATCGCTTACGTCGCCGAGGTTTTCAGAGGAAGAAATCTAAATGGGAGTGCAAGAAATGGATTTTTAGTGACATATTACATCCCAATAACCTATATGCTTCAATCGTGTCCTGCACTATTTTTTCATAGTTAGAGGCTTTGATGTTCCCTAGAAAATTTGTGACAACATTCTTCATGGCCTCCCATGCCACTTTTTCTTTTCCTCTCAAGGCATCATCAAACTTTTGATCTTTCATGAGCTCTCTGATTTGGGGACCAACAAAGATCCCTTCTTTTATCTTTGCATCGCTAAGTCGTGAAAACTTTTTCTTCAAATATTTGAATGCCTCATCTTCCTTGTTCATTGCTTTGACAAAATTTTTCATGATGCCAAGTTTGATGTGAAGTGGCGGTAAGTATATTTTCTTGGGGTCAACTAAGGGTTCATGAGACACATTCTTCAGTCCTGGGCTACATTTTTGACAAAGTGGCCAATCCTTTACAAAATAATGCGAATCTCTGGCTCTGCTGTCCCATTCACAAAGGAAGCAGCAGAACTTCGTATAACCGAGCTGCATTCCCAGAAGAAGCGCGACGACTTTTAAATCCCCACATATATACCAACGAAACTGGTCATAATTAATCTGCTGAAGGATGAGTTTCATATTTTCGTAAGATTCCTTCATGTGGACAGCGTGCCCTACAGGAATGGAAGGGTATTTATTTCCATTGTGAAGTAGTACAACCTTGAGGCTTAGCTTCGAAGAGTCAATAAATAAACGCCAATCTTCAGATTTGTGCTCATGACCGAGAGCTAACAGCAGTCCATTTACATTATTACAGTAGCATAAACCACCTGACGAGGAGAAATACTGCATCAGATCTTTTTGGCGAGTGCGGAACGCCGATATGCTTGTATCTTTTGCCAGCAAATTCCATTCACGTAACCTGGAGCCCAATAATTCCGCTTTCTTTTTCGGAAGGTCCAAATCTCTCACGAAATCATTCAGCATAACCTGCGTTATCATACGTTGTTTATTTGATTCAGGTTGCTGAAAGTCTGTATCTTTAGTGTCATCAATTTCCATTGGTTCAACTTCAGACTCTTCATCCAGTGTTCATGACTTTGGGGGAGTTGGAATTGGGTTATCATCGTCATGTAGTACTGGTCTCATGGCAGATGCAAGATTTGGGTATTGAATTTTATGTTTATTTTTGGCAGAGAATCCTGAAACGTTAGTCATACAAAAATAGCAATCCGTTAGGTGATCCTTGGGCTCTCTCCAAATCATTGGTATGGCAAATGGCATAGATTTGCGGGTACCTTTAATCCAACCCCTAAGAGTGACGGCACAGGAAATGCATGAGATATGAGGTGCCCAGGATTTGTCTTGGTCGCCTACCTTACATCCAAAATAAAGTTCGTAAGCCTTCTTCACGAGTGGGGTCATCGTCTTCCTCTGTGCCATTATGGTCAGTTCTCCACATACGTAGCAAAATGTATCTCTGGGATTAATACAGTTTCGATTCATGCTGGCGGAAAATTACTGAAATCACGGAAAACTTTTTGGAATGAAAAACCAATTTTTTCTACTATGAAAAATTTTAAAATTTGAGCAAAACTTGAAAAAAAATTCTTTCTTTTTATTAAAAATCTGTTTGTTTAAATAGCTATATTTTTTTAATGCAAAAAATACTATTAAATATAGTTAACCTGGAAAAAAAAGAAAGTAAAATTAAATTAGTACACTTAATTTTAACTAATATTTTGGGAAAACTCTGAGTAAATGGAAATATTATTTTCTCGAAAACTATGAGTGAGAGAAACATTCTGAAACCATATTTGGAATCAGCATCAAAAGTTCTATAAGAAACACCAAATAGTTTTCAAGAAACAAAAATGTTGTTCCCTAGTGTAATTTTTCAAAGTATGATAGATTAGTAGGAATGGGACATTTTCCCTTTATTACGCACCAATTATGACTATTAAAAAAATAAGGTGAATTTCCGTTTATTCACTTCATTTTAAAAATTTTGTGAGAGTTTCAGGAAAATCGAAATTCTTTCGATAAACCATGTTTTTTCCTCGTTGCTTTCAAAGGAATGAAAAAAACCAAACACTTTCGATTTTCTTCAAATTTTGCACAGATGTTGGAATCACTTTGGAGTTCCTTCATGTAAAATATTTAATAATTATTCAAAGTAGTTTAGTAGAAATGGGACATTTTCCCTTTACTACTCATGAATACATCAATATACAGCATATCGAAATTTACGGAATATTTACTTATTTATTTATTTATTTTCCCCTAATTAGGAGTATTTTAAATATCCTCCTAATTAGGGGTATTTTCAAATTCCTCCTAATTAGGGTATTTTCAATTTCCCCTTATTTAGGTTTTTTTTCAATTTCTCCCTAATTAAGGGTATTTTTAATTTCTCCCTAATTAGGGTATTTTGAATATCCCCCCCCTAATTAAGGGTATTTTAAATATCCCCCCCTAATTAAGGGTGTTTTCAATTTTTCCCTAATTAGGGTATTTTCAATTTCCGTCTTATTAGGGGTGATATTAAGGCGGTATTTAAAATACCCATAATTAGGGGGAAATAAACAAATATTAAGCAAATATTCTGTAAATTTCGATATACTGTATATTGATGTATTCATGAGTAATAAAGGGAAACTGTCCCATTCGTACTAAACTACTTTGAATAATTGTTAAATATTTTACATGGAGGAACTCCAAAGAGATTCCAACATCTGTGCGAAATTTGAAGAAAATGGAAAGTGTTTGGCTTTTTTCATTCCTATAAAAACACGAAGTTTTCAAGTATATCGAAAGAATTTCGATTTTCTTGAAACTCTCCCAAAATTATTCGAATGAAGTGTTGTAATGGAAATTCAGCTTATTTTTCAATATACTTAATAAATAAGCAAATATTCCGTAAATTTTAATATATTGTATATTCATATATTGGTGGGTAATAAGGGAAAATGTCCCATTCCTATTAATCTTCTTTGAATAATGAACTGCAAAGTGATTTCAACATCTGTGCGAAATTTATAGGGGTTGTGAGTACTGAACAATACTCGATTATGGATAAGACTGAATTCTTCCATAACACTAGCATGATGTTTGCTTTCCTGGTGCGGAAGCTCTTCTAGATACAGTAATTCCAATTATTTTTCTTGCTATTGTAAATTTAATGTTGTAGTGTTCTCTGAATTCTGAATTCACTAACATTATTACTCTAAGATCCCTGACTTGTGAGTTTGGTGTTATCTCTTTGTCGTTTAGTGTTTATATCCTTTATTTTGTAGCTCCTTGTTTCCATATCTTGTAAGTTGAAAATTTTCTTAGTTGAACTTTATATTGATGTCTTCCGCCCACGTGTATAATGTTTCAAGGTCGTTTTAATCTTTCTCTGTCACTTCCAGTTGATATTTCCTTGCATATTTTTGTCATCCGCGAAACACGATACGTCACTGTCATTAATATCTGCATCAATGTTTGCAATCAGTACATTTAAATACGATCTCTTTCAAAACACAAATACACAGGTCAGTTAAATGAAACCTTTTGAAACCAAAATCATTAGGAAACGTCCATAAATAATCATTTAGTCGGCGTAGCAAAAGTCTCTCAAGTAATTTTGAGAAGCAGGAGGCAACAGCAGCAGGCCTGTAGTTATTTTTGACAAGGGGTTTTATATATACCCTCATAAACCCTGCAGGAATATAACTGAGCAAGTATGGCTGAGAACAATAGTGAGATGTGAAGATTCATCGCATCATTAGCGTTATTTACATGCTCGCTCGACAGGTCATCTATACCTGGACAGGAAACTGTCAACTGTCTTTAGCTCTTTAATCAGACTCTTAATTGTAGGCATGATTCTCCGCATTTTTACTGGCCCCTCTTAATGACGCTCCTTTGCAGCCTACATTAAAATTAATTCACCCCACGCTGTGGAGAGAATAAGGGAGAGAATTCTAAAATTGTAAATACGAGTAGGCAAAGCCTTTTTTAGAAAGCTTTTTTATTTGGAGGCTGCTTAGACCTGATAAATCACGTCGAACTAGGAAAAAGTCGAATTCGATTTAATTCCAGTTCAATTTTATTTCATTCCAGTTAAATTTAATTCCTTCATTGCGACTTAATTCCAGTATTCCAGTGAGTTAAATTTAATTTCAGTATGACCAGTTCGATCAAATTTTATTTCGACTTTATTTTATTTCGAAGTTAAGCGACGTTGGGATAATATTTCTGGTAGTAGTTACCAGTTTCTGTTTCTGGTTACCGGTGGAAGTTTGATGGGTTACTGTCCTCTGCGTTTAAATGATTCCATGTAAATCTGTAGTTCCCTTCCGTCATATGACCTTAGATGTTGCAAAAGTGGTTAAACAACCCCAGAAAAAACAAGTACGTAAAAAATGAACCTAACCTAATTGAACAGTAGCCTAACCAAGCATTAACTCTTTGATGTACAGTGCTTACAAGAAGTCTCACGCTTCTGTCTCGTCCCAAGCTAGTCTGTTAGGTATAAAATGGGCGGTCCTTGTGGCAGCGGAGGTGTGTTCGGATTGGTGCACATAACTGTTCTAACACAATGAATGACGACCATTATTACGTCACTTCTGCTACATTTTAGTGTTTAAAATACAAATGATTAAGAAGCAGAATGGAGCAAGTTTCGGGATGTTGGGATGGTTATGGAGCAATCCTAGTCATCATAATATTAGCTGCGCATTACATTATACCGTCTCAATATATACTGTAGACCAAAGCTTTCCAAACTGTGTGTCGCCAATACCTCCCAGGTGTGTCGCCAAATTTAGTTAATTATTTTCAATTTTTTGTATTTTGTAAATTTTGATTTTTGTATCAACAAAATCGGCTACAAGATAAACCACCTACTGAAAAATTATCTGATATTTGATATTTGATAACAAAAATTAATTAATGTGTCGTGAAAATTTTTATGCTTAAATAGTGTGTCGCCAAAGTGAAAAGTTTGGAAAGCTCTGCTGTAGACTATAGAGAACGACTAATTCGGCAAATATCCCAAATCATGGCATGATACCTAAGTATTTTGACGCGTCTAAATTATTGCTCAAATGCAATTATTGATATTAAGTAATTGTTGGGATTGTTGTCATATTGTTGTTTGCGATATATATCCTACATGAAGAATCTAATGACCAAATTCCTCAGTGAACCTCTCACGCGCTCGCATTTCGAGGAAGTCACGGTCGTCTCACTAATAGATAGTTTATCCGTTGTTTTAAGTGGTAACCTATTAAACGAACTATGTTAAACCTATTCCATCTTATGAAAGTCATTAGTCTAAAGGAAGACTGGTGGGCCGTGAATCAGAGAAATTTGCATTTGATTTGTTTATTGGTTTAATTCCATTAAACATGTAATGACCTCGATGTTGCGTTTTTATTTTTTTCCTGAAACTATTACCTTCTCATAGTTTGTTTCAACAATGCATATATTCATCTCAACGAGTGTAGACATTGTAAGAAAAGTTTCTAACTAAGGATAAGTATAGTTCTTTCATAGTCACAATATATACTTTTATAGATGTCAAACATAAAAATATAATAAAATTCTATATTAACATAAATATATATTCGATACACATTTACGTCATGGCTTGAACATCAGTATTTCGTATAGCTTCCTCAGCATCAATAATTTCTTGCAATCGTTGCGGCATAGAAGAGGCCAGATTGTAGGGAATGTTTGGTGTTCGGCGTAAGCTCTCCCAACTATTCCTCGTGTGAGCTAAAGTGCTTCAAATGTTCTTTCATTGCGTTGCTCCCATTCGTTAATCATTATTGCCCAAAGGTTTTCAATCGGATTCAAATCAGGAGAACGTGGTGGCAGAATTAGATTAATAATCTCTGGGTGATCTTCGTACCACGCTCTCACAACGTTTACTCATATGAATGGGACTGTCATCTTCCATTAAGTAAAATGGTTCCGGTGCTGGAACCTGATACGCACGAACACTGAGTAGCAGCACCTCTTCCAGTATCTGGCAATATTGCTGTCCAGTAAAGCTTCCATCTATTTGAGTCAATTCTACGACACCATAGCCAGACATCCAGCCCACACCCGAGATTGATGTGACCACTACGTTTGCTCGGGAAAACATTTCCTTCTTCATAGCGTTTTCCGCGCTGCCTCCAAACTTGCAGGGAACCATGACTATCTGTTGAAAATATTTTTCCACAATATTTTCTCCTGAATTCTTCCTCCTGCGGCAAGTATTGCAAGGCAAATTCCATCCGCGCCTCTTTATGCTCAATCGTCAATGCAGGTTTTATAGCTGGACGGCGAGAAAAATACCCTGCCTCGTGAAGTCTGTTGTTCACTGTATTTGCGCTACAACGAAGGTTCAGGTGTCTGTAAATATGCGTCGCTGGAACAAACGGATGCTCTCTGGCATGATTAACAATCGCAGCATCGATGTTGAACGCGGAGGACCAGACCTCGGCAAAGTAGCGATTGAATTTTCTGCTTCATACCGATGAATCCACCGTTCCACAGTGCTTCGATGAACGTCTAGTCGTCTTGATATTTCTCTTATTGGCACACCATATTATGCAATGTCATCATTGCTCCCGGCGTTGCCTGGGTCGTCTCGTAGTGAACAGACGGCCTTTCCATTTTTGTGTAAATGGCTTTTGTGAAGCGTGCTGGGACGATAAAGGAATGAGGATACCATGCACCCCTTCTGAAATTGATTTCGGTTGTGAAGGGTACCAACCCTTCGAATGGTAATAATAATCACCCAATTTCCTATTTTGTTGAACATATGCATAAAAAATTCGTCTTAAAAGCCAAGGATCCAAAGATTGTCAGCAATACTTTATATCCCAACTGAATATAGTCAGCCATCAACAGTATAATCATATTTTATTTCCATAACTACTCATGACTACTCTGTCATAGTAAATAACCTTATTATGACTTAGGTAGTTAGTGGTAATTCTGAGTGACGGCCTCTAGCCACATACGTTAAACCTATCAGTGCTTCTAAGACCAGACTCTTCTGTTTCTGTCAATTCATTGTTAGTTTAAGGTATTTTGCTTTGTCTTTCTAGGTCTAGGGCATTAAAATAAATATTTGAGTTTGTGTTTAGCATTTCCTCCTCCCTTCGTAATTCCCCACCCAACCTCGTTTTCTTCGACATAGCAACACTTATCTCCATCCTCATTCCACTTCCTTCATTAAACCTATTATCGCTTTTACTGTCCCCTTCCTTCCATCCTTCAATGCCAGCGTTCTTAAACCTAGCACATAAATTATATAATATGGAATCTAACACCTTAGATCTCTACGCATTCATGTTACTTGAAGACGCCTGTGTCTTAGGGGAATCTAAGTGTTGAGATTGGGCTTGAGGGGGAGTCTATAGATTATTACAGATGACCTTGAACGCTCCAACTATTTAAAAATGATTATTTATTACGCACATCATATGGCATAATGCACACATGAATTTAAGTATCTCTTACACTGTAGGAATGGAATTGAATCCTACCAGAGTTAAAAAGTCGCAAAATATGGTAGATTAGTTTGTATTAAGAGGTCACTAAGAGAAAAGGATTTGGAGTAGAGCGGAAGGCAGAGAGTATATTTTCTCGAGTTTCGGTTATTATTAACGTTATATGGATACATTGCCATGCGGTGTGATCAGGGAGAGAGAGAGAGAGAGAGAGAGAGACAGAGAGAGAGCGGAGACAGAGACAGAGACACACGAGACAGAGAGACAGAGACCACAGAGACAGAGACACACAGAGACAGAGACACACAGAGACACAGAGAGACAGAGACACACAGAGAGACAGACACACAGAGAGACAGAGCTTTTAAATCACACCTTTTAAATGGTTTGTGGGTAAGGGCTTCACGTATGTTATTTTAGTCCAGGGTAGTTTATGTGGAGGTGTTAACGTAACTTGCACTTGGGACTGTTAATTGTAAGACAACTACCATAGCTGAGACTAAGACACGTTATCCCCTGCATACTCTATATATATCTATATACAGTATGTCTCTATATATAAATAGATAGAGTGATCAACACAATGATAATGTGGACGTCATTGATGGGGTTAGAGCAATTATGTGCACCAATCCGAACACACCTCCGCTGCCATAAGGACCGCCCATTTTATACCTAACAGACTAGCTTGGGACGAGACAGAGACGCGAGACTTCTTGTAAGCACTGTACATTGGGATGTAATTTTCACAGGTAATTTTGGCAGTATTTTATACCTGGGAAAATACGTCCCTAGCGATGTTAAAGAGTTAAAAGTGGTTCGTTCTCGTTCCAGTCTCGCGAATTCAATTTAATTCCAGTTCATTTTTATTCCAGTCCAAGAAAGTCGCCTCAGATTTGTTTCATTCGCTCTACTTCAGCATTCCTCTCGGAAAATCTTAATTTTTTACTAAGTTTTTAGCAATCCATATACAAACGGTCCAGAAAGTCGCGTCGTGAAACTCCATGTTTATTACCGTTAAATATCGATATAGAACTGGAATTGCACGGCGGGACTTTTTCAATCGACCGTACCTTAAAACCGCTCTAATATGTATAATTTGAATGGGTAAAAATCTGAGGTGTTTTTCTTTCCGTGTAGCCTCTTCAAGTGTTCATTGACGACTACATAACTGAACTTTTGAAGAGGTTAAATGAAAAACGAAGCACTTTATTTCTTCTCTCATTTTTATCACTTTTAAAATATTTTCGCTGTATAATACAAAATTATAGTTATACTTCAATATTCCAGTATATATGAAATGAAAATGAAATTGAAAATGAAAAGGTTTATTGGCAGACTATAGTCCATATAACAAATATTATTAATACAATGACAGTTCACATACTAAGGTGGAGCTACAGACAGACGTTTTCGTACCAAGAATTCCATAGCTTAGGCCTTAGAGGATAAACGGCAGGATTCATACATCCGACTCATCACTCAATGAGCTGGTAATAGTTTGACCCAAATACTTAGGTTCTTGTACTTCCTCAATTACTTCACCTTTCATTTTAAACCTAATATCAGTTGGCTGATTACAGCTTTTAGGATGAAACTGCATAACCTTAGTTTTTGTAATATTAAAAAGAATATCATGTTTCTGCGAATACACTTCGCAGACATTTAGTAGCCGATCCAGCCCTTTAACAGAGGGGCTTATTAACACCATATCATCGGCATAAACTAAGTTTTTATCCTTGTGTTATCTATACAACATCCCACTGTTGCCTCATTAAATGAAGCAATTAATCCGTCAATATACACATTAAACAGCATAAGGGAGAGCAAGGAGCCTTGTCTCACCTCGCAAGAGGAGCCAAAACATTCGGATAGTACATTGCCCCACCTAACAGTAAAAGATTAGTGGGACCAAAATTTCAATAAATTTAATATGTACATCGGAACCTTCCTGTTTTCTAGTTTTTTAAATAAAATATTGTGGTTCACTCTATCATATGCCTTACTTATAGCTAGGAAACAGTTTGGAAATATATATCTAGGAAATATATATATATATATTATATATTATAATATATATTATATTTTCGCCTGTCTGCAACGCCGGGTACCTCAAAAGGACGTGTGTGCGTGTTCCAGCCATAACTCCAAAATGGAAGCACTTACAAACATGAAACTTCACACATATATTGATTAGGTCCCCAGGTTGTGCACTTGGGTGTTAATAAATTAAATAATTAAAATTACTGGGCCCGAAGGCCCCAGCACCGCGATTAAACTACAGAAAAGAACGCAGCCGTGAAAATTTTGATTATTTGGTCAATAAAACTATAGAAAAGAACACAGTCATGAAAATCTTGAGCTTCACATATAATTATTTTTTAGGACGACTTCAAACCGTTTGACCTAGAGCTACCAGTTTTGGCACGGGATAAGATAAATCATTTTAATCAAATTCAGCCTTTTGTCTTAAACTTTATTTTATTTAAACTGGGGATCTAATGTGAAATTTATCCCGGGCAACGCCGGGTACCTCAGCTAGTATATATATATATATATATATATATATATATTACAGGGAATCTGTGTAACTAGGGATTTCATGTAAGGTTAAGTCGTGATATTTTTGTTAAACCTAGGTGAAAATTATTGAACGCCCAGTTACGTTAACTGAGTGCCCAGTTAGGTCAACTGTACGCCCTTTACGATTGGTTAGGTTCAGTAAGGATTTGTAAAGTAAGGATGTGTAAATAAGGATTTCATGAAATCCTTATTTACACAGATTCCCTGTAATATATATATATATATATATATATATATATATATATATAAATATATACAGGGTGTTTCTAAAGTAACCATCTATTTTGGTGAAATAGGGGGATTTTAAACAATTGTTATATTGGCATAATGGTATGTACATTGTTATACAAAATTCATGTATTTATAATATTTCAATTGCTTTACACGATTTTTTGTTAATTATTTTATTTTATTTTCAGACCCATATCATTGATGATGAATGTGCAAGAACGGGTTTATGTAGTAACATGCAGGATAAAAGGCATGAAGTGCAATGAAATTAGAGAAAAGTTTGAGAGAAGGTTTCGTAAAACAGGCCCTAGAGACCAGGCTATTCGCGAATTAGTAAACAAATTTATGAGGACTGGATCTGTGCATGACGAGCGTAGATCTGGACGGCCAAGAAGATCTCACGAAAGAATCGAATCTGTTCAAGAAGCATTCGAAGAGGATCCACAATTATCGATTCGGAGGGCATCCCACAGATTAGAAATTCCACAAACAACGGTTTACAGAATTCTACGTTATGATTTAAAGAAAAAGCCATACCACATTCAAGTGTTCCACAACTTACAAGAAGAAGATTATCCACGAAGAGCAACAATGTGTGCCGAGCTTACAAATATATATACAGTATACATTTTCATGTTTTAAAGGTGTTTTTTTTATAATTCATATTATTTCGCAAAATAGATGGTTACTTTAGAAACACCCTGTATGTATATATATATATATATATATATATATATATATATATATATATATATATATATATAATAATATATATATATAAATTATTTCACGAAAGTAACACATGAATAATATTTATGATGAAAATAACCACGATTCCTGAGGATGTCATTAGACGAAAGGGCTTCAGCACCATTCTGGGTTTCCTTTTTCCTTCGTGAATTTTTTCATCATATATATATATATATATATATATATATATAGAGAGAGAGAGAGAGAGAGAGAGGAGAGAGAGATGCCGATTGACAGTAGGCTAACTATAATAAATGTAATTTCGTTGAAATAAAATATTTAAAAAGAGTCACCAACTTCGTCTTCCGGCCAAATAAACACTATTTAATAAAGGAGACAAAAAGGGCTTTGTGGTTTTGGTTCAATTAGCAAAATAAATTAATTATTTTTTGCAATGAACAAGTTATTTATACAAAATTGTGCAATTTATAAAGGATGATGATTGACAATAAGGAGTGATTTTTATACAAGCAAGAATTAAATAGCACAACAGCGATAGAAACACTTATTAAACAATAAAGTATATATGGTATTTAACATACAACAATAATGAACTTACTTGTGATCCAGCTTAACAGTAAATTAATGATTAATGGTATGGGAAACACTTCTTAAAGCTTAATTGGTTAGGCAGAGTTTGCTGGAGTTATAGTATTTTGTAATAAGAATAGCCTATTTCGACGTAATAAAACACTGTAGGCCAAGTGAGTTGGTGAGAGCATATGAACCAGCTGAATTGTGAAGACTTGAAGCCGGATTGAATTTTGCAGGAGTGAAGGTGCTTACGACGTCGGATGAAATAATTATAGGCCTGCAACGATGATGCACTGCTTGCAGAACCAACTGAAATTCGAAGGTTGGGAGGACGGATGCTTTTGAGTGAAACAAAAGATCGTACGAATGAGGTCGAGTGGACTTGGGATCGCCGTCGAGAGAATGAGAGAGACTAGTGTTGAAAGCCGGAGCACAAACGCAAGTGGAGAAGGAACTGAAGCTGACTGACGCTTTTATATGCACTCTCAAGGCATGATGTGTTTGGCGCGAATTCTTGGAATCATCTCGTCGTCTGTATTCTCCATGCGTTTCAGAACACGTATTCGGATTTCACCACTTTCTTTACTTCTACAAGTCCTGAGGAAGGAGGCGAGGAAAAGGAATTCCCGATATGCCGTTATTTATGTAATCTTATATATATATATTGAAGCGCCTCGGTGGTGTAGTGGTTAGCGTCGCTGACTACGAGTCCATCGGCCCCGGGTTCGAGACCCGACGGCAGCCGGCGCGCAGCAAAACCCAGCTGTTCAGCCTTCCACACAATAAAGGAAGTGGTTGGTAGATAAATGGGTACCCTAGGTGGCTTAGTGGTTAAGACGCTGGGCTGCTGATGGGGCGTGGTTCGGATTCCACGTTAAACTGTAGGTCTAAGGTGGAGTGAAAAGCTTGACCTTCGTCAGAATGAATAATTCGGGCGGAAGCTAACCAAAGGTTGTGTATATATATATATATATATGGGATGATGATGAGGTTTGTCTGTCTGTTCTATGTTCGTTTATACATCCCCCAAAAAGGGTAATCTCCACCAAATTTAGTAAACACATTAAGGAAGAACCAGGGAAGGCTTAAGTAACGCACCCTCCCCCTTCCGCTGTGAAAGGTACAGCGGGCATTCTACAGGGTGTTCGAAAAGTCCCTTCACCCCCTACAAAATGTACATATTGTATACCAATTTTATTCTTGTGTGATTAATTGTATTTATATGTGGGAGGTGAAATTTAAGAAACAAGTCACTAGCAACAATTACTTTAATTACAGTAAATAGTTACTAATTACAGTTACTAGTCAAAAACCGTTCACAGGCTTCATATCGTTTCTGCATGTCTGTATCGCTTAATTCATTAACAAATGACGGGCGGTATGGTTTCATGCCGAGATCTTTTGTTATGTGATCTCATTGTGGACGTGGGGACTGCAAGTTCTTGTGATCGTTTCCGAAGTGATTTTTTCGGTGAATGACCCACCGATGCAATCACACCTTCACATTGTCCTGCTCACGTTGTTGGTCTTCCCGACCGTGGTCTGTCTTTGATGGAACCAGTTTCAAACAGCTTTTTCTCCCAGCGTAATACCGTTTTGTTTGGTGGTGCAGCCTTATTGAATCTTATGTTGAAATCATTCTGGATATCATGCATCGTTTTGCCAGTATGTGATCTTTCATGAGTCCATGTGCTCATCACTATCCTTTCCTCCAGAGTGTAAGTGGACTGGGCTGCCATTGTTCACACAACTCTAATACCTGGAAAAGAAAAAAATGTCAGTGAATCACATATAAATTCAATTAATCACAAAAATAAAATTGGTGTTGCAATATGTACATTTTGTAGGCAGTGACGGGACTTTTCGAAAACCCTGTAATATATTTATACAGAGGGTTAATAAAAGTAAATCGACCAGTGGTATTCAAAGTATGGGCTGCGGAATATTAATCACTTGGTCACTTGGTGTAGAAAATTCTTTATATAAAACAGTTATTTGAAATTAATACAAAATAGTTACTAGTCTCAAAAATGCGTCCTGCATAAAGACAAATATGTTTTGTATGCATGATAATAAACCATAAAAAGAACAGAATAAGAATAACACAAAAAAAAAACTTGGCGCTAAAAATTGGAAGTTGGAAAAACAAAAATATTTAGCAGTAGCTTTTAACATGTACACTGAGACTAGAATTTTCATCAACATCTGTGAAATTCTTTCATCGAACAAGTGCCTTCAGGTGATGACAGTATTTTCATCAAACTTCGACGCTTGATGAAATACTGTTCGGGGAACTGGTTAATTAAAAATAATTTAATTATGAAGTGGGTGTCGCTATGTTTTAGCGGAAATGTCAAATAAATACCATTTCAGCTCATTTTCATAAACCTTGTGTAATTGCATGTATATCAATTTATGTTATTTAGGAACAAACTAACAGCAACTTAAGTTTCAAGATTAAAAGAAAATTTACCTTACTTCATTAGATTCGAAGATGCTAAGAGAGTGTTGTATATACTCTTCGGCATTGGTTTCACTATGTATATTTTTATATGTATATTGGTTATATATATATATATATATATAAAATTATTATTATAGAGATTTTTTCCGAAGAGCTGATGCTAAATATTTTTTCTTTTAATTTTAAAATTTTAACGCCAAATGCTTTTTTTTTCGTGTTATTTCAGTTTTTAAGCCAGTGAGAACTAAACATTTACTGTAAGGTCACCACAAACCACTTACATTTTCGCAGCTTCACAAATTTGGTCTCATTGGCTTTGGATGTGTCGCTCCAAATTTTTTATGGGTGTGATATTTTAGTAAATTTATGGACTGATTTGCTTTTCTTTGATTTCACAAAAGAATATAAAATTTTGTACAAGCGTTGTCTGGCTAGATGCACAAATAACACAAGTTATAAAATAGTTCCCTTGGGTAGAGCTTAGAACTCACGACGAATAAGCTCCGTGCAGCGTTACGCAGACAAACGCCTTACTCAGCTGAATAACATTTTGGCCACATAAACTTTGCTCTAAACTTTTTTGCAGTTAATGAATTTGTTTGGTGTTTACATCAAATTATTCGTGACAACGTCCTCTATTTTTTTGGTTTAAAGTGCGTGTTATAGCCTTCAGAATAGCCGTCCGCGAAGTGCTGGTCGGGATCAAAACAGATTTGTCCACACGCAACCGTGTGTAGATGATTTGAAACTTGTACGTAAAACAAACCATCTCAGTGAAGTGGTTAAAGGTAGCATGTGTTACCCTTTATTGTGATTTTATGAAAACAGTAGTCACAAGAAAACTCACTCTGTTAATCTCCTTACTTAATTACGAGTAATAACATTTATCATTTGATCGAAAGATCAAATTGGTGACCCATAAATAATTTTTAATTAATCTAATTACATATAAAAATCTATTGTTACTTTATATGCAAATGCTTATCACTTAAAAGCAGTTTCCATATGAGAAACATGAAGCAAAATTTAAATAGAAAATTATAATTCAAATAGAATTTCTCTTGTGACAAATTTTCTCGTTTCTATAACATTATACAATAGTATATTTGCAATCATTGTATAGAAAAGTTCATTATTCATAACCGTCAGAATTTAATTAAGGTTAAACATTTTATTGTGTTTTACAAAAAATTTCAAAATTCAATTTCACTTTGTTCAGTGCTTCTATATAAAAAATTTTAATTAAGAAAAAATTGTAGTTGATATTTATTATTAATTAATTAAAATTAAACAAGAGAATTAAGAATGTTTCTAATAAAAACATAAGGATTATATACATATATATACTTTACACACACACACACACACACACACCTTAGTTAAAAAAAAAACTTACTTTTGCTTCCGCAGAAATTGTTCATTCTGACGAAAGTCAAGTTTATTGCTCCACCTTAGACCTACAGCTTAAAGGGGAATACGACCCACGACCCACCAAAGAACTCAGAAATTACAAAGTCCGGACTCGATCTCATGATCTTACGATCAGCAGCCCAACGTCTCAAACACTAGGGTACCCAGGGTACCCATTTATCTAGCAACCATTTTTTTTTTTTTTTTTGTGTGCAAGGATGAACAACTGGGTAAGTTGATTACCGCCTGCCCTCGCTGAGAATCGAACCCGGGTTCTATGGATTAGTAGTCAGCGATATTAACCCCTACACCATCGAAATATATATCTATGGTCCAGTCAATAAAGTTGCATAATTTAATAACTTTTTAATTAAACAATTCCGCGAATTTATTGACTTGACCTCGTATTGTTTTTTAATAAAAATAATTTTCAGTCATAATTAATAACCTCAGAACACGAAGCTATAGATGACAAACTGTCCTTTTTGGTCTTCATTTTATTCAATGATCGCATTATTTTCTCAGAAGAAGAAAGCCATTGTCTACTCGTATGAGCTGTATATAGTCGGTACGTAATTTTATTCATTCAAAAATTTAAAAATAGTAAATTAAAATTTTTTCAAAAATATACTGACACTAAACTGAAAATAATTACAGAGGAATCAGTTATAAACAAATATTTATATTAAACCAACAGACGAGGAACTGAGTCTCCACAAATTACAATTGTTGGTCACAAAATTTCGTAATTAAAATTTCACTGCATTTATTACACGGGATTTTAAATAACGTCAAACAGGAATTTGTTTGACTGAAACCCCAAAGGATTAATAAATAATGGCTTTCCCCTACCTATCTTGCCCTCCCCCCCTGACCACCGAAAAAAGTTACTGTTTAAACAAATTGATAATAAAAACTAAATAAAATTAATAATGAGTGTAAACATTTTATTATAAATTGGAGAAAATTATGGAATGAAAAAATGAATAACTTAAACTAAACAAAATCATTAAAATCATATCAAAATAAAGGCATATGAAAAGATTAGAATTAAAATGATCAAAAACTCATTTCTTGACCGTTTAAGCCCTGAATTTTTTGTAGGGTTAAGTTATGAATGTTTGTATTTGAAACGTTAGCAATTTGTACCTTCAGTCCTTAAAAGGTTAACAAGGAAAAGGCATTCTGAAAATTAAACGAATATACCATATATTTAATGTAATGGAGAAGACTGTAACTCCTTCTATATTGACTATATCACTGTTAAAAAAAAAGAGAAAAAAGTACTTTCAATGTCCTTTGAAATTTAAAATTTGTCATTTTTGTTTTTGAAATGATTACTTTTTTAATCCTAATATTTGTCCTTTAAATTTTAAATTACATTCACCGCCAAAGTCGAGAAATCTCGTCTTGAACGTGTGTACATTATGTTTTATTTTGGTATACTTTATTTTGTTTAGAGATATCTTTAGTTTTAATTTTTGTTTAAATTTTTGGAACTATTGAAGAATAGGGACCCCAGCCTTCTTTAGTTAGCTTTATAAGGCTAACTAACGAAAATATCATGACCTAACCTAACCAATCGTCAAGGGCGTACAGTTAACCTAACGATTGGTTAGGTTAGGTCGTGATATTTTCGTTAGTTAGCCTTATAAGCCTAACTAAAGAAGGCTGAGGTCCCTATTCTTCAACAGCTCCAAATTTTTGGTACGACCTTATAGATGGGTAAAAAATTACAAAAATGCTGGCGTTGAATGCGTTAATTTGTAGAATAAAAAACAAACCAGTGTTGATGACAGTCGAAATTTGTTACAAAGATCGTGATTGGTCGAGATTGGTCATACAGGAAATAACTAACCAATCCTAAACGATCATCTAACCTAGCATATTCTGGTCTCCGCGAAACTTAATATTAGCCAAAAAACAAAAAACTGTTGATAAAATTTTACTAATCATTTAAAACAACATAAAATATAGACTTTTTTAATTGACTATAAAAAAGTATTTTCATGAAACGAAACATAAATGGCGGCACCAGATTTCAATTTCACACGGGTATCTTCAAAGGGTGCTACTGTAGTATGCGGTCTACCGTTAAGTTTCTACTGTAGTATGCGGTCTACCGTTAAGTTTCTACTGTAGTATGCGGTCTACCGTTAAGTTTCTACTGTAGTATGCGGTCTACCGTTAAGTTTCTACTGTAGTATGCGGTCTACCGTTCAAAATATTTAAAAGGAATTGAAAATGAATTGAAAGGAATTATAATTTAATTTACACAATTAAGGAATTATTAAAGAAGTTAAACATACTACTCCCGCATACTTAACGGTAGACCGCATACTACAGTACGCCCTTGATGATTGGTTAGGTTAAGTCGTGATATTTTTGTTAGTTTTAACGAAAATATCACGACTTAACCTAACCAATCGTCAAGGGCGTACAATTAACCTAATAATAAAATAATAAGAAGAAAAGAAGCTATAATTAAAAGGTAGACCGTCGAATCGTAGGTAGACCGCATACTACAGTAGCACCCTTCAACGGACCTTTAAAGGGAATGAACTGAAATCAGTTTCAACATCATTTATGTAAACTATAATGTCTTAACTATTATAGCATCATGTATGATATATGGAATATTATTACAACGCTTAAATTTACTGATTAGCTGCTCGTAATTATCTCCATTTCATATATATATATATATATATATATATATATATATATATATATATATATATATATATATATATATACACTATATGATCAAAAGTATTCGGACACCGCATGGTTTTGGGAAAAATGGTTTTATTATGGCATTTAGTAACCAGTAGGTCCACCCTTTGCTTTTATTACAGCGTCAACACGTCGAGGCATACTTTCCACCAGTTTTCGGTAAGTCTGTGCAGGAATGGCTCGCCATTCCTCTTGCAGAGCTGATGCAAGAGATGCAAGTGAAGCCGGGCGTGGTGTGCGGTTTCGTATCCGTCGCTCCAGTTCGTCCCACATGTGCTCGATTGGGTTGAGATCGGGGCTCTGAGCAGGCCAGTCTAACAAATCCACCTTATTTTCACGAAACCAGTCCTGCACACGCCTTGCGGTATGGCAGGGAGCTCGATCCTGTTGAAACAAACAATGGCCATCTCCGTAGTATTGCCACAGTGTAGGGAGGGCCGAATTGTCCAGAACGTCGAGATAAACGTCAGCGTTCATGGTAGTGGGTATAACAACCAACGGGCCGAGCCCTAGCCAGGAAAAACAACCCCATACCATGATGGAGCCTCCACCGAACTTCACCGTTGGACGTACAAAGTCAGGAAGAAGCCGTTCTCCGGGCTGTCGCCACACCCAAACACGCCCATCAGACTGGAAGAGTGAATACCGCGACTCGTCGCTCCAAAGAACAGTTTTCCAGTCCTCCACGGTCCAGGAACGTCGGGAGACACACCAGGCCAAACGACGCGTGGCATTAACTTTTGTAATCAGTGGCTTGTGTACAGCTGCTCTACCATAATAACCGAGTCTGTGCATCTCTCTGCGGATAGTTACAGTACTAACGGAGGTACCGGATGCTCTTCCTACCTCCTCAGCGATGGAAGCGGCAAAGGACGTGCGGGACTTCTTGACATGTCGTACCAGACTTCTTCTATCACGTTCCGTCAGTTTGCGTGGTCGTCCGGAACGTTTTTTCGCGTTAGTTGCACCGTCGTGCTTCCATCTCATGATAACATCCGCTACAGTCGACTTTGGTATATCCTGTTTGGCTACAATGTTTCGTATATAAACGTTACTTAAAATAACATCCGATGAAGAGTCCACGTTGGAACTCGGAGAGTTCACGTCCGCGCGGCATGGCTTCACAACAGTTACTGATAACTTAACAGAACACCTCAGCATTATAGTTTCGCCACGCTTTTTCCCAGCATACCTTTCGGCGAAGGTGATATTTGCAGAAATGCGGATTTTCCGGGGTGTCCGAATACTTTTGATCATATATATATATATATAGGCTTACCATACGTCCCGATTTGACCGGGACAGTTCCGGTGTTTAGCTCTTGTCCCGGCGTCCCGGCCGGCTTGTAATTCTGTTCCGGTTTATAATTGTGTCCCCTTGCTTTTCGGGACAGAATTACAAGCCGGCCGGGACGCCGGGACAAGAGCTAAACACCGGAACTGTCCCGGTCAAATCGGGACGTATGGTAAGCCTATATATACACATATATACAAAGGTGGGCAGTTGCGCCGCAAAAAGTTGCGGCGCAACTTGCGGCACAACATTTTTGGTTGCGCTTGCGCTTGCGGCGCAACTTTTTGAAAAGGGTTGCGCTTGCGCGTGCGGCGCAACTATTTCAGCAGAGTTGCGGTTGCGGTTGCGGCGCTACAAAAATTGTTGCGCGTGCCCACCACTGCATGATATATATACACCAGGGTTGGGTCGATTAACTTCCAAAATTAACTAGTTAAGTTAATTTGAGATTCTTACCAATTAAGTTAAGTTAAGTTAATGCAAATTTTAAAAATATGGATCACCTGAAGATCATGGCCCCAAACCTTCTTTAGTTAGTCTTATAAGGCTAACTAACAAAAATATCACGACTTAACCTAACCAATCGTCAAGGGCGTACAGTTGACCTAACGATTGGATAGGTTAAGTCGTGATATTTTCGTTAGTTAGCCTTATAAGGCTAACTAACGAAGTCTGGGGACCCTGATCTTCAGGTGATCCTAAAAAATTAACTAGTTAAGTTAAGTTAATTTTGAAAGTTAATCGATTAAGTTAATCAATTAACTTTTTCTTTCTTGAAAGTAGTCTGTAGAATCATCATTATATATAACTAATCAAGGTAATGAAAACCTGTAATTATGTGGGATAACCTTGTATGTGTGGTTGTCAATGTCTGATAATTTATTTGTATTTTTTTGCATATTATACAGGGCAATACATCAGGATAATTTTTTCTATAAGCTGTTATTATTTTTCTGTTTTTTATAAATAAATTAAATTTGTTTATGGTCTCAACTCAACTTTTCTCAACAAGCCTCAACTTTTAGGCATATTATAGTTTTCGGATCATCTGAAGATCAAGGTCCCCAGCCTCAATTACCAAATGATATCTTCGTTAAAACTAAAGAAAATATCACGACTTAACCTAACCAATCGTCAAGGGTGTACAGTTGACAAATTGTCTTCTAAACTGTATGTTTTATATTGTACACTATTGACACTGAACATAATCCAGATTCCTTACCAACAATAGTCAAATTAGACACATAAAATATATACTTCACTTACAAATTAAACATGCTTGTTAACTTTACAGAAGATGAGATTCTCAAACCTTTCATCTCTTAGCCTATTACATTTCACTCTGAAAGATAAAAACAGCATTTTTAGAGGAAAATTAATTGAAAATTAATTGAAATTAATGAATTAATTTGGAGATATTTAATTAAGTTCTTAAGTTAAACTTTTTAAAAAATTTAACTAGTTAAGTTAATTAACTTAATCGGTTAATCGGTAAAAAGTTAAGTTAATTAATTTAAAGGCCCAACCCTGATATATACAGTGTATAACTCTTTTCAATAAGCTTCAACTTACATGCACGTAAAAAGCACTCTTGTTACACATTGCTTTGACATCAAGGCAGGTCAATTCCATTTCTATTAATATCACATAGGAACTGTAGTCTATACCTATAATTAAAAAAGTAAAGTTATATATATATATATATATTAAGTCAGAACGGTAAAGTCATACCCTTATACGAGGACCACTCAATATATTTTGCCCCACCTTTTTTTTCTTTCCAAGTTTCCTTGTAAGTTCCAGAAGTTTTGCACACAAGTAGTTACATACCTTTATTACAAGTTTTTATTTTTCCACACAGTCTCCATCCTTTTCTACAGCTTTCCTCCACCTCGAAACAAGGGCCTTTATTCCTTGCTGGTAAAAGTCTGCTGGGTTCCGTTGGAACCACCTCTTAACTTCCTCAACAACCTCATCGTCACTCTGAAACTTTCTTCCACGAATAGCATCCTTCATTGGACCAAACAAATGGAAGTCTGAAGGTGCCAGATCCGGGCTGTATGGAGGGTGGGGTAACACAGTGAAGCGCATTTTTGTGATGGCCTCTCTTGTTTGCAAACTGTGTGTGGTCTTGCGTTATCGTACACAAGAAGGACGTCTTCCGGTTTTCTCTCCGGTCGAACTCGCTTTATGCGTCTCTGGAGTAATTGCAATGTATGCCTCTGAGTTGATTGTTTGTCCTTTCTTCATAATGACCACCAAAATCACCCCTTTCATGTCCCAGAAGATGGTGGCCATAACCTTTCCTGCAGAGGGAGTCATTTTGAACTTTTTCTTGCGTGGGAGTCTGCGTGATGCCACTCCATGGATTGGCGTTTTGTTTCAGGTTCAAAGTCTCATCCCCAGTCACAATTCGTGAAAGGAAGTCATCCTTTTCTGTCTCGTATCGAACCAACGACTCGGAAGCAATTTCTTTTCTTTGGGCTTTGTGATCTTCAGTCATTTCGCGAGGAACAAACCGTGAACACACTTTTGAGTATCCCTGTTGCTGAATTATCGTATTCACACTTCCTTCACTAATTCCTAGCTCTAGTGATAGCTCCTCGTATGTCACGCGCCGATTTGATCGAATGATGCTGTTAGCACGTTGCACAGTGTGAAATGTCACAGCCGATGCCGGGCGACCGCTGCGTGGCTCATCATCGAGACTGGCTCTCCCTCTCTCCGATGATCTCACACGTTTAGACCAGCGTCCAACTGTGCTTCGATCAACAACAGCATTTCCGTAAACGTTTTGTAGACGTTTGTGAATATTTCCAACTGTTTCCTTCTCTGCGGTTAAGAACTCGATAACAGCTCTCTGTTTACGACGCACATCACTGTCAGACGTCATTTTCGAAACTGCGTTAACCATCGGTTTTATACAAAGGTGTTTAAAAGCGGTTTTATACAAGGAGGGAGGGGGTTGAAACTAGAAAAATCCGGTTATGTGAAGTGCAGAAAGTTCAAACTTACGGCTCAAAAACATTTCAGCCCCATGGCCTATTATTTAGCTCAGAAAAAAGGGTGGTGACAAATATATTGAGTGCCCCTAGTACAATTAGCATGCTTCATTTGAGAATCCTTTAGCTTAAATACACTAAAAATTTTGTAATTTACGATTACTTCAAGTGATGCATACACCAGTTTTGTCAAATTGTATTCTTGGCCCTTAAAATAAAGTCGGTTAAGAATATCCTGTCGTGAAACTCTAGGATCCATACCAATAAATATTGGTAAGAAACATGGAATTTCACGGCAGGACTTTTTGAACGTATTGTACATTCATTATTCTTGTCCATATACTGTACATATATAAATACACCGTATATCGATACATCGTGTGTATATGAAAATGAAATGAAAATGAAAATGAAAAGGTTTATTGGCAGACTATTGTCCATATGACAAATATTATTAATACAATGACAGTTCATATACTAAGGATATAAATATATACAATTGATTAGAAATAATACTGCATTGTCGAAGTTAAGTGGAGCTACAGACAGACGTTTTCGTACCAAGAATTCCATAGCTTAGAGGATAAATGGCAGGACTCATGGATAGCTTGGATGATTGGGTTGGTTGATTTTTTAATTCTTTGCATTAGACTGTGTTGAGCACGTATTGCTACCTCCGGGAAGCTCAGGACATTGCGGATAGCAAACATTTGCGAAGCTGAGCATCTCGGGGGTAATTTATGTAAGAGTCTAAAAGACCTGTTGTACAGCAAATTTAGGGTTCTGCCAGAACTTTTTTTATAATTCACCCAGAGTTGCTGACCGTATATATTACTGCAGAAAGTACGAAAGAGTGTGTCTTTAGCTTCACTTGTACAGAATCGAAAGTTCCTTATGGTCATATTCGCTTTAGCACACAGGCTTCGAGATTGTTTTCTTATATCCGAGTCATCACTCAAGGAGCTGGTAATAGTTTGACCCAAATACTTAAACTCTTGTACTTCCTCAATTACTTCACCATTCATTTTAAACCCTATATCAGCTGGCTGATTACAGCTTTTAGGATGAAATTGCAAAACCTTAGTTTTTGTAACATTAAAAAGAATATCATGTTTCTGCGAATACACTTCGCAGACGTTTAGTAGCCGATCCAGACCTTTAACAGTGGGACTTATTAACACCATATCATCGGCATAAACTAAGTTATTTATCCTTGTGTTATCTATACAACATCCCACTGTTGCCTCATTAAGTGAAGCAATTAATCCGTCAATATACACATTAAACGGCATAGGGGAGAGCAAGGAGCCTTGTTTCACCCCGCAAGAGGAGCCAAAACACTCGGATAGTACATTGCCTCACCTGACAGTGAAAGATTGGTGGGAATACCAAAATTTCAATAAATTTAATATGTACATGGGAACCTTCCTGTCTTCTAGTTTTGCAAATAAAATATTGTGGGTCACCCTATCATATGCCTTACTTATATCAAGGAAACAGCTATAAATGGTTGAATTACTGTCAATGTATTTAGATATTGTTTCTTTAATTATGATACATAGATACACAGGTCAGTTGAGTGGGACCTTTTAAAGCCAAACTGATTAGATGTCCATAGGAAATCATTTAATCGGAGTAACAAGAGTTTTTCTAGTAGTTTCGAGAAACAGGAAGCGACAGCAATAGGCCTGTAATTATTGCTGGACAGAATGTCTCCGTACTTATTTTTGACCAGGGGCAAGATATATACCGTCATGAACTCTGCAGGGATATAGCTATGAGCCAGCATGGCTGATAGGAGCAATGATGACATACTACGTCATTTGCATATTTTAAGTGCTCATTCGATAAGTCATCCACCCCTGACGTGTGTATATATATATACACGTCAGGGGTAGATGACTTATCGAATGAGCACTTAAAATATGCAAATGACGTAGTATGTCTGCATGTATCATTGCTCATTTTTTCATTTGTTCGTTCTCCCTCCTCATCTTGCGCGGAATGTTCTCCTATACAAGCGTCGTTCTTTATGTTAATTATACTGCGTGTTCTTTGCAGTTGAAATGTATATATATATATATACATAGGTGCATATATTGTACATAAGATAGTGGAAAAATAGTAGCTGTACTTTAGGTGTAAAGAGTATAATTAGACAGAAATATTACATACATTACTTAATAAAATAATTGTAAAATAACAAATTTAGAGTAGGCAGACTTAGGAAAATACATGCAAACTATTAGTACAACGCTTATTAAACGCCATTTAACGCCTATTTTCATGCCAGGAGTTCCTCAATAAAGTCGTATGGCGACGTTGTTTTAATATTTCTTGTAAAAGTCGTTTGTCTTTTGAAGGGTACTAAACGGGGCCTTTCGATGATGAGAGAATCAAGGAGGATGGGTATATACTGTACTAGCGGAGCGACCGGCGTTGCCCAGGTGGAAGTTGAACGCTTGCAGAGAACCCGCCCTTCGTGCGGGTAGCAAAAATATCTCGCCGTACTATTCAATTAACCGGGCATTCAATAATTTTCCCGTAGGTTTCCATTAATTTTAAGCAACTTTAGAATGAGACGTGAGTGTAAAAATTAACCAACTGGTTAGGTTAATTGAATTCCCGGTTAGGTTAACTGAGTGCCAGGTCAGGGCAACGGAGTGCCCGGTTAGGTTAACGGAATGCCCAGTTAGGTTAATCGTACGCCCTTGACGATTGGTTTGGTTAAGTCGTGATATTTTTGTTAGTTTAACGAAAATATCACGACTTAACCTAAACAATCGTCAAGGGTGTACAGTTGACCTAACCGGCATTCAATTAACCTAACCGGGCATTCAATAATTTTCCTGTAGGTTTCGATTAAATTTAAGCAACTTTTACCAAATAATTTTTTATGTCGAGGAGCCGTTTCCGTGTTTTAGGGTGACACAGACAGACAGACAGACAGACAGACACAGACAGACAGACAGACAACAGCATATATGTACAGGGTGTTTCTAAAGTAACCATCTATTTTGCGAAATAATATGAATTATAAAAAAAAACACCTTTAAAACATGAAAATATATATATATATATATATATTTGTAAGCTCGGCACACATTGTTGCTCTTCGTGGATAATCTTCTTCTTGTAAGTTGTGGAACACTTGAATGTGGTATGGCTTTTTCTTTAAATCATAACGTAGAATTCTGTAAACCGTTGTTTGTGGAATTTCTAATCTGTGGGATGCCCTCCGAATCGATAATTGTGGATCCTCTTCGAATGCTTCTTGAACAGATTCGATTCTTTCGTGAGATCTTCTTGGCCGTCCAGATCTACGCTCGTCATGCACAGATCCAGTCCTCATAAATTTGTTTACTAATTCGCGAATAGCCTGGTCTCTAGGGCCTGTTTTACGAAACCTTCTCTCAAACTTTTCTCTAATTTCATTGCACTTCATGCCTTTTATCCTGCATGTTACTACATAAACCCGTTCTTGCACATTCATCATCAATGATATGGGTCTGACAATAAAATAAAATAATTAACAAAAAATCGTGTAAAGCAATTGAAATATTATAAATACATGAATTTTGTATAACAATGCACATACCATTATGCCAATATAACAATTGTTAAAAATCCACCTATTTCACCAAAATAGATGGTTACTTTAGAAACACCCTGTATGTATATGGAGATTTTTAAAAATTCAAATTTTTGTCTAATTAAAACAATTCAAATTTTGTTTGCTGAATCGTAAATGCAATGCGTGAAAAGCACGCGCTAGAGCTCCGCCTATTTTATGACGTGTCTATGCTAGAACTCTGCCCATTTTATGTCACTATCCTTTATGAAGTGTCTATGATGTCACTACCTTTCAACCAATCCGGAATACAGAGGCCTCCAGCAGCCTCAGATGACCTCGGAGGCCGACGCCACATAGCCTATGTTCTTTTCCGGCCTCAGTTACCCCTATCTCCTAAGTCTCATCCAAATCTGGCCAGTGGTTTGGCCTGCCATAAGTAACAAATTTTGCAGGCAGGCAGGAAGCCTTAAAGACCTTTCGGTCCACTCGGGGAGGTTCCTGTTATTAAACCGGTTCATTTTTAACCTATTCTAGCAGTAATAAAAAAATGGGTAGAGAAGTATGAGGCTCTCTCACCACCCTTCGCTCCCGGAAAAAAGTTGAAAAAATACTTTTTCCTGGAAAAGTCGCAAAGGAAATTTGACTGGAAAGAGAAGAATATGTAAGATAGCTCTACAATTACGCTATGCACAAATAGAGATTTTATACTTGATAGAACCGCTGTATAAACTAACCAGGAATATACATGTGCCGATCGCACATCAACCACTTGGTATCGTCACAAAAACATCATACATGGAGTTTTGATTTTAGGCAAAATATTTACAACTCTATTTACTGAGGTATCGGTCCAACAAAGACCTCATGATCCACTTCAGGCTAGCCCCAAAAGGATTAATATAGAGGTAAAGGTTAAACTCTCTATGTCTACACCTATGTACGCGAAAAGCCATCACGCCAGCAAAGTGATGAAATGTTTCTACAGGAATTAAGAACAGAAATAAGATTTTCCACACCATGTCATCACCAGTCACGTGCATCCAGCCACCCAAAAGAAAGAAAAATAATCGTGACGACAAAAACGCAACTCTACCTCGCTTAATCCATGCCATACATTTTTTAAAGTTTTTGGTTCGTTATGAAATTGTTTTTTTACAAATTATTTTTCTACTCTAATCTTAGACATATCAAGAAGGCAGGAAAATGTGTGAGCGTGTGTTCTGTAATGGGATGTCTGTGATGTGTATGTGTCTGCCATCTCTTTGAATATCGCCGAGTTTCAACTTGGGTCTCCCGTCATGAAAGGTGTTTATGCAGCAAGTAATATATTGAGTCGCTCATACTTCGCGGTGTTGTGTCACCACGTGAGTAGAGAAAATCTTTTTCCGGCAAGGAATATCGGTGGGAGGTCCCTGTATTTATCCGCGTGTACTTGTCTCTTATGGAGAATGAAAGTGTTTCGTGGGTGATCACCCGTTGTTGCTCCGGCGAATTCAAGAGTCTTCCACTTAGAGGTATTTACGAGTCAAGCGATAAAAAAGTAAGTTGCTCGATGGTTGATCATGCTATGTGGGGCACAATCAACCGTGGAGACGCAGCATGCAGGAGAAGCGGTCAACCTCTCTCCTGTTCAGGAAAGGACTCCTGTTCCCGATTTCACAATGAGGAACAGGGACTGTCCGATGGCAAGAGAAGAGGCATCACTGCCCTCTTCCTTACCTTCCACTGCAGGGAAGAGGCGTTCGATTACTCAAACGCCTCGCTCGGTGTGCAGTTCCACCCCCTCCCGCCGAAGAAGGAGGGACACGCGCGCCCGTCAGGATATAAACACCGCCAACAGACCCTCACCAAACCACAGAGTAGGGAAAGGGCCTCCTATTCCCCTAAGGTCGTGCCACCCATCCCCGAGTCAGGCGAACCCTGCCTCAGGGAGACTGAGGGAAGAGGACGGGTGGGTCACAGTTAACAGGCGCTCTTCACGGAAGATTCCTCAACCTGTCTTCACGGCAAGGCCACCGGTGAGGAATCTCACCATCTTTGTGTCGCGAATTCAGCTCCCGAACGAGAAATGCGATATTCAACACATGATGGAAGAAGTCTGTGGTGAACACAGTATATTGTTAGTTAAAAAATTAAACACAAAATCTCCGTATTGTAACTCATATAAAGTAATAATTAAAGGTGTAAATTCGCATTTCAACCCGTACAATATGAGTCAGTGGCCAGACGGTATTATTGTTAAGGAGTTTATTCACTTTTCCAGGAGATTTGATAACAGGCAAAATAATAATAATATATAATAATAATAATAATAATAATAATAATAATAATAATAATAGGCGCCCTAACGGTAATGCCTGAAAGTTGTACTGTGTATAATAATAATCTTACTGACAATAAATTTTCTTAATCTTAAGATAGAGTGCAGTGAAACACCTTTGGGAGGGACAAGGGAAAATACTTTGATATCAGTTCCTGAAGTAAAGAGGTTAATTAAAGAGTTAAAGACTGGTTCTGCGTCAGGGGTAGATGACCTATCGAATGAGTACTTAAAATATGCAAATGATGTGGTATGTCTGCATATATCATTGCTCTTATCAGCCACGCTTACTCATAGCGATATCCCTGCAGAGTTCATGAGGGTATATAACTATATATCTTGCCCCTGGTCAAAAATAAGTATGGAGACATTCTGTCCAGCAATAATTACAGGCCTATTGCTGTCGCTTCCTGTTTCTCGAAACTACTAGAAAAACTCTTGTTACTCCGATTGAATGATTACCTATGGACATCTCCTAATCAGTTTGGTTTTAAAACGTCCCACTCACTCAACGGACCTGTGTATCTATGTACTTAAAGAAACAATATCTAAATACAGTGACAGTAATTCAACTATTTATACCTGTTTCCTAGATATAAGTAAGGCATATGATAGAGTGAACCACAATATTTTATTTAAAAAACTAGAAGACAGGAAGGTTCCTTTGTATATATTAAATTTATTGAAATGTTGGTATTCCCACCAATCTTTTACCGTTAGGTGGGGCAATGAACTATTCGAATATTTTGGCTCCTCTTAAGGGGTGAGACAATGCTCCTTGCTTTCTCCTTTGCTGTTTAATATGTATATTGACGGATTAATTGCTTCACTTAATGAGGCAATAGTGGGATGTTGTATAGATAACACAAGGATAAATAACTTAGTTTATGCCGATGATATAGTGTTAATAAGTCCCTCTGTTAAAGGTCTGGATCGGCTACTAAAAGTCTGCGAAGTGTATTCGCAGAAACATGATATTCTTTTTAATATTACAAAACTAAGGTTATGCAGTTTCATCCTAAAAGCTGTAATCAGACAGCTGATATTAGGTTTAAAATGAAAGGTGAAGTAATTGAGGAAGTACAAGAGTTTAAGTATTTGGGTCAAACTATCACCAGCTCCTTGAGTGATGACTCAGATATAAGAAAAGAATCTCGAAGCCTTTGTGCTAAAGCGAATATGACTATAAGGAACTTTTGGTTCTGTACAAGTGAAGCTCGCTTTCGTACTTTCTGCAGTAATATATACTGACAGCAACTCTGGGTGAATTATAAAAAAGGTCCTGGCAGAACCCTAAATTTGCTGTAAAACAGGTCGTTTAGACTCTTACATAAATTTTCCCCGAGATGCTCAGCTTCACAAATGTTTTCTACCCGCAATATCCCGAGCTTCCCGAGCTTCCCGAAGGTAACAAGACGTGCTCAATACAATCTAATGCAAAGAATTAAAAAATCAACCAACCCGATTATCCAAGCTATCCATGAGTCCTGCCGTTTATCCTCTAAGCTATGGAATTCTTGGTACGAAAACGTCTTTCTGTAGCTCCACTTAACTCCGACATTACTGTATTATTTCTAACCAACTGCATATATTTCTATCCTTAGTATGTGAACTGTCATTGTATTAATAATATTTGTCATATGGACTATACAGTAGTCTGCCAATAAACTTTTTCATTTACATTTTCATTTTCATATATATATAATACACACACACAAGGTGAGTCACGAAGAAATGTCATAACTTGGGAGCTTATAGCTGAGGTCATTCTCAGTCAGAAATCTCATATGAACATAGGTCCGATTCTTAACGGTTATGGAGCTGTGTATGTTTGAATGTTTAAAAATAAGAATAAGTGAACAAATAGCTGCTAAAGTTCTTATTCATGGTTACAATAATTGTTCAAAATGACTACCTTCGGCCTCAATACACATCGCGGCTCGTCTGTTAGTCGCTCGAGTAGTTCGCATTAGTTCATTACGATTGTCCTTCATGAAGGCTGCAGCATCCAAAATGTGACGGAGCAATGCATCTCGTGTTTCCACCTTTCTCTAGTACACCAGCTCTTTCATGCGCCCCACAGATAAAAATCTAGAGGGGTTAGGTCCGGAGATCTGGGTGACTAATTTTGTGCACCAGCACGGCCGATCCATCGACCAGGGAAGCGATCATCGAGATGCGTTCTCACTGCACGGCTGAAATAGGGAGGACCTCCGTCTTGTTTGAAGTACATGCGTAATCGTGTTGCCAAAGGTACATCTTCTTACAGTGGCGGCAGTTCGTCTTGCAGAAATCGTAGATAAATGTCACCTGTAAGACCACCTTCGAAAATAAACGGACGAATCAGCTGACCGTAGAAAATACCACACTACACATTGACACTGAACCGATGTTGAAAATTACTTTCCACAATGGCGTGAGGATTCATTTCTCACTACACATATGAATTGCGAGTGTTGTTGTTGACACCGTCGCGGGTAAATTGAGCCTCATCACAGAACAAGACATATTGATGCAACTGTCGATCGGCACTGAGCCAATTACAAAATTCCAGCTGTTGGGCACGATCCCCAGGTTGGAGGTGCTGAACTCGCTGTACGTGGTATGGATACATGCCTCTAAGATGTGTGGAAATCCTTCGCGTACTAACATGAGGACTCCGCTGTACCATCTGAATAATGTTTTCTTGTTCAGCGACATCTTGTTGTACCGGTTGCTTAAATAAAACAGTAACGCTAGGGAATAAACCGCTCTCTCGCAATCTCCGGTAAACGTTGCTAAACACTCGTCGATCCAGAATTCTTCGATTTGGAAAACGTCGCTGGTATTCAGGGACAGTAGAAATAGTATTTCCATCGCAAAATCCGTAAACATACACCATTTCGGCATATTCGACATTTGAAAACGTAAAGGACATACTGAACGCACAAAAACATCAACTGCACGCTGTAAAACACAACACTACTACGTAATTAGTTCGGTTCGGTAAGTAACTGTCAATTCAGTTCAAGGTCACGCATGCGCATGCTTGAAATTCAAATATCCATAGCTCCATAACCGTTAAGAATAGGACCTATGTTCATATAAAGTTTTTGACCTCAGCTATAAGCTCCCGAAGTTATGACATTTCGTCGTGACTCACCCTGTATATACAAATACTATAGTAAACAAAATTTAATATGATTATTTTCAATAATTTGTTAATTCACTTGGGCGTTTTAAAAGGTAACAATCATGTAAAATCTTATAGTACGACATTTTCTTTCAACCAATAGCAGAACGCATGACAAGTCGTAACAGTTTATTAAGTATCTCTATCACGGGATATTTTCATGCAAAGATTTCAGACTTGGTTTTAGGAGTAGAATGCTTTTAAATTTCAGTGTTAAACTTTAAGTAAAACAAAAAGCCAAGATAACGTAATAACAGTCATGTAAGTCCTTTCTTTATTCGTTCGCTCTCTCTCTCTCGTAGGCTAAATTAACAGTAAATTAAAGTTCCACCTATAAATTAAAAGTCTAAATTAATAAAGGTTTTAAGGAAAAGGACTGTCTTCATTATTCTCGGCTACGCTGTTCTGAGCAGCAAATGGCGGTTGTTTTCGTATAGAAATACCTAAAAATAATTAGAACCGTAATTTAATTAACATATACTATAATATATATATATATATATATATATATATATATAGTATATATATGCTGTATGTGCCTTTTAAAATTGCTAATTTGGTTTTGGAATTTTCATTAAAATGTTTCTTAGCAGTTTTTCTCAGAAATGAGGGTATAAAGCTTATAAAGCTTATAAAGCTAACCAATCTTATAAAGCTAACCTTATAAAGTTATCCAATCGCCAAGGGCGTACAGTTGACCTAACCGGGCATTCAATAATTTTACCATAGGTTTCGGTGTATATATGTATATATATATATATATATATATATATATATATATATATGACTTCGGACTTAAATTATATGAGTAAAGAATTCATTCTCTTTATTCTTGATTGAAAGAAAATCCTAAAAGAACTTTTTATCAAAACATTTGAAGGACAGGACTGGAAATAATTTCATTATATATTTCCAATCCCAAATTGTTTGAAAAATTAATAAAGAAAATAAGGTACAAAAAGAAATGACAGTATTAAACAGCACATTTTGACCAAAGATAATAAGAAACTGATAGGAAGGAGTTAAAAACCTCAACGTATGTCGACAGTTAGCAGCTGACGAGGAAGCTTCTAACAGTCGCTGTATCCTCCAGCGCGGGACACGTCAACGCGAAGAAGAGGCGACGTCAAACCGAAACATCAACGCTTTGGTGGCCAAACTTCCTCAAATCTCCGTGCAGCGGGCTGTCTACAGTTGGCCAGACTGGCAGTCGACGGCCTGTTGCTTGGCACGGTCAGAGTGCCGATCGGTTCCCGGGGCTGGACCTATACCAGCGTGCTATTTTTTTCATTTACGGGGAGCAATTGCGTGCTCCCCGGACTACTCTTACTCTCCGGCGACATTAAGACTAATCCAGGCCCCACTACAACTTACACATGTCACCAAATGTCGCATACTATAGGACAGCTTAATATTTGAAATGGTGTTTTCTCGTAAAATATAAAATGCCTCGTATATTTGTCTCTGTTCCTGGTCCCTGACCTTCAAAATAGGTTTAGAATCCTGAAAGTTAAAAATATGATTATAAAGTTCCCTATGTTGAACCGAGCTACTATAAGTATTACCCGATCTCAGGTCACGTTTGTGGGAATTAATCCTTCTCTGAAAATCAACTGTCTCCGATGTATTTTTGAGGGCAGCCTCCACATGGGACGATGAACGAAGACAACTTATTTGGCACAGCGGAGACCAACTTAATCGGCTGTGGCAAAAGTGAGGAAAGCCCTTTGTTAACCTCAAAAGGCACTCTCAGGAGTAAAACTTCTTTATCCAGATTCTTAATTTTAGGAGAAGAAAGATCTCCAACATCGAAATAAGCTTTATCAATGAACAAATTGGAATAATCCAAACCTCTAAATATACTTTTAATATGTAAAACTTCATCATCAAGATAAATGGGGCTACAAACTCTGAAAGCTCTCAAAAAGAGACCCAAAATAACGCCTTTTTTAGTAGAGAGAGAATGATTGGAAAAAGCATGAATGTAGCTGTCTGAATGCGTAGGCTTTCTAAATACTTTAAAAGAAGGTCTTTGGTTGGGATCTCTTAAAATAAGAACATCCAAAACGAGGGAGATTCACTAATCTCAACTTCATACGTAAACTGTATTGAAGGTACACAATTGTTAAGAAATCCCAAAAGCTCATTCCTGAAAGTGCCTTTTGAGGTTAACAAAGGGCTTTCCTCACTTTTGCAACAGCGGAAGTTGGTCTCCGCTGTACCAAGTAAATTATCTTCGTTCTTCCATCATCCTATTACAAAAGCCTCCAACAATTCTGGCGTAGTTTATGAAATCCCATGTGGAGACTGCCCTAAAAAATAAATCGGAGAGACAATTGATTTTCAGAGAAGGATTAATTCCTACAAACGTGACCTGAGATCGGGTAATACTTATAGTAGCTCGGTTCAGCACAGGGAACTTCATAATCATATTTTTAACTTTAAGGATTTTAAACCTATTTTGAAGGTCAGGGACCAGGAACAGAGAAAAGTATACGAGGCATTTTACAGTATATTTTAGGAGAAAACACCATTTCAAATATTAAGCTGTCCTATAGTATGGATAGCTTTATTTTTAACATTTTAAAATATTTTAGGGTAATTTCGGGTCGTGACCGGCTGCCAGATGTACAGGACTGATTTTTACTTAAAGATTTCTCACTTTGAATGTTTGAAATCTGGAAAAAATTTTTTGCTTACGCCAACTGCCAGACGTTTGACAGCCATCATCTCTTTGTCCGTGATTATGCCTTTACACAGTCATTTATACTTCAGCTCTTCCACAGGACCGAAGTTTTCAAACTTGATATATATATATATATATATATATATATATATACGTTAAAGGGAATATGTGTAAATAAGGATTTCATGAAATCCCTAAAATGTTCAGGATTTCATGTACGGTTAAGTCGTGATATTTTTGTTAGTTTTGGAGAACATATCACGACTTAACCTAACCACTCGTAAAGGGATTACAGTTGACCTAACCGGGCATTCAATTAACGTAACTGGGCATATATATATATATATATATATATATATATACACCTTTGGTAACATTTGGTTAGCTTCCGCCTGAATTCTTCATTCTGACGAAGGTCAAGTTTTTCACTCCATCTTAGACCTACAGTTTAACGTGGAACCCGAACCACGCCCCACCAGCAGCCCAGCGTCTTAACCACTAGGCCATCCAGGGTACCCATATATCTACCAACCACCTTCTTTATTGTGTGGAAGGATGAACAGCTGGGTTTTGCTGCGCGCCGCCTGCCGTCAGCGGGTCTCGAACCTGGGGCGGATGGATTCGTAGACCACGACGCTAATCACTAGAGGCACACACACACACACACACACATAATATATATATATATATATATATATATATATATATGTGTGTGTGTAAATATATTGAAGTATAAGTATAGTTTTGTATTATACAGCGAAAATATTTTAAAACTGATAAAAATGAGAGAAGAAATAAAGTGCTTCGCTTTACATTTAACCTCTTCAAAAGTTCAATTATGTAGTCGTCAATGAACACTGGAAGAGGCTACACGGAAAGAAAAACACCTCAGATTTTCACCCATTCAAATTATATATATTCGGGCGGTTTTAAGGTACGGTCGATTGAAAAAGTCCTGCCGTGCAATTCCACGTTCTATATCGATATTTATCGGTAATAAACATGGAGTTTCACGACGCGACTTTGTGGACCGACTGTATATGGCTTGCTAAAAACTTAGTAAAAAATTAAGATTTTCCAAGAGGAATGCTGAAGTAGAGCGAATGGAACAAATCTGAGGCAACTTTCTTGGACCGGAATAAAAATGAACTGGAATTAAATTGAATTCGCGAGACTGGAACGAGAACGAACCACTTTTAATTAACTCTTTGACATTCCTAGGGACGGGACGTATTTTCCCAGGTATTAAATGCTGCCAAAATTACCTGTGAAAATTACATCCCAATGTACATCAAAGAGTTAATGCTTGGTTAGGCTACTGTTCAATTAGGTTAGGTTCATTTTTTACGTACTTGTTTTACTGGGGTTAGTAGTATGGGTGAAAAAGGTTAGAGTGCAATGCAATTGCAAATGTTGATCAATGTTGCAAAGGGAGGAGGAGGAATGTTGCAAGAGGTTATGCAGCAAAGGGCGGAGTGGGTTATACAACAAGGGGAAGGGGTTATCCCCAAGTTGCAATGGAGGGGAACTCCCCCAGAAAGCTGGGGTAGTTCCCCTAACCTCTTTGGGGGAGAAGTTGGGACGGCCTCACTCCCAAAGGGGTATACCTAACATAAGAGTGGGAGAGAAATGAGGAGGGTCTTTTGGGTAGAAGGTAGGATGGCCTCACCCAACCCAAAGGGAAACCTAACCTAAGAAGGAGAGAGGAGTGTTCGCCTGGCTCCTGTTAGACGCATAATGAGAGTTCATCCAGCGCCAGCTGTCTTATAAGGTTCTAATCAACCAATTGGCTTAGAAGGCTTCTTAGAAGGCGTAAATGGCTTGGTCACGTGTTCATTATTAGGGTTGAGTTGTCAGATTGCGCTATTATTTAATTAAGGCATATATTCTTGAGAGTTGGCTTTCCGCCAGTTTGCATTATCCGCCAGCCAAATGGCTGGTTAGGCCTTCTAAACCGACTGACCGATTTCTAAGCCAACTGTCAATAATATCTGAATAGCGCAGTCCTCAAGTAAAGAGGCTTTTGAGCAGGCTGGCATACATAATGTCCCAAGAACATCTCAATGTGGAATCCTTCAAACAATTGGTAAGACGTGTAAACCTACGATTCAGTCACCATTAACACCCAGGTACAAGAAGCAGCGTGTTGAATGGGCGCGTCAGTACGTGAAAACAGATTTTAATACTGTATTGTTAATCGATGAATTAAGAGCAACCATTGAGGGATCGGATGGTTAGTCAAGAAGATGGATTGCTAAGGGTCAATCTCTACCATGGAATGAGGTTTTCTTTTAGAAAGTTTGTCTAAGACTGGGCATTCATTTTTACACTATCAGGCACTCTGTATAGGACAGCTACTTCATTGCCTATCAATCCTGCCCAAAACATGACACTACCTCCACCTTGTTGGCTTCTTAATCTCGATGGTAGAAATTGACTCTCAGCAATCCATCTTCTTGACCAAACATCAAGTCCCTCAAGGGTTGCTTTTCATTCATCGGTGAACAATACAGTATTAAAATCTGGTTTCACGTACTGACGCGCCCATTCAACACGCTGCTTCTTGTACCTGGGTGTTAATGGTGACTGAATCGTAGGTTTACACGTCTTGCCAATTGTTTGGAGGATTCCACATCGAGATGTTCTTGGTACATTATGTATGCCAGCCTGCTCAAAAAACTCTTTACTTAAGGACAATGGATGCTTTGCAATTTGCGCTTGATTACAGATATCTGCCGCCTTGTCACTTTTCTTATAGCTCCTTTATCACTTCGCTGCCTCAGTTTGGTACCCTCCGCTACAAACTTGTTTACAGTTCGATAAGCTCTGCCAAACTGCTTCGCAATTTCAATAGATTTTATATTTTCAGCGAGTAACTTGACTATTTTTCTTTTCTCAGTTAATGTTAAATCCTTCTTACCCATTTTCACCATTTAGATCCGTAAATAGAATACTTGCTTAATAATTCGGAACACAATATTTTACATATTTTTCAATAAAATGAGATAATTATTTTAATTATCAAAATATTTTATCGAAATGAATACCATCAATACTGCTATATATAGTGATTATTTGCTACAAATTTCATTGAAATCGGGGAAAACTTTTGAAAATATTGGAGAAAATGTAATCTGCTTAATAAGTGCGAACGCAGTGTATGTGGCCCTATAAGATGTGGTAAAACTACGTTTATGCTTAAAATCATTAAAGATAAAGGGGAGATGTTCTCAAAATTTGTGCCTAAAGTAATATGGTGTTATTCGACGTATCAGTCACTGTTCTACGAGTACCAGGATGATATTTTGTTCCACAAAGGTGTATATGACGTTAATTCGTTAAAGGGAAATGAGCATACAGTCATTGTAATTGAAGATCTCATGTTGGAAATGGATAAAACGTTTGCCGAGACATTTACAATGTTCTCCCACCATCTTAAAATAAGCGTATTCTTCATGAATCAGAATCTATTTTTCAAAAATAGATACATGCGCGATTTGTCATTAAATACACAATATCTAGTCTTATTCGCGCAACGTAGAGCTGTGTCACAAATTGGGGTGTTAGCCAATCAAATGTTCCTGAATCAGCGTAAGGAGTTTTTTGAGGTTTATAAAGAAGCCACAAGCTTGCGTTACGGATATTTGCTTTGTGACCTTCACCCGAGAAACACGTTTAGGGTGCTTCTAAGAACGAATATATTCCCAAACGAGCTTGAAACAGTATATATTCCAGAATGACAAATCGGCTGAAGAATTACCGTGAATTAGTAAAAATCTGTCATCAATTGCCCCGGACAATGCAACAGATGTTTGATAAAAATATCGACCCCCGACTTTTTAAAATGCATTTGTGAAATCTGTCTTAATGTTATAAAATGTAATGTAGCAATGAAACCCCTTCGGAAGGCTCGCCTACATCGTTACAAGAACATAATACGTACGCTCGCTCGTAAAAGTCAAACTGTGGGGAAGAAAAAGCGAGTTATTGTACAAAGAGGGGGATCATTCCTCCCCATCTTATTTTCAGTTTTGGGACCTTTACTGACTAGATTAATATGATGAAGAAAGTGGTAGTGATTCCACACGAGGTGTATGCTTCAACGTTCAAAGAATCCAGACACGGTTCTAGAACCCCGTAAAAGCAGGCTTAAAAGAATGGAAAGTGACTTGTTAGCCCTATTAAACAGTGAAAAGTCACCTGATGAGAAAAGGATCTTGTACCAAGAGGTTCTGCAGAAATTTCTTCATGAGTACGAAGATTATAAGAATCCGACAGAGCTCCCGGTGGTTATTAGGCACAGCGTGAGCAACGATAAGCATGTCGACATAGGACCTGGGTCCGATGTTAGAGATGACCAACCAAAGAATAGCGGAACGCAACACATCGAGCATGTATTAAAAGCAGTCTACCACATACATTGAGGAATAAAGGGTTAAGTCTTTATAATCTATTGAGTGAGGTCCCATCATACAGTGAACCGATACAGGCGAGGTCATTGTTGAAGGATCAAGGGCACAGGGATCGAATATCGTCGACATTGTCCATGATCTGGTGAGAAAGTAGGACAGACCCTCACCAGCAGGATGGAAGCATATTAAAGCAAGACTACAACAAATAAATGTCCCCAAAACATTGATAGGAAATCTGAATAGGTTAAAAGACTTCGAACAAGTCTCGCATATGCCACAACTGAGTACGCCATCACCCCCAACAGTAGCATCTTTGAAGAGGAGAAAGAAGAGACCAAACGGCCAACCTTATCCACGTGTCTCTAAAATACGCAAATTGCTAACATATTAAGAAAACGCTATTATGACATTTCTAACCTAGCCTCCTATGGTGGTGTTAATAGGCTGTACAGAGGTGTTTACAATGATAGAATAGGGAAAAAAGATATTGAGAGGTTTTTCTGGAGCAGGATGCTTATACTCTGCATAAGCCTGTGGGAAAAAGGTTTAAAACGGCCAAGAAAACCGCGGCTTTGATTGACTCTATTTGGCAAGCGCATTTAACAGACATGCAAAGATATTCAGTGTATAATGATGGCTACCGCTACATCCTATTCATAATAGAAGTATTCTCGAGATATCTGTGGTTAATTGCCCTGAAAAATAAATCGCCTGAAAAAGTTGCTAAAGCTACCAAAACGCTGATGTTGAAAGAAAACAGGATTCCTGGCTATTTTTGTACGGATATGGGGAAAGAATTTATAGGCCACGCTTTTCAGAACATGCTGGCAGAGTTTAATATCAGTTACTACACTAGCAATTCTATGCATAAGGCCTCTTTAGCTGAAAGAGTTCAACATACCATAAAGGAACGCATGCATCGCTATTTTACCCATAAAAACACATACACATATATAAACATTCTGGGATCATTGGCCTCGTCATACAACCGTTCACACCACCGTACGACTGGCACAACACCTAACGTTAAACCGTAGATCTAGGGTGAGGTGAAAAGTTTGACCATCGTCAGAATGAACTATTCGGGTAGGTCTGGATTCCCCATTAAACTGTAGGTCTATGGTGGAGTGAGAAGCTTGACCTTCGACGGAATTAACAATTCGGGTGTTTTTTGTCTTTCTTGGAATAAAACGAAATGCTGTTTTGAAGGCATTTTGGATAAGAGATGAATGACAAAAGTAACTCATCTATAAATAAATAATTAGTATATAGCTGTGTGTGTAATAATAGGGGATGTATGTGCGTTTGTGTGCGCGTCTTGAATGTTCAGGCGATGTATACACTGAGCCAACAGGCTGATAATGCCTGGAGGCACTGGCTTCTACGCCAACTGGCGGATTTCGAGTTCTAAGTCAAGTGTTGCTACCATGACCACTCACTGAGATTCTGTCTCTCATGGAAGCTGGATGGTCTCTTCCTCTCTCTCCTCCTCCTCTCTCTCTCTTAGGTTAGGTATACCCCATTCGGGGGTGAGGCCGTCCCACCTTCTCCCCCAGGTGGACTCCCTTGGCTTTCTAGGGGAGTTCCCCTCCCCTTTCTTTTTATTTGGCACCCTGGGTTTGGCACTGCGGGGAGGGACTTGCAACAAGAGGGAGGGGGTTAGCATGCAGTGGGGATGACACTGGCACTCATTGTAACATTGCATTGTACTCTAACCTTTTTCGCCCATACTACTGGGGTTGTTTAACTTCTTTTGCGACATCTAAGGTCATATGACGGAAAAGAACTACAGATTTACGTGGAATCAATTAAACGCAGAGGACAGTAACCCATCTAGGGTTGCCAAGTGTCCTTTATTTCAAAGGACAGTTCTTTATTTCAGCTCATGTGTCCTTCTTCTTTGATAAACTCGGAAAGGACGCCATATGTCCTTTAATTCAGTAATTGACTCTCAAAATTTTATTCATCACTAAAAATTTGAGACGGAGATGTTTTCAAACTTAATTAATTCGTTAATCGGGAGAAGTGAGATTCAACATTCAGATGTGATTTCTAGTAAATCAGAGTTGGCAATCCTGCCCCCATTGCCCGTTGCCATTGTCATCCTTGCTGGAGAGGAACGAGGAACATCAGCATATTGCGAAAGAATTTTCAGTGTAATGAATGCTAAGTGGCGAGATGACAGAAACAGATGTTCAGTAGAATTAATAAAAAGTGAACTTTTGATTTATTTCAATTTAAAAGACAATTGTGCCGATTTTGCTGGCAAAATAAAAAATGATACAGCTTTACTGAAGGCTGGTCGAAGTCAAGATAAGTACAATTTTATAAATAAATAAAGGCTTCATTCATTATAATGATTTGTAAATATTTTCCTGTCTTTAATTCACAAAATATAATAAAGAAATTTAAAAATGTTTCATTTCAATACAGTAGTGTGATTTTACAAGTGTACGACTTTCTAGACATATTTTATCTATGAATATAATAAAGAAATTGTAAAAAATATTGCACAAGTAAATTTTTATCATGATAAGCAATGGAATATACGGTAGCGTGCAAGTGTCCTTTATTCAAGATCTGTTGACTTGGCAACCCTAATTACCCATCAAACTACTACTGGTAACCAGAAACAGAAACAACTGCTACCAGTAACCAGAAACAGAAGCTGGTAACTACTACCAGAAACATTATCTCAACGTCGCTTAACTTTGCTAATTTAACGGGAAACAGTGTTACGACGTAGCTACGCCGTAGTCCGTTAGGTTAGGAAAAAAGTCGAAATAAAATTTGATCGAACTGGTCATACTGAAATTAGAATTAACTCACTGGAATACTGGAATGAAGTCGAAATGGAAAGGAATTAAATTGAACTGGAATGAAATAAAATTGAACTGGAATGAAATCGAATTCGACTTTATTCTAGTTCGACATGATTCATCAGGTCTAAGCAGCCTCCAAATAAAAGAGCTTTCTAAAAAAAGCTTTGCCTACTCGTATTTTACAATTTTTAAAATTCTCTCCCTTATTCTCTCCACAGCGTGGGGAGAATTAGTTTTAATGTAGGCTGCAAAAGAGCATCATTAAGAGGGGCCAGTGAAAATACGGAGAATCATGTCTACAATTAAGAGTGATTAAAGAGCTAAAGACAGTTTCCTCTCCAGGTATAGATGACCTGTCGAGCGAGCATGTAAATAACGCTAATGATGTGATGAATTTTCATATCTCACTATTGTTCTCAGCCATATTTGTTCACAGTTATATTCCTGCAGGGTTTATGAGGGTATATATAACGCCCCTTGTCAAAAATAACTACAGGCCTACTGCTGTTGCCTCCTACTTCTCAAAATTACTTGAGAAACCTTTGCTACGCCGACTAAACGATTATTTATGGACGTTTCCTAATGATTTTGGTTTCAAAAGGTTCCATTTAACTGACCTGTGTATTTGTGTTTTGAGAGAGATCGTATTTAAATATACTGATTTTCAACTTAAAGAAATGGAAACAAGGAGCTACAAAATAACGGATACTGTTAGAAAATCTAGAAGAGGAAGAACCATTGTTGTCCCAAGGCGATATGATGACTAAGCTGATTGATGCAGCATTGCTTGTATATATTAAGTTAAGGTGTATATATATCCATCTCATAATTGTAAGGTTAGTGAAAAATTCACTTAATTTAGAGCTAGCATTTTTGGGCTCTTGTGGCATCATTGTTTGGGCACTCTTGTGGCATCATTTTTTGGGCGCTGGGCATCTTTTCTACTCGTTTGTGGAATGCCGTACTTACAGGGTGTGGTCTTATAGAGATCTCTCTTGCAATTCAGTTTGTTTAGATACAAGATTGTTGCATCGTGCAATAGTGCAGGTTGTGTTGTTGTTGTTGCAAGGTTTAGAAAGAAGACCATAAATAGTACCCCTTTTGTTTTTTATCTTAAATTCACGCAACTGAGGCTAAGGTAGGCCCACATCGAGTCAGCAACCGTGAGGTAAGACCTAAAAGGACCTCCAAGTCCGTAAGATTTAATTCTAGCTTAACTTGGGCTGTCGATTGAACTGGCCCTTCAGAGCTTGGCCGTTCACGGCTCAGCTGGGATTTAGAACCCAATAAAAAAAAAAAATAATAACAGATACAAACACTAAACGACAAAGAGATAACACCAAACTCACAAGTCCGGGATCTTAGAGTAATAATGTTATTGTGCAAAATTCAGAGAACACTACAACATTAAATTTACAACAGCAAGAAAAATAATTGGAATTACTGTATCTAGAAGAGCTTCCGTACCAGAAAAGCAAACATCATGCTAGTATTATGAAAGAATTCAGTCCTATCCATAATCGAGTATTGTTCAGTACTCACAACCCCCTGCAGAAAACTTGACATTGTGAACCTAGAAGCCATCAAAGGACTTTTACGTCTAAGATAGAAGAACCGACAGCTGAAGAAAACTGGTCTCGACTATGAATTCTGAAACTCTACTCTCTTTCTTTGTTTATTGACGTTTGGAAATTTTATATTCAGCATGGAAAGCTCTTCATTCTATTCCATTGTGCACTAAAATATTTCCATTAGCATATAAAGGTTTTATTTATGTTCTTTATTTATGCATCAAAATATTCTAATGTACGCTGTCCATACAACATCGTATGTAACTGCTAATATACGATCTTTAGATTTATTGTCTTCACTCACTTTCCATGCTAGAATAATATTTTAGAATAAATAATAGAAAGAACATCTGTACACGCGAAATGCAAGATACGTTAGTACATAAAGAATAGAAAGGAAATTTTACATGCTAATTAGATATGCAGCATAATTTTGACCTGTGAATATATTTATAAAATAAAAAAAATATAACCAATGTTTTTCTACTAACATATCTAGCATTTCCTATGTACAGGTTTCCTTTCTACTATTTATTCTAAAATATTATAATACTAGCATGGCCGTGTTCATTGTTGGAGGAGATATAATACGTGCTCGATATACTCAAGAGCACATCTTGTGGAAGTACGTAGCGGTCATGTCACCTGTAACATGTGGTGATGGATTCATCTGTATGGTGTAGGAGACCTCACCAAAATAAAAGGGAGGTTTACTGCAGACCAGTATATAAAAATTTTCGAAGAGGTTATGCTTCCTTCTGTGCGTGCATATGCTCTGCCATTTCCTGAGCGAATCATTTTTATGCAAGACAGGTCCCCAATTCACACAGCACGGATCGTCACACGCTGGTTCTCTGAGCAAACAAATATCGACCTTCTGGATTGGTCAAGTAAGGGTTGTGATATGAATCCCATCGAGAATATATGGGCCAATATTGTAAATGTGTGGGAACCAGCGGAGGAACGAACAACGGACCAGCTTTGACAATTTAGTAAGTGGGAAGTGCTGGGGAGGAATCAATAGTTGGTATATAATTATGTTGCTTTTGTACCACATCGACTGCAAGAAGACATAGACAACAACGGTGGCTCGATAAGATATTAAATTTGTTATGTTCATGTATAAAATATCTTTCAAATACAATGGTAATGATGAATGTGTAACACCTTAGCCAAATTGTTAAATATCATCATTTAAATGGCTCTATGTTTATTGATGTGAATCACTGTAATAGTTTTTCTGTAATTCTCTCCTTTGAGGCGAGAGACCGCCAAGAGTCACAGCTGTAGTCACCAGTGTAGTGGTTCAATACTTAACTTGTAACATGGACCTCATTAATACAAAGCAATAAAAAACATTCTCAGTTTCTAAATATTTTTCTCAGTGACTCTTTATTACTATATCAGTGTTGCTGATATAGAAATAGCATTTGCTCCGGATATAACAATGCCATACCAGTAGTATCCATTCAGCTCTCGTCCATTTGCCAATTGGAAGATATTCTAAGCAGAGACGTATGAAACCTACAGATACCCATCAATCTGGTAATGTTATAATGTTATTAAAATTTAATATGCATCAAAACATTGTTTTTTCATTCATAAACCGCATATATATATATATATATATATATATAATGCGGTTTATGAATGAAAAAACAATGTTGGGACGAAGCAAAGTCCCTGATTGGTAACTTGCAAAAGGGGCGGAGCTTAGCTTCTCAGCCAGCAGAACTTACGAGGTGAATTTTAGTCTCACTACAGAGGTAGGATACTACCACCCTCGCCAGGCTCTTATATTCCCAGGCAAAATATGACGTACCGGGTACATCAGTGGATATCGCACAGGACATATTTATGAATTTTATGACGTACGGAGTACGTCATCGTAGTGAAGGAGTTAAAGCTGTAATTTTGGTTCATAAACACTGTGGATATTATTTGTTTGTATACGTATGTGTTAAATTTACACCTATTTTGCTGTTTGCAATCGATTTGGTAAATATGGTGGATTTTATAATTCCTAATTGTGTGCAAGCATTCACGCAGTTTTTAACGCGACATTCTTAGAGATGCACAGTTGCGCTCATTATTCTAAGGATACTCTTGAGAACAGATAGCGACACCTGCCATATATTTGTTGTGTGTAGTTACTACAAACAGTTGTAATATTTTGCGAATGAATCTGGGGTTTAGTGAGTGAGCGCTGATTGATTGGTTCGCACATGGTGTTTGGCCATTGTGTGTGTGTGTGTGTGTGTGTGTGTGTGTGTGAATGATGGGCCATTATTCCTGCCCTTTATTAATATATCATAATATAGATATGAGCTTAACAGTGTCTGGCTGGCAGTGATGTAGTTAGTGGTGGTGTAGACACGGGTGACAGTGGGGGAAGGGGGTGGTGCTGCTGATGTGACGTGCAAGCTCTTGACTCACGTCACGTCTTGGTGTCACGTGATATGTTAAAAGTCAGGGTGGAATTGTTGGAATGCGGAAATAGTTTGGAAAAATGGTCATTAAGGTGCTACACCAGCGGTTCCCAAACTTTTTTTGTGATTACCACTTTTGGTTAATCGCCAAAGAGAAATTACCCCTCTGCAGAAAGCACAGGAAATTTCATTTTGTTGAGCATGAGAATAATTATTCAAATTTTATAAACATAATACTCGTATATTTCTATATATACACTGCTTTATGTATAAGTTAAACACATATGAAATTGGTCAAAGAATGGCTTTAAAATGGCTTGGTCTTTAGAACATAATTATTTCCATTCATCACTCTGATTTACATATTAGTAAGGAAACGTAAGTGATTAATTAAATATAAATTCAGGAAGGGATTATATATTAACAAGGGGAACGTCAATGATGTGAAAAAAAAAATGGTCTTCTAAAAAGTAAAAAAAAAAATCTTCGGACGTGATGACAGTGTTCATGGTATTGTCAAGCTGTCATCCTGAACGAACTGAAGTTTCAATGTATAAAAATAGAGCCGTGGGTAGGCATTATTGCGCCCTGAGAAAATTCCACGATCTGCACCACCATCCCCTCTGTATTTATTTATTGATTCATTTATTTATTTATTTATTTATTTATCCATTATTTATTTAGTTACATTTAATATTGAATATAGATTCAGATATTATTTTGTTATAACAAAGACAGAGCAAAAACCTGATATATATATATATATATATATATATATATATATATATATATATATATATATATATATATATATATGCGGTTTATGAATGAAAAAACAATGTTTTGATGCATATTAAATTTTAATAACATTATAACATTACCAGATTGATGGGTATCTGTAGGTTTCATACGTCTCTGCTTAGAATATCTTCCAATTGGCAAATGGACGAGAGCTGAATGGATACTACTGGTATGGCATTGTTATATCCGGAGCAAATGCTATTTCTATATCAGCAACACTGATATAGTAATAAAGAGTCACTGAGAAAAATATTTAGAAACTGAGAATGTTTTTTATTGCTTTGTATTAATGAGTTCCATGTTACAAGTTAAGTGTTGAACCACTACAGCTGTGACTCTTGGCGGTCTCTCGCCTCAAAGGAGAGAATTACAGAAAAACTATTACAGTGATTCACATCAATAAATATAGAGCCATTTAAATGGTGATATTTAACAATTTGGCCAAGGTGTTACACATTCATCATTACCATTGTATTTGAAAGATATTTTATACATGAACATAACAAATTTAATATCTTATCGAGCCACCGTTGTTGTCTATGACTTCTTGCAGTCGATGTGGTACAAAAGCAACATAATTATATACCAACTATTGATTCCTCCCCAGCACCTCCCACTTACTAAATTGTCAAAGCTGGTCCGTTGTTCGTTCCTCCGCTGGTTCCCACACATTTACAATATTGGCCCATATATTCTCGATGGGATTCATATCACAACCCTTACTTGACCAATCCAGAAGGTCGATATTTGTTTGCTCAGAGAACCAGCGTGTGACGATCCGTGGTGTGTGAATTGGGGACCTGTCTTGCATAAAAACGATTCGCTCAGGAAATGGCAGAGCATATGCACGCACAGAAGGAAGCATAACCTCTTCGAAAATTTTATATACTGGTCTGCAGTAAACCTCCCTTTTATTTTGGTGAGGTCTCCTACACCATACAGATGAATCCATCACCACATGTTACAGGTGACATGACCGCTACGTGCTTCCTCAAGATGTGCTCTTGAGTATATCGAGTACGTATTATATCTCCTCCAACAATGAACACGGCCATGCGATGTGGAGGAAAAGGTCTTTTCGTCAGTAAATATCACTCGGTTCCAAACGTCAAGTCCTTTGTCAACATGTTGCTGAGCAAATCGAAGTATATTTTCTCGATGTTGCTGAATTAGCTCCTCCTTGATAGCCGGGGTCCGATGGTGTAATCTAGCTTCATGTAGCCGTCGACTTGCTGTCATTGCCGAAACATAAGCTGCAATTGTTCCCTTATGGCAACACCATTGGTAAAGGGATGGGCTTCGGCTACATCGCAGATCCTCCGATCATCCGCAGCAGTTATCAGTCGAGGTTTTCCCGTTCTGCGATGTTCTCGTGGATTCCCTTCCTCTTGCTACCTCTTCAACCAGTGTTCCTCGAAATTCCAGTTTTCTTGCAATTTAAGTTGGAGACAGCCCACTCTCCGATGATTCTTCCAGTTTCAGCAATTTTCTGGTGATGATAATCTATTCTGCAAGGTAGTTGCTTCGATGAGATTCAGGAATAGTGTGAGATTATTCTCAGTCACCATATCTTTTAACACCTCTGTCATGACGTCATGTGGTGTCACGTGATATATTAAAAGTCAGGTGGAATTGTTGGAATGCTGAAATAGTTTGGAAAATGGTCATTAAGCTGCTATGCCAACGGTTCCCAAGCTTTTTTTGTGATTACCTCTTTTCGGTAATCGCCAAATGGAAATTATCCTCTTGCAAAAAGCACAGGAAACTTCATTTTACTGAGCTTGAGAATAATTATTCAAATTTTATGTTATAATGTATGTTGTGTAATGTTTCAGACCAACAAAGACCCTAGGATCCACTCATGGCTGGTCTACCTGATTATGTTTATAATTGTGTATTGCACATGTCCTCCGCGGTGGCAGAGGGGACCTACAATTTTACGTGGGTGCCAAACCACAAAAGCGTTAATTTAACTACCTTAAACTATATCTAATCTATGAACATATGCGTTTAATCGATTTTTAAACATGTTTATAGACGTGCTACTAATTACTTCTACCAGGAAACTATTCCAGTTATTTACTATTCTATGCGTAAAAAAGATTTTGGCAACTGCTGTTTCGAACCTTCTACTTGTCAGCTTACACCCGTTATTTCTAGTTCTACTATATTGTGATATTTCGAAAAAGCTATCTCTATTTACGTTATCGAACCCATTCATAATTTTACAAACCTGGATTAGATCACCCCTTAACCTCCAGTCTTGAGTGTAGTCAATTTTAACCCCTCAAGCCTATCCTCGTACGACTTCGACTTAAGCGACGGAATCATTTTAGTTGCTTGTTTCTGAACTCTTTCGATTTTGTCTATATCTTTTCGCATATGCAGATTCCAAAATTGGATCGTGCACTCCAGATACGGTCTAACTAATGATTTATGAAGAGGAACAGTCATATCGCGCGATTTATACTAAAAATTCCGAGCTATAAAACCTAGTACTTTGTTCGCTTTATTGACCGCTGCTGTACTTTATTTCGCCACTTTTAAATCACCAGTGACTATAACTTCTAAATCTTTTTCCTGTCCTGCCAACAACTTCCCTGACATATTAGACGCAAAATTACTGTTACGCGAACCTATATGTAAAATTTTGCACTTATCGACGTTAAATCTCATTTGCCATGTGACTGACCAATCTACGATTTTATTCAGATCTTTCTGGATTTTACCTCTATCTTCGTCATTAATCGCCCTACCACCCAACTTCGTGTCATCCGCAAACTTTGAAATTGTACTGACTAGGCCGACATCTAAATCGTTAATATATATAAGAAAAAGCAAGAGGGCCAATACAGAACCCTGAGGAACGCCGCTCACTACATTAGCCCAAGACAACTCCGTTCCATCAACGACCACCCTCTGTTTCCTACCTCGCAACCACTCTTCTATCCACTTTATTACAACACCCCTGATTCCATGAGCCTTAGTTTTTTCAATGAGTCTTTTGTACGGTATGGTGTCAAACGCTTTTTGAAAATCCAAATACACTACATCTACCGCCCGATGACTATCGTAAATCTCAACCACGCTTTGAAAAAATTCTAAAAGATTAGTTAAGCAAGATTTGTTTCGCCTTAAACCGTGCTGCGTATTTCTAGTCAAGTTATGCAATTCTAAGTGTTCGACTATATAATCCCTAATTATTGATTCCAGTAGCTTACCGACAACAGAAGTTAATCTGATTGGCCTATAATTTCCAGCCGCACCTTTATCGCCTTTAGACGCATTAAAAATCTTTGTTAGCGGTACAACAATGCTTTCTTTTAATTCTTTTAGTTGTCATTTTACCAATATAGTGCATTACCTCCCTTTCACTAACCACAGTATTACCTAAAGTATTACCATTATGAAAAGGTATTATGTCTATGACCGTAGGGATATTCGTTGCATCTTCTATTTTAAAAACTGACGTAAAAAGTTTGTTTAGCAGGGTAGCCATTTGCTTGTTTTCAGAAACTAGCTCTCCGTCAGTATTTTTCAACGGCTCCAAGACACTCTTTACTGGATTCCTATTATTAACATATTGAAAAAATCGCTTAGGGGTTTTCTTTGCCGTCACGAGCTATGGAAATTTCAAAATCGCGCTTGGACTTTTTTTATTAAGCTTTTCGCTTTACACCTTAGAGATATGTAATTGTTTCGTAACCACAAATTGTCTTTATCGCACTTATGTAGCCTATAAGCCCTATCTCTACTCTTTGTAATATCCCCTACTTTAGAAATAAACCACAAGGGCTTATTATTTACTTTCGCACGCTTAATCTTATACGGTACACATTATTGTATCACTTGCTCGGAGACACTAGCATCGGACGTCCAAACACTAGCATCGGACCTCCAAACACTACCACTGGACATCCATATAATACTCATATATTTCTATGTATAGAGTGCCTCATGTATAAGTTAAACACATATGATATTGATCAAAGAATGGCTACAACATTACATAGAAAGCAAGCAAAACGCGTCACCACCAACTACTAGTCTAGTGCAAGGGGTGCAACTATTTCTGCTGAACTAACCGCTGAATGCTGGGTTCAGTTTTGCTCAAGGCGCAGCGTAAATAGCCTTCAGTGTGCAGCCGATTTCGCAGTTTGTTCTTTATGACCATCATTGCTGAAAAGCCTGCCTCACAACGATAACTTGTCGCAAAAGGCACCAGCACTTTCTTTGCCTTTTCAGCAAGCAAAGGATACTCCCCATCCACTTTTGCCCAAAATATCTTGATTTTTTCTCTGCAAACTCAAACTTCAGAATAAGATCTTGCCGCATTTTCAGGAATTCTGCTTTTGGTTCAGGTGGGTCACTTTTTTTCAGGGCGTAATAAGTGAATGGCCTCTGTTTTAGATAGCATGGCTGCGTATTAAATATGTACTAATTCATTTAATGTCCTTAATAAGGATGTTGATTGTGGAGTTGACATACAGTGCCTACACAGGATCTAGATTAAACTAGGTTCTGTAGGTGGAAATTCAATTTTTAGCTTTTTTTTAGCCAACGCGCTACTATGAACACACCATGTCACTCTCGGAAAGTCTGTATAATTCTCCTCGTAGTATAGCCGTTCGTCATTTGTAACATTGCAACCACGACCTAAACAGTTAAACGGTCTAACTCGAAAAAAACAATTTTTTCACAAAACGAACACTAAAAAAACAATTTTCAGAAATTCCTTTTTACCCCTAGGAAATGTCAAAATTACCCCCACTTTGGAACCCGCGGTGCTACACAGACCATCTCATACTTACAAAGTTTAATATATATCTGTGGCAGTTTTTCAACCTTTTCTAGGTCGAGGGACCTTGTAATCAACATGTAAGATATTGTGGAACCCAGATATTCTCCATCCATTTTTTTCTCCTTCGTTTTGTAAGCAAAATGATGAAAAACTATGTAATAAACCAATTACATATCGTTACGAACAAATATAATATATTATTCACTGCTTGTTATAAAATACCCCTTTATTTCCATTCTGAACTACTGGGCTTCAGTATGTTATGTTAAATATTTACTGTATTACACAACATATCAGAACCCTTAATGATTTTTCGCTGAACCGCAGTAGAAAACAATGATGTATGGGCTAGTGGATATTTTCGCTCATCTATTGTTTAGTTGGCAATTCTAACGACGCTTTAGGTAAAGCCATAATGTAGGAAACTCGGGTAGTACTCTTGCATGTGTGTGAGACATACGACGATGCAATATATTGGCTTCCTTTTAATCTGATAACTACCATTTACGTGTTAAGTTGCATTCAACCAATATGTCTTATCTGGGAGATGGTAAATTGAACATGCTGACAAAGTTAACACGTGTTGTTGCATTGCATGTTATGTGTTACAGTGTTTATTCATTGAAATGTCAGTTGAATAGAGGATTACAGGCTTGCCGATATCATGAACACTGCCATCATGGATAATGGTTTTTACTTATAGAATATACAAGAACATTGTTTTATTCACGTCATTGACATTCCCCTTATTAATATATATATACACTGGGCTCCAATAAACCTTAGCCCCCCGCCCATGGCCTAAACCATTAGAGGTACAGTAAAACTAAACATACCTTACAAAAGAGAATTTAATCCTGCATTTAATGAGAAACAATTAAAACTTGGTGTTCCCGCCATTGACTTCCAAGACAGCCTGAATTCGCTTTGGGTAGCTTGCCAAAAGTGACGTGAATAGATCTTGATCGTTACGCAAATTTGCTAAATCAGTTTCAATGTGTTGCGTCATTGTATCCTTCGAAAATCGATTTGCTGCAGGTTCTTGAAACAAGAGACATTCAACCTCGTCCTTTATAACTGATCCAATATGTTCACAGACGTTCAGGTCAGGAGAATTTCCTGGCCATTCTTCATTTCCAAAGAAATCGATCTCATGGTTCCGCAACAACTGTTGAATGGCTAATGCCTCAAAGCAGGGGGCCTTATCGTGCAGAAGTGTGACCTGATCGACATCCATCACATTGTTTGGGTTTCTTAGAAAAGGAATGACATGCTGGGATAGAATAATATCACGAAAATACTGTCCATCCCAACTCTGACCATTTGGCTTCAGCACCCACATGAGCTTCTTTGCAGTGAACAAAATAAACACACCAACACAGTCTGGACTTTTTAATAATTCGCGATAATGTTCATTGTCATCGATTTCATCTGGTGTTGTGGCCCACACTCGATCATTCTGGTAGTTAGGCCGACGTGTTACGTAAACAAAAAATTCATCGGAGACAGCTAAATGCATGAAATCATCCACATCCCAATCTTCAAGATAATGGGCAAACCACATTCTGTCATCGATGTTAAGTTGAGTTTTTCTTGGCTTTGGAAGTTCATGCCATGGCTTTAAACCTTGCCTATGACGGTACAGTCGAATGATCTCACCACTAACGATCTTTCCTCTCAACACTTCGATCTCTCTAGAAAGTTTAGCACAGCTGTTTTTCCGCTTACGCGTACCGTTTTCAATGATGTCCTTTGTTTCCTGAGAGAGTGGCAAATTTGGGCGCCCAGATTTGGTTGTATCCATTTCACATTCATCCAAAATTTTATTCCAATTTCTTTTGACGAAGTCCTCACTTCTTCGCAACTTTTTGGCAACCCATAAACGTGTTATAAAGGTGGCTCCAGCATCACGAGCTTCCCGAAATGTTATTGCTCGTATGCGATCTATCACGCGTTGCCTCTCCAAATCACCAATTAATTGAGAAGCCATTATATTATCATTTTATCAGCTAGAGTAATTTTAATACCTGCAATAAATAAAGAATTTTATATATTTTTATAATCACTAAAAACTATTTCGATATAAGTAAACATGTAAGCTGCAAATGGGGGGGCTAAGGTTTTTTGGAACCCCTTATATACCCTTCTTGAATTTATATTTAATTATTCATTTATGTTTCCTTAGTAATATGTAAACCAGAGTGATGAATGGAAATATGATAATTATGTTCTAAAGACATTTGGTAATGAGTCAAGAGCTTGCACGTCACATCAGCAGCACCATCCCTTGGTCCCACTATCACCCATGTCTACACCACCACTAACTACATCACAGCCAGCCAAACACTGTTAGGACCATATCCGTATTATGATATATTATTAAAGGGTAGGAATAATGTCTCATCATTCACACACACATACACACACACACACACTGGCCAAACACCATGTGCCAACCAACCAATCAGCGCTCACTCACTAAACCCCAGATTCATTCATAAAATGTTACAACCGTTTGTAGTACACACAATAAATATATGCCAGATAACGCTAGGTGTTCTCAAGAGTGTCCTACGAATAATGAGCGCAACTGTACCTATCTGTAAAGTACTGTACCTATATGCGAATGTACCTTGCACTTCTTTCGTGTGATTTAGTTCTAGCCTCTAGGTCAGGGGTTCTCAACCTTTTCTCATTAATGAACACTGCTATTTTGTCGCAGATAAAATAGCGTAGTTGCCGCCCCAGGCAAATTTTTTTACTAAGACTACAGTCTCTATAGACTCTGGGGTTCTCAATTTGGTGCTGGTGAGCACTGCTTTTTGGTAATGTTGGAGAGCCCTTTATGAAACCTCGCGAGAACCAGGTTAAAAACCCCTGCTCTAGGTATATGTAACAATGTATTGTGTTTCATACGTTTGCCATCTGCCTATATGTTCACTTCAGTATGTAAGATTAAAGAATAGGTGTATATTTTTTTTGTCAAATATATTTGCTTGGCCCCCCCCCTGATATAAATCCTGGATCCGGGCCTGTATATATGGGATGAATTTCACACTTAAGCACGTGAAAAGAATGAACGATGTAAACCCACAAGGAAAAAGAAAAAATTATTCCAAGGCCTTTCGTGTATTCAAGTCATTCCCTGACGAGGTGTACTGTTGAATACACGAAAGTCCTTGGAATAATTTTTCTTTTCCTTGTGGGTTTGCATCGTGTATATATAAACAGGGCTTTTTTTGTAGGAAAAAAGGTACCGGAACGCATATATTATATCAGGTTGTAACATAAATTCTGCTCGAATAGAAAACGGACGATAGATAATAGAATAACCTCAAGATAATGTGAAATAGTTTTAGAAATGTTGCAAAATACACGCGGCGACAGGTTCGCACAGGTTTTATCACGATACAGAATGATACAGAATGACTTAGGCTAGTGTAGGCTTAGGCTAGTGTAGGATTAGTCTAATGAATATTTTCTCTGGTGTTTTTCATACAGTTACAACACCACCCCTACGATATTACAGTAATTAAAAAAACATGGAGCCCACGAAAGAGTATATTCGACATGTGATGCTGTATGAATTCCATAAAGGATTTAACGCTAGTGAATCCGCAAGAGACATTCAAAGAGTTTATGGAAATGATGTTGTAAGCGAATGGATGTGTAGGAGATGGTTTGAGAAGTTCAGAAATGGAGACATCAGTCTGAAAGATTATCGACTAACAGGACGACCAAATGAGTTAGATGAAGAGTTGCTGAAAGCAACAGTGGAGGAAAACCCAACGGTAACTGTAAGAGAACTTGGCCTGCAACTCGGCGTTAGCCATATGACCATTTATCGTCATTTGAAGCTGTTAGGAAAAGTAGTGAAAGTTGGAAAATGGGTTCCGCATGATTTGTCACCAGCCGAATCTTCAACATCGAAACGATATTTGCACATCACTGTATTCTCGGCAATTGCAGACACCGTTTTTGAATCGGATCGTCACTGGAGATTAAAAATGGGTCCTCTATAACAGTATTAAGCGTCGACATCAGTGGCTTAGTCGTGAAACAAAGTCTGAACCTCAGCCAAGGAATGGACCTCATCCAAAGAAAATTTTGCTATGCGTTTGGTGGGATATGCAAGGGATTATTCATTTTGAGCTTCTGCCAGATAACCAAACATTCACAGCTGAAGTCTACCGCCAACAACTCCAACGATTGAAGATGGCATTACAAGAAAAACGTCCTGCATTAATTAATCGCAGAGGTGTTCTATTCCACCAGGATAACGCGCGCCCTCACACTGCTCGAATCACCACTTCCCAATTGAAGGCATTTAGTTGGTAAAAAATGTCTCATCCACCTTATTCGTCAGACATCGCACCTTGAGACTACCATTTATTCAGAAATCTGCAACACCACCTAGATGGACAAAAGTTGCAATCCAGGGAAGCTATCGAAAACGAAGTGATCGCTTTTTTTAACTCGAAACCAAGGGATTTCTTCGAACGTGGCATACAAAAAAACTTTTCTACAGTGGGAGGAGGTTATAGAAAATGAAGGGAATTATATTGATTAATTTGTCATTTTGTCATTTAATTTTTGTTGTGAATAAACTAAAAATTCGAGCAAATTTGTCCTTATAAATCCTTTAATTTTTGTTCTGAATGAACTAAAAAATCGAGCAGAATATATGTTACAACCTTATGGAATCGCGAAATTAATGAAAATAGTGTGAGCGATACTATTTGTATTAATTTATTAATAAACGGAACACATCTCGGGAAAAAGCTTCTGGAATGCCGTTCCGGCACAAAAAGTCCTGCATATATATATATATATATATATATAATATTATATATATATATATATATATATATATATATAATATATATATATATATATATATATATATTATATATATATATTATATATATATATATATATATATATATATATTAGAATTCCATTTTTCTCGTTTTTTATTTTGCATCGCTCACAAAAGCTGAACCTGTCTTCCCTTTGCCCTCTGTTTTTCACTTCCTGCCAACATCATCTCCATCGCATATCCAGAATATCAAATTTAAAACTGCATGATCTTCAACCTACTGTAATTTCCTCTGCGAATAGAATTAAGTAAAGAATTCATCGTGTTCTATGCACCACACATATTTCTTTCTATTAAATACACAGTAACGCATTCACGCCATAAATCACTAATTGAATACTGATGTGATGACAGTATATATATATATATATATATATATATATACAGGCCCGTATCCCGGGGGGGCCAGAAGGGCACGTGCCTCCCCGAAATTTCTCGAAAAATATTTTTTTGAAGGGTTTTAATTTTTTTGCTTTTTTGTTTAATAATATAATTTTGTATAAGACGCTGCTGAACGTCAAAAAGAAGAGCAGCGTAGTCAGCAAAAATTTAATATAAACAAGGGTATTTGAGTCTAGCAAAGCTAAAGTGATGTTGTTTGTGTGAGTTTATATGTGGTGTGTTGGTGGAATGCATAGCTACCGGCATAGCCGCTGGCTGTCAACACAGACCGGCATATTGTTGGTTATGTGGATTGTGCTTGTGCTAGTCTTAGTTCATATAGTGTAATTATTTTCGTGTTATTAACTGAGTGTTCTCATCT